>OY728135.1:871380460-871980460 GCA_963277665.1 Viscum album | reverse complement strand
TGGTTCCATAATGATGGAGGAATGATAACTATTCTTGTACAATAAATCAACCAGTGGTAGGTGATCCACCCAACAATAGCCAAAGTCTAACTCTCAGGATCCCAGCATGTCCTCTAGAACATAAATGGACCACTCAATATGGTTGTCAGTTTGGAGGTGGAAAGTTGTACTTAAGCATAACTAAGTCCATAAAGACCCCTATAACCCCTTCCACAACTAGGATTTGAAGTGAGAATCACATTTCAAAATGATCACTGATGGAACTCCATGGATTCATACAATCTTTTACATGTATAGGTTTCACATGATCCCTACTGAACTCTTTTCCTAAATTTATAAGAAGCTGTCTAACTTGCTGAGTTGGTCTACTATCACACAGATGGTATCTTGTCCCCTAGAAATATGTTGTATTCATGCCATTAAGTACTTGTATATCCCATACCACTTTCACTTTTTCACCTATAGGGGTTGGGATAAACCTATTGTAAAATGGTGCATAGTCTTCAATTTTTGAAATGTAAGTCATCAAGAGATAAACTCTGCAACTCCATTCATCATCATTTGACATCAAAAAATATACAAGTGTTCCCAGTATATCATCACCATACATTGATGTACCACCACAAGAGATGAATGAAACACACTTCGAACCTCCTCCCACAACATCATAGGTACCTTTGTGCATCCTATGAAAAGAACTAACTGATATCCACCTTTATAAAATCTATTTGTCTTGTGTTTAGTGGATATCCAAGTACAATGGGAATGACAGTCAGTATTCCCTTGTTGTACCTCCCTAACTCTCTCCATGAGTGGAGGGGTGAAAATCATCTACTATAGGTAATCTACTATATCTTCATCCATAATGGGTAACTACTATGATGGAAAATGAACCAATGCCTTTTATTATAACTGTGAACAATATCTCCTATAGATAGCATATGGTAACACATTCCTCTTCCTAGGAATATTGGAAATATCAATGTCATAATCCTGGATGAACTCTAGCCATCTCATCTATCTAACATTAAGATCCTTCTAAGAGAAGATGAAATTTACACTCTTTTTTATCAGAATAAATGATAAAATGTTCGACCGTTAGGTAGTGTCTCCACACATTTAGTATGAAGTCTACCACTACTAAATTCAAATCATGGGTCTCATAGTTCTCTCATGTTGTCTTATCTAATTTTAACCATAGGCAATCACCCCTTTCCACTTCATCAAAATACAACCATTCCCAGTTACTGATGGATCATAGAACACTATGTATTCAACACCCTCCTCTGGAAATCTCAAGATGAGAGGGCTCACAAAACATTTCCTCAATTGATGAAATGTATGTTGACCCCACTCTGTACACATAAAAGGCTACCCCTTTTTGGTCAAAGTTATCATGGGTTCTAATATTTTGGATAAATAAATTATTATTCTTCACTAATAGAAATCCAACCCATGTAAGCTCTTCAACTCTATCATGATTTTGGGTGGCTCCCAAGATAACACCCCCTTGACTATTTCCATGACCACTACCACACAATCTACTAAGATAAAATGTCCCAGAAAGTAGAACACCTGAATCTTGAACTAGAACTTCAAGAATTCCCTATAAATGTAGTGCTCTCAGAGTACATCCATAACCATCAACAATTGTATATTTTGATCCTCCTCTAGGATTGATTACACAAGGATATTATTGATGAATACTACCATGAACACATATAAAAAAGGTTGGATGATCCAGTTCATGAGTCCCATGAACACTATTGGCGATTCTTTATGCCAAAGGGAATAAAAAATTAATCATAGTGATCATAGAGGCAACAAAATAACATAGTTAGTATATCCTCATCCTATAATCAAAACTGGTGATACCATAACTAGAGGTCAACCTTAGAGAAACACTGATCCCCTATTAAGTGACCAAAGTGGTCATTATTCCTATATAGTGTATACTTGTTCATCATGATCACTTGGTTCAAGAACCAGTATTCCATACACAACCTCATTATCTCATCCACCTTAATGGAAAACAAAATTGGGGTTTCCTATAGTAAAACACTAGGTGAAACAAATCCATTCCTATGTAAATTTTCCAACAGCACCCTTAGCTCATAAAACTTGGTGGGAGCCATCCGATATGCTAGAATAAATATCGGTGTCGTACCAAGGTTTAAAACAATGCGTAAGTCTATCCATCTCCAAGGTTACTTATATAATCCACTAAACCAAGGGTTAGACTTTCAAACTCATGAGTAATCAGTTGCATCCTATTATCCATGAGTCCATCCTGTGCTGCTCAGGTTTCCATTTCACCGACCAAGTAGAAACTTGTTTCATCACTACGGACACATCACATACTCGAAACATTTCATACTCCACCTAAAATATTCATTCATGGAATGAAATGTTGATAAAAATCCATATATATGAATATTTCGTAAGGCCTCATTGCGAATATAGAGATATCCGAATAGAAACTCTCACCTATAACAGACATGTCACATCATCGGTACAATTATGTGATCATGGAGTCTTCACTAGTAGAAGTCTCCTAACATAGGGGTCGATCCAAGGGAACAATTGGAATCTCCAAATCTCATACAAGGTATATAAAAACAAAGTAATGACTAGAGCATGTGTCTATCAGTACTATAATTATTGAAGAAAATACATAGATTAGACCATCAATCATTCATGGAGCCTCTATTTCATAAGAATCAACCACCTATAGCTATCCCAACCCTTATCACCCTCCTCATTGGAACTAGTATACTTCTATCAATTAATATTCCTTTGTGGATAATCCACGATTTCTTTATCAGCAATACGATAGGTCGTACTTTCTGATGAACAATGTTCTATGATGTCACATGAGTAGCACCACCTCTTCCTGGGCTAACTAGACCCACCCTGTGATTTATAAACTACATATACTCTATCATTAGACCTCCTCCAAAAACATATCACACATATTGGTCCCTAAAAATTATTAATTACTCCATTATATAGATGTCAATACTTCTGTATGCCTGCTATCAGCAACCACGGGATGTATCTGATCATCCAAATAACTTTCAACGAACAAAACTCACTCTATAACCCCAACATTGGTAGGAATTCATAGAGGATAACACTAGAATTGATTTATCTATGAAAACCTTTCATGAATGTATGATCCCTAATGAACTGGTTGTGAACCAAATCTATTAAGTATCTATGGAGGTTGGTAAACCTCGATGAATACTCAGCAACTGTCATGCTACCTTGCTAAATCTATAGAAAATCTTGTATATGAACATCCCTTAGCATAGCTCGTGAGATCTAATATCTAAAAAGGTACTCAAACTCTATCCATGAAAGTGTCAATTCTTCACATGATTGGGTCACAAAATCCCACCATCACCCCACTGGCCCATGAAAAAGGATTACTATCAGGACCCCCATCTGATCTTCTAGTGTCTTGAATCGATGGAAAACTCAGATAACCACCTCAAGCCAGTCCTCAGCCACATATGGGTTGGGATTTCATCAGAACCTGAGGGGTTTCTATCATTGAATCTCATGAATTATGCTTGGTTTTCACACCACATTCTCTCATACTATGGATCCATGTGCCGCTCTATATGTGGTGGGATATCTATATAACCACATGGATATAACATCTCTAGATCTGGTCCCTATATTGATTCCTCATCATTTAGTGGATCACCCTCAAGATCATTATGTTGAATCCTTGATGGAATTTTTCATGGTGGAATTCTAAAATAAACAATATGTACCACAATCAATGAGTATATTTGGAGAGCCACTTCGGTGGTGGTGTGGTGGTGAAGGTGAGTTGCCAAAACAAGGTCGTTCTATGGGAGGTTCAGGGTTCCAATCCTGGGAGTCCACTTTCGGGGCGAGCCTCTCCCCTGGGATCCACCAACCTTATCGGGTCGCCCAGATTCTTCTGGGCGGGCAAAATGAGTCATGGACCAATTGCTGATGGATCGCTGTGACGAACCATCGCTGCCAGACCGTTACCCTTAGGACGGTCTGCCAACTCGGTTAGCAACGGCTCCTTCCCCGGCTGGGGAGCTGCCTCCGGGTGCTACCCCTTCATGGGGGAGGGGGGTTTCTCTGTGTGGAGGGTTCTAAAAGGACACACTGGGGAATTCCCTTTTCAAAAAAATGAGTATATTTGGAGAGTTGACTCAAGGACATGAAAAAAACCCATTACTATATGATGCATGTGCCATTGTTTTTCGACAACAAATTTTCTCATGTACCAAGTTGAAAATTAAGTGATCAGAGTCCTGGTGTATTGATATGTCATCTTCCACACCAATATTGGAGTCTTTATACTAAAAGTGGAATGTGAAATAGTTAACATAGTTCCCACAAACAAAACTCACAAACTCTAGCTCTAAAGTAGAACCAACCCCCAATGACACCACTCCACCATAGCCCTTCCTATAGGGTCCCATTTCACAACCCACCAATGCCGCCTCCAATAGGAAAGGGTATATATACTATAACCATATATTAATGTCACTAACATGGGATTCCTTAGCCTCATTACCTATACACATGCACACATATCCAAGCCTATAAAGTGCATAAATGTAAAAAAACTGAACAACCCTGAATGAAAACATTATATTTCCCACTATCATTGTACAATAGTAAGTAAAGGAAAGTAAAAAGGCCCAAATTTAATTCCACCACAAAAAATATGGAACACAAATCCAAATTAAAAGAATGTAATAGAGACTTCTATAAAAATAGACACAAGAACACACCTTAGTTTGTCTAGTTTCACTAGGCACCATCTATTCTTGGTCTGTCTAGGACACTGCCAAAAGGTCAGTCGTCTGTACAAGACATGACACATGCATGAAAATCCCGTTTAGAGGTGAGTATAATAATTATTAGTAGGAAACCCCAAAACCACAAATCATACAACAAAGGACGTACAATCATCTCTAAAAAGGTGTACGTCTACAAGACATATAACAAGAATATCCAGATATACTAAAAAATGCACAAAGGAAAAAGTTACATTGCAACCATTGAATTCTAGAATAATATTCCATATAGAAGATTACACAAATCACTCGTATAAGAGAACAAAATCCCGACTCAAATAGCACCGATGACATCCATCCAAGAGATAATTCCCTTCAGGTATCTCCTTTAGAAGTACACTCTGAATGTCTAAAGAGATACAATACACAGTTGATGGTCATTCTACAACTCAATATATATTATCTAATTAAGTATAGGATAGATTCCAAAGAAGTGTTTTTCATGAAGATACCATGATCACCACCCAGGGCGTGAATATAAATATAGGATATCACTACGGGCCTCTTAGACAGATTCCAACAACTCTATCAAAAATTCCTTTTCAAATGATCCTATTTCTCGGAGTAAGAGATGATTCCATACTAACCCTTAGGGAAAGGATAAGGGGAACACAATCTAGAAAAACAATTAAATGATTTGGAATACAAGGGCTCCAAGCCATGTGTAATTATGCACACAATGTGTATAACAGTATCATGTTGTGTTCCTTAACCCTGGGTCCTGCCCATAATAATCTCCCATGTCTCTTGCCTGTGTCGGTGTAGAAGTACATGGAGTTTAGGATGGTTGCATCTTCTACCAATGTACTAGTATTCATCTTTATCATGTGTACATGATTCCATTTATTAGTAAATGATATAGTCCGCGTACTATATTCCATGTCGTGTCGATGTAAGGAAGTATATGGCGCACTCCAGCTCGTGTACTCCAACCTGTGTCTGCGTACCCTTAGAGGTTCACACCACGTCACTAGAGAGAGTTCACATTCCATGAGATATGGTCACACACTATTTGATAATTATGTGCCTATAGAAAACCTAGTTTCCACACATGACATGTGACTTCGAACTACATGCTATATATCATGATATTTCTAGATTCAAAGATATGGTTTCCGAATTATCGTTCCTTCATCTAATCAACAAACTAATGACTTAATTTTTTGGAAAATAATGAATCAGGTCCTAATAAAACTTACCATAACCAAAAAATAAAATTTAACCCTTTGATCTGTTCAAAACATTCATTTACACATCGTTCTTCATTGTATGATGAAGAATGTGAAATCAGGTATCTACATCATCTGATCCAATGATGCTACCATCATCTCACATCTATTACATATTTACAATCTCGGATATATACTATCATATCATTGCACTAATAATAAGGTTTTTAATGATTGATCTGTTGGGAGTTTTTGAACAGTATTTCAAAAAATGAATGCTTGTGATGAATGAAGAATCATGGGAGAAAAGTAGAAGAACAATCAAAAGGGAAAGACCTCGATTTATGTTTGTGTAAATATAATTTTTTTTGTGTTTTGAACTAAAATTGATGAGTAAACAATATAATCACAAATAAAATTCTCTATAATGCTAATTAAACTAACCTATCCTGCAAAATGCATGATCCAAAAAACAATTCGTTAATTAATTGATTTGCATCTGTTCTAGAAAATAATAGCATGGAATGAAATCCAAATAAACAATGCATTACCTCAATTTGGATTGATCGCAGACAAATAATGGGGTTGCACTGTGATTATTGGTGAGATCCTTTAATATGTTTCACATCGATCATCAATCCAAGATCTCGTCACCATTCTTCAGAGAGAATTTATTCACTGCTCTCTCCAACGACACATCAATAGTTATAAGGTTCTGTGAATAATCCTAGAATTATAACATAATATCTTTTCCAAAGAATCATCAATCATTGTACCAATGAAAATAATTAACATAATTTATTTAGTCGTTTTATTCACTTCTGCGCCCACAATGAATTTTCTATAAATGTAATGCACTGAAAAAGGTTAAGTCATGTTCAGGGAAAAACCTATATTCTAAACTCAACAGGGACCTCAAATTTATTATCTTTGCACCCATTTAGAATTTATACCTATTTTAAGGAAAACTTCAAACATCTTCTATTTAATATATTTAATATATTTTTAATATTTCTTCTAGGCACACCAAGCCTTATAATCACACACATTCTCAGCACCTGGTCCCGAAAATATTTCACACATTATTCAAAAATTGTACATTGAAAATTCGAGTTATTGTAATTATGATGAATAAATGTTAGAGAATAAAGAGTGGATTGACAACATAAATAAATAATTGAATCAAATTGTGAAAAATGAGACATGGGATATAGTAACAAAACCCCAAGATAAAATTTTGATTGGCATAACGATATATTTTTCAAACAAGCTAAAGGAAAAAAGGTGAAGTGGTATAAACCAAGTCAATATTGGTTTATAAGGGATATTCCCTACTCAAAGACATTGAAAATATTGAGACTTTTGTAGCAATTGACAGACATGAAATAGTCAGAATATTTAATATTATTACTATATAATGGAATAATATGTAACACCCTGAGATTATGTGAAATATTTATTTCATATTAATTTATCTTTGTGATATTTTTCATTGCATGTTACACTGGAACCAATTATATATATATATATATATTAAAACCCTAAATCAAACATTTCGTTCGCACAACACTAACTTGGGTTGCACTACACGTAACACCAAATTAGCATTTGTTACATGACACCAACTCAGTGTAAAATACATGGAACATCAACTCGACTTATGTTACATGCAACCATGACTAGGTGTATGTTACACACAACAGCAACTGGGCGTATGTTACACGCAATAGTGATGTTTCTAAGAAACATTATTTTACTATTATAATTATTAGATAATTGCTATGTAACCGTTAAATGATTTAATACGAATAGTAATAACTAATTTTAAAATATTTCTATAATGGTTTTAGAAAAATGAAATATATTTATAATGAAGGATATAACATTTTGTAAAATAACTATATGTTTCAAAATACTATAAACTAAAATTCATGTTATTCTGTTAAAAACCAAAAAATATTAATTTTAGACACATTTAGAAATTTAATATGATAAAATAAACTTCATTTTTTAATTTATAATTCCAATATTATCTTAGATTGAATTTATGTGATTTTTCTATGAAACACCATTTTTTGATAGAGTAGAAAATAATGCTTTGTGGTTAAAATAGCATTTTCATTTAAATAATTTTTAATTTTTAATTATATTTTTAATTTATTAAGGAACATTATTTCAATTATACATATATTAATACACTTTATTTCCTTAAAATTAATTTCAATTTTGAAATTGAATTTGAACGCGTAAAAATCTTTTGAACTTCTTTCTACTTTAAAGAACTGTAATTTTATCCCATCTGCATAATTAGAATTAATCTTAATTTTTCTGATACTGTAATTTGAATTTTAAAAATCTGACATACACCATTATAATCAGTACAATATTTATATTCTAATAAGATCCACTTAATTTTTGACCAAAAATATCAGTGAAAGTAATTAAAATTAATCACATCGATTAAGGTGAAATTAATCTTAATTATGGATTAAAACTTAATCATACGTGCACAAATGAACTAGAAACTTGTCCAAAAACCATTGGATGGAAATATTTCTACCATAAACCTTAAATTATTTATTTATTTTTGTTTTCTATGACATTTTTTTGGTAGAAACTTGTGTGCACCTAACTTGTTTTAAAACATTCTATGTGAGTCCTTTTCCTTCCATTCAAAAGGCCACCAGCTCTCCCACATCCTCACACCACTCAAACACCTTATGTTTAGCCAAGGGATTCCCAATACACTCCCCAAAATCTCTCCCTTATTAATAGAGTCCTTACCTTGGGCAGAATGCAACCAACGGAAGTCTTTTGGCATAAATAAATATGAGTTACACGATTAAGAGGTAACATCTTCTTTCAAGACCTTTATTTTATTTTCTTTATCCAACCCCAATAATTCTATTTATTCTATGATTATATAAAAAAATAGTATAGTTAATATATTAGAATATTTTTATGTAAATGGTCCATCCTACACTAACACACACCTACATCTAGTGTTTAACTGACTTACTGTTTCTGTCTACGGAGAACTACAACCTCATGAAACTATGATTGTTTATTTTTCCATTACTACCTATCATAGTTTCTATTATGAAGGAAACTAAATTTATGTATATTATATTTTTTATTTCTTATTTCTTTAATATCTTTTATTCTTTCTATAACCAGTATCATTTTTACTTCCCATTTGGTATTAATATGATAATTTCATTCAAGGAATTGTGGACTACCGCCTCCTCAAAGCAATGTGATTGATTCACACACTACATTGAATGTATTAAGTACAAATTTAGTGAATATATATGTTATATATGATATAATAAATCATTATAATAATTATTTATATAAATATATTTTACTTTCTTTCTCTCAATACGAGAGTTTAATAGAAATAACGTCCATTTGCACCTACAGCCTACCATCTCAATGAACGATGTATTATGTTTCATAATTATATATAATATATATTATTGTAATAAAGATATACTATATATACATGATATTTATATCATGTTTTACATATCTCAATCATCATATAAGTATAAGGAGAAACAATATGACAAACTAAGACACATACGAAAAACAAAGTGAATATTACTTGATGTAAATCCTTAATATAGTATGGTTAAAAAGTGGGTAATATAAGGTCATAATAAAACCATATATGGTATTGGATATAATAATATGCATATGTAAAATATGTATAATAGATCTGTATTTATTATACAAGTGTTTTGAATGAGTATGATGAGAGTCAAGACACAAGGTAAGGGGATTTCATCTCACTTTTTATTTTTGTGATATAAATTCTATGTTAGCCACTCATTCCTTTTGTGTAATTTATGTAATTAATATGATTTTATTCTATAAATATTAAAATTTAATTTGTGGGTTTTCAACTATCCATTTTATGATTTTTCATATGGGGGTGAATTTTTCAAAAGCATCCAAATCTGTAAAATAGTTTTGTCACAATTTGCCTTCTTTGAGACTCATGTTTTGTTATAAACCTAAATTCACTTATAGGGTTTATATAATTATATTCTAAATATTATATCATGAAATTAATTATTTTCATGATATTTTATGTTTACACTAATTCTTCTTTCTTACATGGTGAGTATGATCCCAAGTTTCCATATTATAAGAGTTTATGGAGACAATATCATCACTACTCAAGATTGTTTATGTTTATGCTTCCTTTGATGATTTTTTATGATCCACCTATGAATAAAATTCATGAATTTTCTTCACCTATGGTTATTAAATATTTATTCATATATTGGAACCATCTATTCCACCCATTGGTACATAAAATTTTTAATAAAGTGTTTCTATTAAATCCTGACTTTACCCTCTATTCGATCAAAAATATGTGTTCCATTAAAACCATGTTTTCTAAAAATAATTTCCATAAATATATTACTCATATCCCATGATAAATAAAATAAATTTATACCCGTTTTCCTTTTAATAATTTTTCAATGAAATATTATTATAACTTTCCAAACGATGCATTTTTCTAACCATTTTACCATGAAAAAGGAATGGTATTTTTACCTCATATGACATGTATGGATTTATCTACCGTCAATCCTTTGAAGATATATTTTAATGTTTAAAGGTTAATTTTTAATAATTTTTATTAAAAATTATTTTCAATGAATTGGTTTTGAAATCATTTTCAATCTCCATTTATAAGTTTTTAAGGAAAATGGTTTTCAAAATGTTTCCAAGATTCTTTTATAATTTTTTTAGAAAAAGATTTTTCAAAAAGATTTCAAGATTATTTTATTTGTTTTTAATGAAAAATTTGTTCTATGTGATTTATATTTTAAAGATAATTTTTCAAAGAAGAAAGTATATTTACCTCAAGAAATGTTTTCAAAATAGCCTTACTTATTATTTTCCATCTACAATAACATTCAATGATGTTACACATTCCATTTTCAGAAATGATCCAAAGTTTCTAATCATATTGTTTTTTGAGTGGTTTATTCTTTGATGGAATAATGATTATATACAGCCATTTAACATCCACATGTTTTATACTCATTAAACCCTCCTATTTTCCTGGCTTATCCTTTCATGAATTAATTATTAAATCTATATCCTTTCATAGGATATAATGTGATGAAATTTTAATGATTCCCATTTCATTTCATGGGTTATGATTTGATGTTTATAAAACCTATATATTTTTATGGGACACAATATGATGAAAGTTTTATTATCTTATAGAACATGTATGAAGGATTTTATTATGAGGTGGTTGGGAACTAAATTTAATTCTAATGCATTGTGTAATGATATGTTGTATATGGGATCAAAAGGTATACGGGTTATAACCCAGGACCAAAAACAATAAGGAAAATAGGTTGTATACCAAAAAAATAAAGAGGGTACACGAGTTGTAGACCAAGATAGAAAATAATATGGTACATGGGTTTTATCCTAGGACTAAAATAAATAGGGTACACAGGTTATAGCCCGAGATCGAAAATAAAAATGTACATTGTTGGTAGCCCAAGCCTAAAAGAAAAAGGGGACACGAGCTGTAGACAAATCCAGAAAACTAGATGATACATGGGTAGTATCCCATGCCTAAAAGTAAGAGGGTATATGATTTGTTAGCCAAAGATGATAGTAAGTACACAGGTCAAGCCTAACATGTTATCAAGGTCTTGGTAGGTATCCTTGAAATAATATTTTCTATTCTTATGCATATGAAACAAATTATATGTTTTATTCATTAGTTATGATTTCATGAATTATGTTATTTATTACCTTATTATCCATGTCTTATAAATTGTCAATCCTTATCCCATAACTCATGTTTATGGTCTTTGATATGCAGGCTATGACCTTCTAATGTTCTGAACACATTATCTTATTGAAATTTTCATGTTTATGCTAACATATCTCCCTTTTTACCCTTAATGAGCATCTGAGCCCACCCCTTTTTATGTTTTCTTTCCCCAAGTTATGAAGAATGGTTTTAGGTAGAAGTACTAAAGTTGGATATATTTTTGGGAGATGTTGAAGATAATTCACAAGGATAGAAGATATTTTTTCGAATTTTCCAAACACAATAAACTATTAAGTCCTTAAGAATTTATTTTTGTAATGAAACGAATATTAATATAAAATGATGTAATATCCATGTATGTATAGAATGGGTTTTTATAGATGGTATCAGAGCAAGTTTTTAGTAACCCTTTGGAAACTAGGATGAGAAAACATTAATTATATCCCTTGGTATATTTATTAGGATATGTCAGTGGATTTATTGAGGAAAAAGTATAGGGATGAGTTAACATTTAGAAAAATGTCATGGACTTTTGGTAATGGATAGAGTGAGTGGTTTCCTATAAATAAATCCTTTTATGGGTATTACAATTGAATGTGGATCTTAAACAGATCTACCTAAGTGTAACAACTCTATCAAGAGGTTTTAGGCCTGCCTTTAGGTAATATAGTACAAGACAATAGGCCTAGCTGCACAGATGGTTTGACACTCCTAGGGGATATGCATTAGAAATTCACAAACTCTTTAAAAACATTCATGACTGATTTAAATAGATTCTGTCGATGAGTATCCTTGGATAAACCTATGGTTTCATAGATTATGGAAGATATAAAAATTTAGACATCCTATAAGTGACTTTTCATGATTATGTGGTTTGTCTCTAAGATAATTGTTTCTCACTCTATGATTTTCAGATTTAGTCAATTGCTAGAACGAAAAAGAACCACAATAATAGTGATTATGAGGGACAATGCAATGATTTTTCTCTTAAGGATCCAAAAGCTTTGTGAGATGGAATGAAAATCCTCATTGTTATATTCACACATCTTTCTCAAGGTATTAATCATGATGAACAATCAAATGATCAAAGGAGGAAACAATATTATACTAAGTGCATCATGAGGAAACGTCCAACTTATTTATGTGTGTCTTCTAATACACATTTTTCTGAACACTGGATATGTACCACTAAAAAGACATTCTATGTTCTCCATTGTTCAGATCATGAGAATTTCATTATAGTTGATTATACGTTAAAAGGTTAAGTAGAACATTGGTGGAATCAAATCAATAATATGAGGAAGGAAGATAATATTGAATCCATGGATTGGGATGAGTTCATTAACGTATTCTTTACTAAGTACATTCCTCATGTTCTTCGTATGAATATAGAAAATAAGTTCCTTGAGTTAAAGAAAAAGGATGATGAATCTAGCAGTGCCTATATGGAAAATTTCACAAGACTTGAGAGGTACACTTATGGAATTATCATCCAACCAGAATGCATGGTTAATAGGTTCTTCAGTTGATGAAATCCAAGTCTTAGTAAGGAATTAGAAATAAGAGACTTAGGTAGCTTTGAATATATTGTGCATTGTTAAATCAATTTTGAAATTTAGGTTTTAGTTATGTATCAAAATCATGGTTTTATTATGAAAAATAATATTAAGTTCAAAGGAAAGTCAAAAAACCAAATAGATAAGAATATGAGCCTTCATTCGTGCTCTATATATGGGAAGAAGAATTCTAGAAATTTTCTAAATGGGACTAGTAAATTTTTTAAGTGTGTCAAGGAAGGACATAGAGTGGGTGTGAGCCAAATTAATTGGAAGAACTTATATAATAATATGAATAATGAGAAAACTCTTTAGTATTCACCTTACAAAATTCAATGCGTTAATTCTTGGGAGATTGGAAATTTCACAAAAAAGTGCCCAAATCCAAGGGTTAATAATGGTGATCAGCACCAACATCCCATAAAGACAAAGGAAAAAAAAGAAATCATTTGAAAACTTAATGGATGAAGTGAATCAGAATAATGAATAATTACCTATACCTCCCCCATTAGTTGGGAATATTATGTTTCATTTTGAATTAATAATACCTATGAAAGTCTTGTTGTTCATCCTTAGGTGAGGTTTCATGTGATTATATTTCCCAAAAAGGATTATGGAATAATAAAATCACATTTCATTTTCCGTTAGTAAAAATATGGACCATTGATTCTAATAATGATGTTTTTAAGATAAATAATTATTAAAGGAATAAATGGTGAATAATATTTTTTAAGGTGTATAAGGGTACAAATTTATGGAAAGTTCCAGTAAAACTTCAGATTAAGTCAATAAGTATAAAGTGTAATCTATTAATATAAGGATTTATTATAATTGTATAGCTTGTTCATGCGATATTGTGTTGATGGTAACTAATGAAAAATGGGATGGTATATCATGGGTCTCAAGATCTCTTAGTACATTATGAATGAAAAAGTAACCTTCCTTTTATAGAATGAGGTGAAGTGGATCAAGGAAAAAAAATAGGGTGAGGCTGTCCCGAAATCATGAAAGTATATATTTTCATGAAAATTATAAAATTTTGGAAAAATGATCTTGAAACCAAAAACATTTTCCAAGTACTTTCATTTTCAATGAATCAGAAGGTCCCTTAGGTCATTGCAAATTTATCGATTTCTGATTGTTAACTTTCTCCTGACCATGTTGTCAGGACCCGTCCCCCGGGGCCCACTGGATTCCCGCTAATAGAGAATTTGTGAGAACCGCACCTCAAGCCAGAGGTTAAACCTCAACATACATGAAGTTCCATGAAGAAGTACCCCAATGGTCTATCACGTCTTAAGGGACCCAACACAACAGACAGCGAGTCAATCGGATTCCCGAAATGTAAGTTATAGCATTTCTGTTCTGAGGGCCCGGTTGGATTTGGGTTCGATCCAACCTGGGCGTACTCCAACTTTATCCTAAAAAAAATGATGTATACCAAAAGGACCATCTTGATCCAAGGATTATGTTGTCAAAGACGGTTCATCAAATGGATGCATGGTTCTCGAAATATGGCCAGAATTGGAAAACTAAGTCTGGAACGACCCAACCTAACCCGGGTTCGGTCCGGATGGCCTAGGCCTCAGCAGGCATAGCCCGCTAGGTTGTGTTCTGGCCCGGCATGCATAGGGGGCAGCCCAGCCCGACCCGTTGGGCGTGGCCTGGTGGTACAGTCCGTTCGAGCTTGCACTGAAGGAGGAGCACCATCTTCCATTAAGAATGCCAAAGAGCCGCACCGTAGGGTGCTGCCACATCACCCGCAGGACCCAAGAGGGTACCACTAATCTTCCTCGACCGGTCGATTGCTCCATCTGTTCCTCCTCCCAGCATCCCAGTCGTGCGCCGCTTCTCCACCGTGGCCGGCCGGGTGTCGGACGCTCTTCAGATGTTGTCGCGGACAACCAGTCACAGCCTCCTACCCATCCGGCAGTGTGGACATGCGCCGCCCTACCTTAATGCAGCTGGAGAGTGTGTCGGCCCTCCTCCACTTACACGGGTCACTGAATCTCTATTCTTAGCTAGAAAAATAAAACTATTGCATATTCTTGATCCTAGGGTTGAGGGCCCTGCATCCATATGTTGGGCTCAACAAAATAGTGTTTCCATCATCATTAAAAATTTGGTGTTGAATAACACATGAAGAATGCATGGAGAACCAAAAGATAAGAGACAAGGTATATGTGTGGGATGATGGCCATGTCAGTTTTTCCATCATCATTGAGAAATTAAAATATGAAGAATCAATATATAAATTAAATCATATATAAATCACCTAGCTCGATTTTCTGTTGGAGGTGGCGTAAGGAAGATGAAGAAGTCATTGAAGATTGACATCGGTGTTCGTCACTCCCGTAAGATTCTCTAATGTCGGTTCCTTGTTCTTTGATTTCGGAAGTCTTTCTCCATTAGAGGATCTCCTTTGTTGGAGAAATATCATTCCAACTCTCCAAATCTCTCCCCTCCTCTGCCAAACCCCTTTCCCTGCGAGAGGTGAGGTTCCAAATTAAATAAGCTTAAGAAATAATTAAATAACTGTTTATACATTAATTAATTTAAGTTGGAACATTTAATTTGGAGAATGCCAAGAGTTTCCTCCCATTAAAATATGGGTTCGGGTGGTCCCCACCACTAAATATTCAAATGGGAGGTTTTAAAAAAAATCTTTATTTTAGTTTTATTCTTTTAACACTCCCAGTAAAATCCAAAAACATTAACCCTCGCCCTAATGTTGTCAAGGTGAAGGTATCCTTAAGTGAATATTGGAGCTGCGAGTTCAATGATGTCCTCGTATTTCACTTCCGAGCACCGGTTCAAAAGTTACAAAACACCAATCATGTGTTTACTGAACGTAGCCGAAAAAAAGTTTAGAAAATTATTAACTATCACCCTCGACCCATTCCAGTTGAGGTTAGGCTCTTCCTAAGTGAAACATGCCCAAAACAACCCAACGGTACTCTCATATTTCCAATCTGAGTTACTGTTTAAAAGTTATAGATTTTATAATAAAAAAAATCTCACTTAATTATTTTATATACACCCAAAAACTAACATTCACTGGTGGCCCGTGACATCCAATGTAAGTATCTGCCTAAAGAAAGCATACCCTCACAAGTTTCGTGGTGGTCTTGGATTTTTATTCTGTGTTACTGTTTGTGAGTTATAAGAATTTAAAAAATAAAATAATTTATTTATTTATTTTTTTACGGTTATTCCATTTTTGGGTTATCTCACTGGAGGCCTATGCCGACTAAACTTAAGTCATGCCTAGGGTAAAACTACCTTCCTAAGTGCAAATGCTCCCTTATATTTCTGATCTGATAACCATTTATGATATATTCCACTTTTTCAGGAAAACTGCATATGGGCGCTAATTAAAGCTTTACAAAACTTCGACGGATCATTCTGGGCACTCGGGGCCTAGGAATTGGGCGTCGTTAGATTTTGCGATCTCAAAATAATTCTATATAATTAAATAAAATATAAAGAATTTAAATTACATTACATTCTATCCACCTTAGGGATTTTTGTCCCTAAAAGCCACAACATATACTAAGGATACAAATGGGGGTACTGAGCATAGATCTGAGCCTCCCACTCCCATGTGCTCTTCTAGAGGTTCTGGTGCTGCCAACGAACGTGCACCAGAGGTATCAACCACCCACAAAGGACCCTCTCCGGTCGATCCTCAAACTCCACAGGGAACTCCATAAAATTCACCCTGTCGTCAATGTCCAGCTCACCAAGGTCGATGACTTAAGAAAGTTCGTGCACATATCTCCTTGGCTAGGATATGTGGGAGACGTCCTACACCCACTCCAAATGTGGTGTTAGTGCCAAACAGTATGCCACCTCCCCAATCCTATCAGGTATCAGAAATGTTCTGATAAACCTTAGGGATAACTTGCCACCTTGGCCAAATATCTATATTACCTGTCGAGGATAGACTCATGACAATATGTGGTCCCCCTCCTAGAACTACAAGGGTCTCTATATCCTATCAGCATAAGACTTCTTCCAATTATGCGCTATCTTCACTTGCAGACAAGGG
The DNA here is from genome assembly GCA_963277665.1 of Viscum album. NCBI lineage: Eukaryota > Viridiplantae > Streptophyta > Magnoliopsida > Santalales > Viscaceae > Viscum > Viscum album. Next base: position 871,963,013 of record OY728135.1, on the reverse strand, counting down.
TGACAGTTTGATACAAACTCTGTTATTGCTTCCATCATCTCAGGCCATCAGTATTAATGTTAGAGGTCCTGTTACATCTTCTCCACTCCAGGATGTTCCGCCAGAGGGGATGTATGAAACTCCCTCAACATCTCCTCTTGTAGCGTTACTAGTACCATGGTACATCCTCTAATGTGGATATTCTACTTCCTACCTTTAGAAAATCCATCTAGTGTCTACCCTGAGGATATCTGAGCATGTTGATCCTCGCAGTCGGTGTCTCCAAGCTTCTCCTCCCTGACTTGCTGAAGGAGTGGGGGTGTGTATATCATAGACTGGAGGTATGCTGCTCCATCTCTATCCATGAAGGATATCTGCAACACGGCTAGCTTCTCTGTCGCTTCACTCAGCAACTGCAGACCAGAACTTCTGCTGAGTTTATCTACTACCACATTCCCCTTCCTAGGAGTATAGAATATCTCAAATTCATAGTCCTAGAGGAACTCTATCCTTCATCGTTATCTTAGTTTCAGGTCTTATTGAGAGAAGATATACCTGTGACTTTTGTGATCAGAGTAGACTGTAAAACGTTCACCCATCAAGTAGTGCCACCACATATTTAATGAAAAGACTAATGCTGATAACTCTGGGTCATGGGTAGCATAGTTCTACTTGTCATTCTCTGTATCATCTCCAGAAATATATACTGACACTTCTCTGTCTATAGGAAAGGATACCCCTTTTTCATCAAAGCTCACAAGAGAACCTTCCCGAAACATTTTTACATACCCATGTCTCTAAGACTGGCGCCAATTTCCTTCTTTCCCATTATTAACATTCATAGGCTATAGACATTCATCCAAAAGATATTCAACCACAAAGGTTCTCTCTAGAACCCTAACATAGGTAGGAATTCATATAGGAATAGTGTTGGCTCAGATATCCCTAAAGACACCTCACTCAGAAGTTTGATCTCTGAAGCACTGATCCTATAATATTCATTGAGTAACATGAATGGTTGGTACAACTCGATGAATACTCAGCTACAAACATGTCATCCTACCAATGATGTAGAAGTTCTAGAGAACTCTCAGCCACCACCTCAATCCATTCCTCTGCCGCATGTGAGTCGGTCTCACCTTGGAACCTGAGGGGTATCTGATGCAGAAACTTGTGTAAGGCACTAAGCCTAAATGTGTCCTCAAACAGCACCACCTGTTTTAAATGTTGACTAATAGGCAGTGACATAGCTGGAACAATACCTGAATGTACCATCTCAAGAAATGGTCAAAGTATTGAAGCCTCATTATCCTATAGACCATCCACATGGTCCCTCACCGGAAAAGACTAGATGTTAAAATCCCAATTTTCTATATCGGTGTCTCAACTAGGTGAAAAAAACTAGCCAGATCCTCTATCAAGTCCTTAGCTACCTAAGAATTTGTCTTTCCTTGAAACCTTGGAGGCCTCTATCATTGGAACTCATGCAACGCAATCAGTTGATGTGCATCTTCTACTGGTGGGGCTGGTGGCAACACTCATCCAACAGGTAGTGGTGCTGCTGGTACACCACCCAAAGGTGCTAATGTTGTAAGAGGGCCCTAAACCAAGGCCTCATCACTCGGTGGGCCATCATCATGTACTCTCTCGAGAATCTTAGCTATCTTTCTACACGGTGGCATCCTGATAAGGAATAAGTGTTCCATGATCGTTAAGTTATACCTGGTGAGATGACTCATGAGATCAAAAATAAAACTTTTCAAAACACATGCAATCAGTGTTTCAGTGTGCTGAGTCAAATATCAGAATTCAGGGTCCTGGTGTATGGATACGTTGGCCACTGCACCAACACTGGACTCCCTAAATTGAAAACCAAACTCATAACACTCAACACTATTGCTTCATAGGAAACACCAGAGTCCTAGTTCTTCGGTATAACTGAACTCCTCTTATGCCAATTTGTCACGAACCGTCCACCATGGCCCGGGTTGTGACTACCCCAAGCCCACCTTCCATAGGTCAGGGGCTGGCGACTAGCACCAGAAAGGATTATCCCTAAAATGGGAAGGAAATGCCTTTAAAATTGTACAAACTCGTGGATTAGAACACAATAAGAAGCAACCACTTAGTAAACTGTTGTAGTAAAAAGAGTGATGAAAGTAAAAGAGCCATAATACTAGCCTAAATGAAAGTACGAGTACAACTCAAAAGTACAAATACAACTGAAAAGTGAAAAGCAACTCATAGATCATCCACCATGGATCCTACTTGAAGGGTAGGTACAAATCAAGATCAGTAGTCCCTGTGTCATGTCACACCAAATGATCTGCCTCTGAGTACGGTCCAGTCCTGACTCCCTCAGCCTCGATCAATGTTGTACGTCATCTACACAAGAAACAACAATGTTCGGGTAAAGCCCGTGCAGGGGTGAGTATAATGATACTTAGTAGGGACCCCGATACCCCGTAGGTCTCCTAAAGTTCCACAAAGTAAAACCACAGATCAAGACATCAACTCTACTTAGTTATATGCTCATACATACCCCTATGATATCAAGATATACATGTCTCATACATGAGGGAAGAATACCACAAAGGTAACACCACGAAACAAAAAGTACCACATAGGTAACACTACAAAGATTACACCACGAAGGTAAAGTACCACACAGGTATCACCACGAAGATAGTACCACAAAGGTAAAAGTCTTAGTTCAAACATAGTCTCGTCTCAAACCCAGTATTATTGAAGTATAGATATATAGATGATTATTCATGAAGCTAGATCGTCTTATTCTATCAAGAGACACTACTGTTGACCATACAGAGTCTGACCCACATAGGATCGATAGGAACTAACACCCGCAATGACCCACACAGGATCTGACCCACCCAGAGTCGATAGAAACTAACCTATACTGACCCACATAAGATCTAAACCACACAAAATCAGTATGTGCTGAACCACATAGGATCACTGAGTGCTAACCCACAGAGGATCTAACCCACATAGGATCGGTATGCGTTGACCCACACAGGATCATTGAGCACTGACCCACACAAGATTGGTATGTGCTGACCCACACAGGATTGATAGGTACTAACCCCCGCAATGACCTAAACAGGATCTAACCCACCTAGAGTTGATAGGTAACTAACCTTTATATGATCTGTCTCCAACCTCCACCTCACTGCCATCCAATGGATTCCCACTAATAAAACATTTGGGAGAACTTCCCCACAATACATCGATCATACCTCAACCACCAAGAAGTTACACAAAGAAGATTCCAATGGTATTTCATGACCTAAGAGAACCAACACAATAGACGACGCGTCAATCGGACTCCTGGTCTGTAAGTTATTAGCATTTCCGCTCTGAGGGCCCGGTTGGATTTGGGTTCGATCCAACCCAGCCATACTCTAACATTATCCAAAACTCAAGCGGAGTATAACAAAATTATTGTCTCGGTCCATGTATTTTGGTGTTGTAGATGGTTCGTCAAATGTACACCTGGTTCTCAACATATGGCCACAACGGTGAAACTAGGTCTGGCTGGGCCCGGGTCCGGTCCGACCCGGTCGGACTGACCCAGCCCGACCCGGCCCGGCCTGGCCAATTGGGCGCAGTCCTCCCGAACTGACGTCAAAGGGGGTGCACCCCCTTTTGTTTGGGACGCCAATGGGCAATGCCTTAGGGTGCTGCCACATCACCCAAGAGACCCAAGCGGGTCCCGTCGATATGCCACAGCTGGACGGGTGCTCCGGTCGGTTCTCCTTCCGGTAGAGCGGTCATGCGCTGATGCTCCACTATGGTCGGTCGGGTGTCATCTGCTCTTTGTTCTCTACCGCATCCAAACAGTCACGGTCTTCTTCTCATCCCATGACACGAACGCGTGCCGCCCTCCCTTCATGCGGTTGTCCGGTGTGTCATCTCTCTTCCTCTTCCATGGGTCACCGCATCTTCATTATTAGCACAAAAAATAAAACGATCTCATATTAACAATCCTCAGGTCTAGGGATATGCGTTCAAATGTCATGCTCAACAAAATAGTGTTTCTATCGTCATTAAATATTTGGTGTTAAAGAACGCACAAAGAACGCATAGTGAATAAAAATATAAGAGGCAAGGTATATGAACGAGACGATGGCCATGTTAGTTTTGCCATCATCATTGTGAAACAAAAATATGAACAATTGATAAATAAATTGAATCATATATAAATCCCTACCATGATTTTCCATTGGAGGTGGTGCGAGGAAGAAGACGAAGTTGTTGAAGATTGACATCATCGTTCATCGCTCCTGAAAGACGCTCCAATGTCGGTTCCTCATTCTTCGATTCCGGAAGTTGTTCTTCGTTGAAGGATCTCCTTTGTTGGAGAAAGATCTTTCCAACTCTCTAAAGCTCTCCCCTCCTTCACCAAACCCCTTTTCCCATGAGATTTTAGGTTCCAAATTAAATAATCTTAAGGAATAATTTAATTAATGTTTGTACATTAATTAAGTTAAGTTGAAACATTTAATTTAAAGAAATCCAAGAGTTTCCTCCCATTAATAGAGGGGTTCGGGTGGTCCCCACCACTAAACAGTCAAATGGGAGGTTTTAAAAATAAAATAAATGTTGTTCTTTATTTTATTTTTTTTATTTTAACCCTCCCACAAAAATCCAAAAAACTAACTTGCTCCTTTGACCTACTGTAGTAAAGTTGAAGGTCCCCTTAAGCGAATATCTGCGTTGTGAGTTCAACGGTGTCCTCACATTTCAATTCTGAGCACCGGTTAAAAAGTTAAAAATTGCAGCTCATGTGTTTAATGAACGTACCCGAAAAAAAGTTCATTAAATTATTATCTTTCACCCTCGACCTGCACCAGTCATGGTTAGGCTCTACCTAATTGAAACACGCCCCAATGAACACAACAGTAATCTCATATTTTTAATATGATTTACCTTCAATATCTTATGAATTTTACAATAAAATAATTGTAACTTAATTATTTTATTTACGGCCAATAACAAAGTTTCACTGGTGGCCCGCACAGGCCAATGTTAGTATCTTCCTAAAGAGAGAATACCCACACAAGTTCAGTGGTTGTCTTGGATTTTTAATCCAAGTTACCATTCATGAGTTATAAGCATTTGAAAAATAAAAAAATTATTTTATAGTTTTATTTACAGTAATTCCATTTTTAGGTTTTCTCATAGGTGGCCTACGCCGACTAAACATAAGTCACGCCTAGGGTAAACCCGCCATCCTAAGCGCAATGGTGCTCTTAGATTTCAGATCCCAATAACATTTTAACAGTTATTCTACTTTTTTAGGAAAAATGTTTATGTGTGCTAATTAAAGCTTAACAAAACTTTGACGGATCATTCCGGGTACTCAGGGCCTTGGAATCACGTGCTGTTAGATTTATTAGTCTCAAAATAATTCTATATAATTAAAAAAATTATAAGGTATTTCCATGAAATTACACATGTTATCTTTCACTCTCCATCATAACATGATGGTAATATTTTTCTTCCATATCTATGTTTTCACTTCCAACCTATGTTCTCTTATGTGGAAATATAGTTATATGTTACATTGGGTAACTTTTTTGGTTCTAAATTTCCTTTTTAATGGAAGTTTAATATTCCTTTTTATGATGTGGGTTTCTATGAAATGACTTTTCAAGTATTAAAACTTTGGTAAATCAGAAAATTTTCAAGGTAAAAATTTATTTTAAGGGGGTAGAATGTAACACCCTAGGATTTTGTGAATTTTTTTGAATTAATTTATCCTTTTTATATTTTTCAATTCATGGGACACTAGAAATAGTTATATGTACATATTAATAAACTATGTAAAATATTCCTTTTATTTGTATCCAACATGGGATTCAATACATGCAAAATGGAATAGGTGTGCGTGACATGACAATAACTCGGCATATGATACATGGAACATCGATTCGATGTATGTTACATGAAACCAAAACTTGGAATATGTTACACACAACACCGACTTGGCATACGTTACACACAATAATGATGTTTCTACGTAACATCACATTAATATTATAGTAATGAGATAACTATAACCAGCCTTTAAACGTAGTTATATTAATATTAATAACTTCTTTTAAAAAAAAGTTATAATGTTTTTATTGAAATAAAATATATTTCTAATGAAATATAATTTTTTAGTAAATTCCTTAAATGTTTTAAAATATTAAGCACTACACTTCATGTCTTTCTATAAAAACAAATAAACTAAATTTTAGAATTAATAATAAATTTAATTTGATAAAATAAAATTCTTTTTTGAATTTAAATTTCTGAAATTATATTAAGGTTAATTCTTGATATTTTTCTAAGAAGCATTATTTTTTGGATGAATAGTGAAAAATAATATTTTTATGTTAAAAACTTCCTTTTCATTTAAATAATTATTAATGTTAATTTTTATTTTAAATTATTTTCAGGCCAAATTAGATCAATTATACATATATTGATATAATTTAGTTCATTATAATCAATTTAATTTTAAAGTTTAATATAAAAACTTAATAAACTTTTGATCATCTTTCTACTTTGAAGACCCGTAATTTTCTCTCATCTGTGGGATTAACATTAATAATAATTTTACCGCTTCTATTATTTTAATTTTGAAAAATGGACATACACCATTGTAATCAGTGAAATATTTTTAGTTTAATAATATAAATTAAATTTTTGACCCCAAAGATTAGAAAAAGTGATTAAAATTAATCCCAACCATTAAGGACAAATTAAGATTATTTAGGGACTAAACCCCAATCATAGGGGCCAAAATGACTTATAAAATTATCTAAAACCCATTATATGTACATATGTATTCAAAACGACTTCCATTCATGGTTTATGTTGGTTTGGTGTGACTTTGTTTTGGTAATAACATTGTACACCTAACTTGTATTCAAAAACTCCAAGTGAGTCATTTTCCTTACCTATAAAAGGCCACCACCTCTCAAACATCATCATGCATCTAAAACCTATTTGGTTCAAAAAACATCTTCCCAATACACTTCCAAACATCCCTAACTTTCTCCTTAAATCCTTCCCTTGTAATAAGGAAATTCAATTAAACTTTTTCGCATAAACCAAAAGGAGTTACCCGATGAAGAGGTAATATCTTCTTTGATGTCCTTTATTTTATTTTCCTTATCCACCCCCAACAAATATATTTATTATATTGTTATATAAAAAACCATTATATTGAATATTATATGATATTTTTATTTAAATGGTTCAAAATACACTTACACACACCTCCATCTAATTGGTAACAGAAATATTGTTTCTGTGTAAGGTGAATTACTACCACATGAAATGATGGTTGTTCAATTTAGAATACCACCTATCACAGTGGCCAGTATGATGGAAACTATATATATATATATAATATATTATATTTATTATTTCTTTATGATTATTTATTCTTTCTATAACTCATATATTTTTTACTTTCCATTTGGTGTTCATACGATAATTTCATTTGAGGAAGTGTGGACTACCACCCCCTCAAAGCAATAGCATTTGTTCACACACTACATGGAGTGTATTAAGGAAACATTTAGTAAATATATATGATATATATGATATAATAAATATACTTAAATAATGATATAGATATACACACATATGTGTCTTTTACTTTGTTTCTCTCTACACGACAATTAAAAGGAAATAACATTCATCCCTGTGTACGGCCTACTGTCTCCATGAACAGTGTATTTTGTTTCATACTTATATATTCTATAAATTATTTTAAAAAAATATAATATATATAATTTATATTTATTTTGTTATTTACATTCCAAACTCAAGATATAATTATAAGGACCAACAATATAACAAATTATGACACATATGAAAAATAAAGCAAATATTACTTGAAGTGAAACCTTAACATATTATGGTTAAAAAGAAGGTAATATAAAGTCATAATAAAAAGAATATATGGTATTATAAATATAATAATATGGTTCTATAAAATGTTTATAATAAATTTATATTTATTATATAGTTGGTATGAATGAGTAAGATGAGATTCAAGACACAAGGTAAGTTCATTTCATCTCAATTTTTATTTCCAAGAGATACATGCTATTTTCGCAACACTTTCCTTTTATTTCTTGTATGAAATGAACATGATTGTATTATATGTTACTTATAATCAAATTTATGGGTATTAAAGTACCCATTTTATGACCTCTATTTCATTTTGTTTATGTTTCAAAAGCTAGCAAATCGGTAAATTTATTTTGTCTTAATTTTCCTTCTTTGAGACTGATGTTTTGTTATGTATGTAAATTCTCTTTAGAGGTGAATATACTTCCATTTACATGTTATATCATGAAATTAATTCTTTTCATGAAATTTTAATCATATTTTAAGTTTCTTTTCATAAATGGAGATTATGATCCAAAGTTTCCAATTATAATATTTTATTGAGACAATTTCATCTCTTTTCGATAATGTTTATGTTTAAGATTTCATTAATGAATTATTATGATTCATCTCCCATGAAAATTCACGAATTTTATTCTCATTTTTTGTTCATTATTTATTTGTATACTGGTACCTTTTATTCCAATCTTTTTTATGGAGGATAGTTAAGAAATTGTTTCTAAGAAAGCCTGAATTTACCCTCTCTTCGGTCGGAAATCCACATTCCATTAAAACAATGTTTTCTAAAAAGTATTTCGAAGAATATTCTACTAATATCCTCATATCATTAAAATACATTTTTAACCTTTTTTTTCTTTTACCAATTTTTTCAAAGGAATCTTCATGTCACTTTATGAATGATGTATTTTTCTAAACTTTTCACTATGAAAAAAGAATGCTCTTTTTACCATGTATGGAATGTATGGATTTATTCATCGTCAATCCTTTGAAGATTTCTATTCATGTTTAAAGGATATTTTTAAATAATTGCTTTTCAAAATATATTTTTGAGGAAATTTTTTTCATAACATTTTCAAGATCCATTTATAAGTATTTAAGGAAAATGGTTTCCAAAATGATTTCAGGCTTCTTTTATTTGGTTTTAAGGAAAACGGCATTCAAAATGTCTTCACTTTTATTTTATAAGTTTTAAAGGAATTTTTTTAACAGGTTTTATGTTTTAAATATCATTTTTCAAGGAAGAAATGATATGTACCTCAAGAAATGTTTTCAAAATATCCTTCAATGTTATTTCCCATATTTGATAACATCTATTCGTGTTACTCATTACCTTTAATGAAATGATCAAAATGTTCCATTAATATTAATTCTTAGGTGATTTATGTTTTTATAGAATGATGATTAAGAAAACCATTTCACATCCATAGATTTTATGCTATAGAAACCAGATTTTTTTTAAAGGTTGTGCTTTCATGAAGTAATTTTGAAACTTATCACTTTTCATAGGTTATGATGTGATGAAATTTTAATGATACCCATTTAATTTCATGGGTTATGATTTGATGTTTATAAAAATTATCTACTTTTATGGTAAATCCTATGATGAATGTTTTATTTTCTTATAGAACATGTATTAATGAATTTATTATAATTTTTGTGGGACCTATATCTCCCTTCAATACATTGGGAAATGATAAGTTATATATGAGATATAATTGAATATGGGTTGTAGTGAAATCCTAAAAACAAGAATATCTATGGGTTGTATCCCATGACTAAAACAAATAGGGTACATGGGTTGTATCCTATGCCCAAAAACATGAAGGTACATGGGTTGTAGCATAATCCTAAAAGAAATAGAGTGCATGGGTTATATCTGACCATCACAAATAAGATGGTACATGCACGGTAGCCCAACCCAAAAATAAATAGGGTACACCGGTTGTATACCAAGACTAAAATAAGAAAGTACATGGGTAGTATCCCAAGACTAAAATTAAGAGGTTACACGGGTTGTTAACCCAAGACCGTAGTAGGTACATGAGTCATTTCACATGCCTAACTTGTTATAAAGGCCTTGGTAGGTATCCATGGCATAAGATTTTGTATACTTATGTGTATTCCACATATTATATGTCTTATTTTTTAGTTATTATTCCATGGATTATGTTCTATATTTACTTATGATTTATGTCTTACGAATTTCCAAACATTATCCCTTAACACATGCTTATTATCTTTTATATGAAGGGTATGATCTTCTAATGTTACGATCATGTTATCATATCCATATGTTCATATTTATGCTTACATGTAACCCTTGATTACCCTTACTAAGCATATGAGCTCACAACTTTTTATATTTACACTACCCAGGTTATAAAGAAAGGTTTTTCGTAGAAAAACTAAAGGTGGAGAACTTCATGGTAGATGTTGAAGATATATCACAAGTATGGAATATTTTTTTCACTTTTTCCAAAGACAGTAAACTATTATGGTACTTAGGAATTTATTTTTGTAATGTACTAAATATTCATATAAAATGATGTAATATCCATGTATGTTAAGCCTGGTTCACAGTGTAAAATGTTATTCATAATGGATTTATAGTCTTCATTTCTTAATTAGGAATTGGATGAAGAATTATATATTTATAATCTTAGTGGTTTATTAATTGTAAACTAATATATGATTATATATAATTCTAATAAGCATTTATATATATTGAATTAATCCCCCTGACCTAGGTATTGCAATAAGGAATCATTTTTAATAATATTAATTTCATTAAATTATTATTGGAAAAACTCCTATATAGGGTAAATTTATGAGGTTTTCCTCATTATAATTGTTTATGTTGATGATGTCATATTTTAAGAGGATAATTAAAATAGTTTGAGGAGTTCACTTAAGATATGAGGATATTGTTTGAAATGTCTCTGTTGGAAAAAAATAAGTAATTTCACGGGTTGAAAATGTCTCAAAATAAGGTCTAATGTTTTTATCACATTAATACTATTCTATAGAACTACTAGAAATATGTGGCATTAAATATTAAAAACATGATTCCAAACTTATCTTTATAGGAACCAATCAATTTAATAATAAACTTGGAAGTGATGTCAGTCCTAAAGAAATTAGGAATATCATTGGAATCCTTCAATATTTTATAACCTCTAGACAAGAACTAATTTATACTATTACCATTTGTTATAAATTTCATTGCAAAAAAAATGTGACATTTTTTCTATAGAAAAAATGAATTCTATGATACATTAAAGAAACACATACTATAAGATACACATGATAAAAAGGGATTGTTGAATCTAATTTAGAATACAAATAAATACTAGTAATTTTGTATCAAAGACACAATATCCAAATCATTTGGAGTATTTATTTGGATATATAGATGTGTGATTTGGAATACAATGATGTGATTCTTAGTTTCTCTTATCACTATTGGATATGAGTGTGTGGTTTTCATAAAAACTTAATACAATTGAATTAGATGAAGACATGTTTTGAATATTTTATTATTTCTATGAATCTACTACTTATCATTGGTTTTCATAATCAACGTGGAATCTATCACATAGAGCATCTATTTAATCATTTATGGTTAATAAACATTCATAGTAAACATCACTTCATCAAGGACCTTGTAGATATAAATGAACAAAAGAATGATTTAATTCATATAATAGAGAAGTTGTTTGATATTTTCACTAAACCATTGATGAATGATATATTTCAGAAAATGAGAATGATTATGGGGATTCAACATTTCCATAATCAAGGATATGGTATGTGTTTTGTATACACTCACATATGGTAATATAATATTAGTTTCAAAGGGGTGGAATTAATTATAGAAAAAATCTCATAATATTTTATCCCAAATTCAATTTCAAAAAGGATTTAAATATTTTGAGATATATACATTGATATATGTTTATCCTTTTAGGGTTACATATATTTAAGATAATTTTTTCAATGGAATAAGTTGTAATCTCTATATAAGTGAATTGTGTAAACTACTTTTATAATTTTCTTATGTGGATAGAAGAACGTGTTCATTACATGATTATGTCTAGTTTCTTCTAATTATATGAGGAATATTGAGTTTTATAATCACTTATTCATGGAATACATGTTAATATTTCTCAATGATTATTTTTTCCCCCAACAAGATATCTCATGTTGGATTATAATTGACTAATGGTGATCCAAAGCTTCAGTTTTAGAGAATCGGTTATTTATGATCCTCGGTTGAAAACAAAATCAACAGGGGGAGATTATTTATTCCAAGAGGATTAAAGTTATATTTGGATTAGTGAAAAACATGGAGAACATGACATGAGATTGTTTTTTTATTGTATTTTTCCTTTTACACATAAATTAGTATGTAATGTAAAGAAGTTTTCTTATTTTAAAATATAGATTTACTTTTATTTTAGGAATGTATTAAAATTATTGGTGGATATTTTTGAACATTAATCCAAATGAGTGTATTTATTTCAAATTAATTTTTTATTCCTTACATATGATGAGCCTTGAGCTTCCCCATGATAATCACCCTTGAAATTATCTTCCATGGAATGAGAATCCATGAAGTAAACCTCTATAAAATAAGAAATCGTGATATAATTCTTTCAAATTAAAAAATGTAAACCTTGCACATAAGAAAATCACTACCTAAAATGATGAATGACATATTTATGATCACATTATGAGTATTGATCTTACAGGGAAATCCTATACAAACTATCCATGAATTTATAAAAAAACAATCGGTTGAGTCCTTCTATTCCTGTAAACCTTCGATAAATTTGGGAAAGAACTTTATTCATAGACCTTCTATTAGTTCACCATACATGATTTTGGTTTTAATTGAATCTAAGATAATTGGATAAAAATATATAGATACACGATACTATTTAATTTAATAAACATTTATCATTATATTTGTTCATCATTATACAATCTATCAGAAATTGAATAGTAGTGAATGAGTTGACACATTGTATCTGATATAGATAATTAACATCATGATGGTGATATACATGTAATCATTTTCAAAAATATATGTACTTTAGTAATATGGGTTATTTGATAATGTTTTATGAGAAAGTTAAAGATGGTATAGAGTAAATATAGGTGTCATGAATAATGAATTCCATGATAGATTTCAAGAATGTTTATATATATTATTTTTAATATGTGGATTTTTCATTTATCATGGATTGAGGGATATATTATTTCATCGATAAATGAGGGATAATACCAGTAATAAATAAGGGAGAATAATTAATGAGTTGATAATAAAGTAATATTTTTTGAACTAATGAAATTAAAAGGTTCATAATATTTTCATATATCAGTGAAATAAAAGAAGAAAGAATAATTTATTCACTATAGAAAGGTTGAATATATTAAAAACTAGAAAATAATTAATGGTAAAGTTTTTAAATGGATTTATTCAGGATAAATTGTTGGTATATTTCAATAAAAAGAATCATGTTAATTTTAAATAATTCAATTACATAGTATATTAAATATAGAAGATAGAGAATTAGAGAAATAAAACTAATGCTATATATTTTTATATATAAAGTTGTTATTAATTGTGGTTTTAGTAGGGATAATATAAGATATATGTATATATATATAAGATGGATAAGAAGAATTAAAAAAGAGGATTTGTTGTTTATTGATCACATGTGCTCTAGAAATCAATGAAGAAGAAATAACTAGCTTCCAGAAGAACAATTGGACTAATCCAAGTAAAATAGTGATGATGTGTTGACGCCTGTTGGTGAAGGTTTGTACCATTGTTAGAAACTACATATCCAGAAAGATCAATGTAAGAATAATGTTCACAATCAATGGATTATAGTTCATTTAAAGTGATGTTTATACCTTACTTAATGTGAAACAAAAGGATTAACTTAGTTTAGATTGTGTTAGTTCCCTAGAATTACTACTTTTATCGATCAATGAACCTTGAAAATAAGTTTTTCTATATGGGTGTGCAGGTATAGTGTGTATAAATAGATTCATTTATCTATAAAAAATGTTTATGGTTTTTTTAGATGATGAAAACATAGAAATGGATTACCAAAAATTTACCCCCTATGGGTCCACAATTTCAGAATAGACCTTACAACTTGAACTACCACTAGTCATGAATCAATGTGTTGTTCCACCAAAACCATTCCATTTTACTCGTAAAGAATCTATAAGGGAATTATTACATTAATTTAATTACACTAGGTAAATTTTAAAGAATAATAATAAATTTATTATTCTAACTCACTCACCATAATGAAAGTCAAACCACAAATAATTTTAGGTCTAAAATATTTATAACATGGTATATAATTCCCATAGGGTCATGCGTAATTTTTTAAATTTATCAAAAAACATGGAAACCGTATTCAGGAATTAAAAAAGTATCTAGACCATTTGGAAATATTGAATTCCATATAATAGTTCAAATGTATGAAAAAAATATCTACCCAAACCTTTTCACCATTACCTAAAAATGTTGCAATTATTTTAAAAAACCATTTATAAAAGGAACAATGTAACATCTTCAAAAATGTTAAGCCTTTTTTCAAATACTCAACATAATGTTTCTTCGGAAAATAAAATATTTGATAGAGATGACAATTAATAATAATCTATTCTAATAAAATATTTCACCATGAAATTCTATTTTAAATTACTGACTTTAAAAATATATTTTTAACAAAAACTATTTTTCAAAAAACATATTTTAAAAGGATATTTAATTGTTTATGAAAACATAACTCCCCCCACACAAAAAAATCATAAATAGTTACAAAGTAACACATGTAACCATGGTCCCACTAAATAACTATTTATAAAGATAATTGGTCCTTGTTAACTATTAGTCTATCGCAAGACCATCTAAATTTATATAGAGAGATCACACAGACCTCTAATATATACCTATAGTAATCATAATGATGAACAAAAATGTTTAATGAATTTAAAATTTTCTATAGACTCTTTAATGTAATCACAACCTTCTTCATTCCATAATTTTTAATATCATACTAAATAGAAACTAACCACCATTGATCCCACTATAACCAATATTAAACACAACCACTATGAAAGTTAATAAAAAAATACACATGAAACTTACTTCCCAAATTAGAATAATTAATTACAAGGTCAATGTTCTATAC
Source organism: Viscum album (assembly GCA_963277665.1). Lineage (NCBI taxonomy): Eukaryota > Viridiplantae > Streptophyta > Magnoliopsida > Santalales > Viscaceae > Viscum > Viscum album. The sequence continues at coordinate 871,947,879 of OY728135.1, read as the reverse complement.
AAAGACACTGAAACAATTCACCACAAGGTACAGTCAACTCAAAAGATACACCCAGACCTAACCCATATAAAATCCCCAACAAAAATTCATTAGATAATGGTTAGTAAATCCCAATTTCCAAAAAACACATAATTAAATCCATTGGGTAAAATATATAAATCAAAATTATGAATGGAGTCAAAAAATCCTCATCATGGTACGTCTTGTTTATATTTCACACCATAGAAAAATATAACCATTTTTGAACCAAAACCCTTGTTGAATGATGTAAAATCAGTTGAGTATAAGGGAAGAGAACAAAAATGACAAAAGACATATCTTACATCAAATACATAAAAAGAAAATATTTTAAAAAACATATATTGATGAATAAAAAAAGGATAATGGGAGAATCATAGATAATATCTCCCCATATCCTGACCGAGTGAACCCAAAGGGGCCTATGGTGGCTCCAAAATAGCCCCCCTAGAAAATTTCTGAAATACATAATTTTATTAAAATGAATAATAATAAATTTTTGTGTGACCTATATATCCCATTTAATTATGTCCAATTCATGGTCATGTTGTTGTGTGACCCTAGTAATCAAGAACAAACTTCATGGAATGACCAAAGAATCACACCTTACTATACTACTATAGAGCCACACTGAAACCAAGACTCTAACCAACAGAGTTGTGATCATAGGTATTATTATTCTACCCAGCTGATATTGTGTTTCCTCTTGTGAAATTTTAGAACAAAGATGTACTCCATGTATCAGACTTTGTGGGACAACACACACATTTCAGTGTGACCCATCCCCAAACTCTAAAACATAAATATTATACACATCGATCATTAAACACATCCTACCATCATAGAATCACCTACACCATACACCTAAAGGAAAAATAATATAAAGAGAATATCTATGTTTTCACACCCCCTTTTTGTAGTTTTATGAATAACTTATTAAATAATTTCATCCACCATCACATGAGAACTAACTCTGATCATTATTTTACTAGAATACAAGCCTAAAAAAATCCCACAAATCATTTAAAACATGATCACAACTCTTATTTATTGATCTCAATACATAAATTCAATACCAGTCATCCAACCAATGATTATAAGACCATCCTTCCTCCTAATAAAATGACTTAAAAATCAAAATTTATTACATGAATAATTGATTTAAATAGTATAATATAATTTTAAAAATTATCTTGATGTTTTTAAACACAAAATAATAGTTTTTTTAGAAAATTTGTATAATAGGTCTTTTTGATAATTTTTTTAAAAATTTATAAAAATCATATTATATTATCAATAATCATATAAAGATGAGTAATACTATTCTAAATGTTCTTGTTTCTATTTATGAGAAACCTTACACTTAAAAAATACATTCTTAATGCTTATAAAATGAATAATTAAAAATCATTCATACAGTTATGGTCAAAAATATATATTTTAGATACAATTTTAAAAAAAAAATTGTTATTTTTTAATATCTATTTTATACAAAAATTCCATCATAAATAATGTTTCAATGTGTTTTATATCCTTTAGTCCCAAGGTGATTTCCAAAAGGTTTTATTGTAATGATAACCCTTAAGTAATGATTTTACTCTTTAATATGTGTATCATCTTAATGTTTATATATTTTCTTAGTATTCTTCCTATATCCCTTCATGAATAATATTTAGGAACTCCATAACATTGAATTTAAATCTATATAATTTTATAATAATTGTATAATAAATAAATATATATTATTTTATAATAATACCATTACTATAGTATTGTTTGATTTTAGGTTGGTTAAACTACTTACATAACCAATACTCCTAAATTTTTTTACTTATATTTAAGGAGGATTAAAATTAAAATTAATAAATATTTATGATATATATTTAGAATTTAATTATTTTTATGATTTTTAATGATATCATTCAAATATTTATTAGTTATAAAATGACTCTATTACTGGTAATTTGTACCAAAAATTGAATGATATATATATATCTTCCAAATGAATCTTAACAATACTTACAATTAAATAAAAATATGATATAAAAAATGTTATGAAATTATTATTTCAATACCATGATCAATATTGTGACATTACACTTATGAATCTTAAATGATAATCAGGAGAATCATACCTAATCTATCATGCTAATATGAAAACTAAAAAAACATTGAATCAATATTAAGTATCTTTAACTAAAAAATATATGATTAACAAAAATAATTTAATAATAGGAAATTAAATTCATATAAATATGGTGTTGAAATTGATTATTAAAAATCATATTTTAATTGTAATGGGATTTAGAGTGTGTTAAAACAAGTTAGAATTTATGGAAGGGGATCAACTCCTTTAATATTTTTATGTTTTTATTTAAGTTATATTTAGCTAAATTCTAATTAGAATATAACATTTCATATTCTAATTGTTATTTAGTTATATATATTTTTTTATATTCTTTCAACATCCACTAAAAGGTATTTTCAACCCCTAAATTTACTTCATTATCTATTCACAGCTTAATGTTGATGTTATACTTAGGATTTGAAAATGGATGATTTTATGTGTTTTATTCTTTATATGGATATCATAAATTATAAATGATTCATTGTGAGCCCCAGATATGTTCTACCATGGAATTGGGTATTGATTTAATATCTACAGAATTTAATTTTAGATCTAACCTATTATATTATTTGATTATGGGTGATTATAAAGGATTGTGGTGGATATTATTAGTATTTTTCGCAAATAATTAAAAAAAAATATCTTCTATTTCAATATATGAAATTATATTTCTTATAATCCTTTTTTTATTTCATCAATAAGTTTAAAAATTTTATTACATGATTGAATATAATTGTATGATCTTATGTTTGTTAAACTATTACCTATATAATATTCCTTAGGAGTTTCCCTAAATTTTGTAGAATAATGAGTATCTTACCCTTCTACCCATTTAATAGCATTATATTGGTATTAATTGTATAATAATGAATTATAATAGGTCTATGGTAGTGTTTTAATGATTAACATGGAAAACTTCATTTAATAATGATTATTCCTAAATGAAAAGTGATGAAAAATATTAATTTTTGATGGACTATATTCTTATATGGTTTAAAAAGTTTGGATTTTTTATGTATTATAAAGTGTTATATATCATATCTATAAAAAACTAAAAACACTACAGTTAAGGAAAGGTGAATGTGTTCTAATATTTTTACAATATATGTAATTATTGGGTGGTTATTTTAATGTTGTTACAGTACTATAATTACATTCAGAAAAGTAAAAAGGTGGTCTATATTTTAAATTAATATTAGTAGTTATTATATAGTTTAAATTTTGACTGAAATATGATTAAGAAATAAAGTATGGAGTAACTATTGATATTCATATACATATTAGTAACATATAAATAGAATAATATAAGGGATTTAAATATAAAATAGAATATAACAAGAGTTAATTTGTTGATTTTTGGTTCGACTATAAATAATTTTCATACATATCCTAATTTATTGGGAAAACCTATTATAGTTTTAAGAGTATTATATGGAAGGTGATGAGGTTAATTATTTTTAATTACAAAAACATGGATTGAGTTCAAAAATATTACAATTATATTCAATTAAAACACATGTAGTAGAAGTGAGTGGTGAATTATATAAATCGATATTTGGAGGACATAAAACCCTCCCTTAAAAAATAGATCATTTTTGTTTAAGTAAATGGATGAAAAGAATAGAAGAAATGTTTGAAATTATATTTCATATTTTAATGAATTATAGTAAATATTTAATTACTATGAATGATAGTGGTAATTGTAACATAATTCCAAGAAATCAATCCATAACGCCTATGTAAGAAGGTGATTCTAGAAGTAATCATCTTGGAAAGATGGGAATAACAAACATACATAAAAGGATCTGCCTATGTTGAACCTAGATACACATATGTTAGGACATAATAATAATTTATATTTTATTCCCCCCATATTTATAAGTTTCACTTGTATACTTTTTTTAGTTGATTTATTTTTATTTTTTCCTTCGAGTTAATTGTGCTAAATAAGAGATATCATTCCAATAACCAACATGATATGCAATTTATTGATTTCTATGATGACATGAATAATCTCATGGGTGTGGGAGATGAAAAATTTATGGTTTTAGTATCTCATTTATCCCAATTTATAAATAAAAACATGAATCATATAGAACACCCAACTCATCTTAAGAAGGATATCTTTGTAGTTTGTGTCTTTCATGCAGCAAAGGCCCCCTGAATTTTCCAGAACCTTTTATCCCATAATAAATAAAAATAGATTATCTCAATTGAGAATGATTTTCTACATCCTCCAATAATAAGTGAAAGAGAATTTTGTGATGGATATTTATCTCATTTAGGGAGTATTTGATTAGGGGTTGGGAGTGGTCATGAAGACAAAGTCCAAAGAGGATATTTATTTATGGAATAGGAAGATTTCATGAGAAAAATCAATAAAATATTCCCAAAAATATATGTCTTAAATCAAAAAGTGAGTTCCAATGTCTGATGAAAAATGAAGAGGATCTTATCATGGTGTTTGTGGTATAATTTACATGTCTATCATGGTACACCTTTTTCATTATTATCAGCATTGAAAGTAAGGTGGATAGTTTCATTAGAGGGTTAAATAAGAGTCTATGAAAATATTTGGATCTTCAAGACTTTTATATTTATGAAGATATATTCTATTCTACCCTAAAATTAGAACTTGAGATTTCTGACTCTAAGTTTCCTTATGGGACTAAAGAAAAAAATGTTAATTTATGTTTTCTTCAAGGGTATGAATAGATAAATCCCATGGCTGAATGAATACCCAACATCCCACTTGTCAAAAATGCAGGAAGAAGCATCCCTAAAATAGCCTAAGGGGAAGTGAAAGGTTCTTCATTTGTATAATTGAGCGACATCAGGATAATAAGTTTAATAGTGAAATAACAAAGACCACAAATTAGTATGAAAAAATGATGTTTTAGATCAATTATATTCTATCCATATAATGTATTAACATTAAAGAAACATGTTAATTATGAAGTCCAATTACACAAAAAAAGGTTTTTTAAATATAATCATTTAAAAACCCTTAAATATAAAAATTAAGTGTGTATGAAATTGAAATGGATTAGGTGGATGATTAAAATAATATGGTGATAGTTATGTGGGTTATTGATTAAAAAATATTAAATATAATTTTTTATTCTAGTTCTATGAAATCCTTCTTCCATGGATATTATTTCATTATGAGAATGATTATATATCCCAAATGTTTGATAAAAAGAAAATAACCATGCTTTAAGACATGAAAATTGTGATGGATTATACTAATATATTCTATAATACGATTCATGGTCTTACTTTTAACCAACAGTTTGAGTTCTCAATTATACTTATACCAATATCTATACCAAAATAAACAAAGCCTTGTATAATATTCACCAATGAGTTGGAAGAACTAAAGATGAAATAAAAAGATAATATTGAAAAGGGTTTTATATACCTGAGTACTTCATTATAGGTTGAATTGGTCATAATCATCAAAAAGAAGGATGGGTCAATTCAACCTGGTATTTATTATTATGAATTCAAAAAATAATAATGATAAAGAACAATTATTCCCTAATACGGATAGATTAATTGTTTGATCTAATAAATGGAGATAAATTTTTCTCTAAGTTTCACCTTTAATATTGATAACTCCAACTTAGGTTTAAGAGTATGAAATTACCAAAATTTCCTTTCAAAAAGGTAGGAAAACTATGAGTTCATATTGATGCATTTTGGACTCCCAAATAATCTAGATTTCATTATGGAAATTATGATAATTTGATTTATAGATTACCTTGAAAAAAAATTTGTACTCTGTATCAATGATATTCTGATTTACACTAAAGTCAAGGAGGGTCATGAGGAGTATTTAGATTCTATTCTATGGGATTTGAGAATGGGGAAGCTATATACAATTTAGAGTAACTATGATTTTCGGATGAAGGATGTATCATTATTGGGTAATATTATCCAAAGAAAATGGATATTTTTGGACCCTTATAATATAATGGACATCAAGGATTTTTCTAAAATAACATGTGTAACAGATATTTATAGTATACTTAGATTAGCTTGGTATTAATAATTATTTCTGAAAAACCTTTCAGGATTTTCAATCTCACTAGAGAAGCTAGCATGGAAGGGAGTAAAATTTTTTTGACCTGTAAATGAAAATACAGATTTATAGATTATAAAAGTAGTCTTATTACTATACTAGTACTTATGATTCTCTCATGTGGGGAACATTTTATGGTATAAAGTTATGCTTCAAAGAAGGGTATGGTTTGTATAATAATGCAGAATGATGATGTAATTGCATATTACTCAAGGTAGATAAAAAATTCATGAGCATAATTATCCAATATAAGAAATAGAGATATATATAATTATATTTTCATTGAATATCTAGTGATATTATCTCTACATGGAGAAGTGTAAAATATATATGGATCACAAGAGACAAAAATATATATTTACACATAAGGATATTCAGATGAACTGATGAATATGAATATGGTTGATCATAGACTGTGCCTTCTCAATCCATTACCATCCAGGGAAAGAAAAAATGTGGTTGATTCCCTTAGTAGAATGTATCTATAAATTTTATCAATAATTGGAACTGAGAAGGATTCAATATTCTTAGAATGTAAATAATGGGTATGGGAATAGTAAAACTATATTCATCATACTTTTCTAAAATGAATTGTCAACAATCCATTCTTGAGAGGATCGAGAGGCTGATAAAGAGGACAAGGTTCTACAGAAAATGGTAGAGAATATTAATGAGTTTAAATTTCATTAAAATAGGGTCATAATGCTTGGAACTGGGTTATTTATCCCATCAGAAATAGTGCTAAAGAGGGATATTAAGGATGATGTACATATATGATCATTCTCTATTCATTCAGGAATCAATCTAATATATTATGAAATTAAGCAACGCTTATATTTGGATTATATAAAGAGGTACATTGAGTAATTCCTATCTCAATCTTTAGTATGATAAAAAGTATAATTTAAAAGATATGAGTACAAGGGTGTGATGAAATTTTATATTATACCAATATTTAAATGGGAAAACATAACCACGAATTGTGTCATAAGACTACAAAAGACACCTAAATTCAACAATGTAATTTGGGTGGAAGTCGATCATATTAACAAATTTTACACATTTCATTATTATGAGGAAATATTTTTATCTTGAATAACTCATAATGATATACATAAGAGAAGTGGTAAGATTTCATACAGTTCCACTCTCTATTGTATCTAATCAAGATCTGAGGTTTACCTCAAAGTTTAGGATAATCCTTCCGTAAGCGATGGATACAAAACTCATTTTTAGTGCTTATTATCAACCTTAAATTGGTGTACATTCTAAAAGATCGTTAAAAAATATAGGGGAAATTAAATGAAATCTTTCAATGGATTTACAAGGATGTCTAGATCAAAACCTTCCCCTAGTAGACTTCACAAATAATAAAAGTTTCATTTCAAGCATTTCAATAACACCTTATGAGGCTCTGTATGGGAATCAGTGTCCGAATACAAAAATTTGGGATGTTGTTTGTGAGATAATGTTTATGGGAACTATTATTTACCAATAGAAAATATAGAACATACAACCCATTAATCATCATGTGAAATCTAGGAAAATTTGATAAAAATCCTTGTTTACAAATGTCAAAGATATCTATATCTTGAGGTTAGATATAAGGTATTAATTTTTAATTCACCAATGAATATAGTCATGAGGTTTACGATAAAGTTAAATCATAACCCAAGATAATTCTACCTAATTTAGTTCCTTGATCACATCAGATTAGTGGCTTGTCGACAACCACTCCCACCGAACCAATCTTAAGTACACTATATATTCCATGTATCCCTCCTAAGGAAGTACATACCAGACCCATCACATTTTCTAAATTTAAATGTGGTATAATTAGAGAAAGACCTTTCATATAAGGATTATCTGATGAATATATTTTACCATAGAGACAGTGTGGTATAAAACAATACAAATCACATGGCCAAAGTGATGCGGTGAAACCACAATTCTGAGGAAGCATCTTGGGAACCATAAGAGTAAATGAAGAATATGTCCCCTCAAATGGTTTCACATTAGTTTGTAATATAAAATTTTGAAGCAGAAATTATTTTAGTGTGAAAAATGTAAAACTCTAAGACTTTATGGTATATTTATATTTATATAAATTTAATCTCTTCGATACGATGTGATTCATGTAACGTTGGGTTTAAAAAAACATGAAACTCTATTAAAATATTATTATTTAATCATGGACACTATAAAGTAGAAATTATGTTAGTAGGTATGAATATGATTAACTAAATTATGAGAATATATATATTTTACACATGTATAAAATAAATTCAATGCTTAATACTGATTATAAATAAAATATGGACCACTGGAAGGAATAAAAGAAATGTTTTCTGGAAAAAAATATTTTTTTTAAAAAAAAGTAATGTGTTTTAAAAATAATCAGTATTTAATATTAAATAATTTCAAAAAATTTAATTTACAAATTTTAGATAATTTTCTAAATCTTCAAAACAAAATTATATTTGAGTGATGGATTTATATTTTTCCGAAAATTTTCATTTCTTGATCAATAGCATAAAAATACTAGTTTAGATTAAAATATTCATTTTCATTTAAATATTTAATTATAACAATTTTATTTTAATCTGAATTTAAGAGTAAAATTAGTTAAATTATATATTAATTAATATAAATTATTTTATTTGAATCAATTTAATATAGAATTTTGATATAAAAATGTTTTCAATTTTTGAATGTTTTCACTTTGAAACCTGCTTTATAACACGTCTTTGAGTTTAATATTAAATTAATTTATAAAACTTCAATGAGATATTTTTAGAAAAATGTATTAATTAATTTAAAAAATCATAATTTATATTATACCATATGTTTACCCTAATATTTTTACCATAATAAATAGTAAAAATAGTGAAACATATTTATCGTGTTTATGGTAATAACAGGTTTATTGGGGGGGTTCAAACAGAAAATATATGTTTTAAAAATGATCCAAATAATTTATAATTATTATTATAAATTCATATTTCAGATATATATCTTATAAATATTTTAAATAGTCTTTTTATAGACTTATTGGATGAGAAAAATGTTAGAGGAATTTTTTATTTTTGAACATTCCAATTATATCCTCTCCCCCGCTTAAAAACGTTTACCACATATCCTCACATTTGAAAACTTCCATAACCCATTGATTAAGAAATTATTTACACAAATCAATTCCCTAATTCCTTAATCTCATCCTACAATCTATTTTTTGGTCAAAAAATGGATGTTGAGGATTAAAAATCACTCTCATGTCTTTAATGTGAATTAATTTTTTATTATAATCGATTTTTAGTTGATATTAAAAAATGAAGGATGTGATATATGTCTTTTTTTACTTTAACTTTTTGACATGTTTGTTGAGATAAGTGTAAGATGTAATATATTTTATGATATGATTAGTTGAGTTGCATGAACACCAGAATAAGTGAGGTGTATAAGTTTGATATCACTTATTTCTTAATTTATTAAAAAAAGTTAACATCTTGGTAATAAACACTTTTTCTTCTACAATGTTTTCCCCATATAGATAGTATTTTTTCTTGCTAATGTCACTTTTCTATGGAAAATAATTTGAGTTCAACCTTCTATAAAATGTTGATAAGGCTATGGATTTAAAAGTAATAGAGGTTAAGTGGGTATCAAAAAGACTTGATAAGAAGAAATTTGAAATTATAAGGACACTATTGTACCTTTTATTTTATTATCAACAAGTTGGACAATAATTTTGACATTATTATATAATGATCTATAAATTACAAATTCAAATATGAAGATTAAATAACCCAAGATCATTATTGTGTAGTGAATATTGTAATTGTTGTTAGTATATCAGATTTTCAATATATTGATTATTAAGGCATTGGATATCATTATTGATAAATAACCCATGTATGTCCAAAAGTTGGTTGAGATTTTTCCCTGATTAATAGAACTTGAAAAGTGTGATGGAGCAATCATGATTAATTCTCAATATGTCCAAGACATAGTGTTAAAACAATTGTGCCGATTTATGAACTATTCTTAATGTTCTAGGCTTGTAGAAGAGGTTTTTGGATATTTTATAATTTTTTATGTCCATTTAAGTGAAAAACTGATTGATGTCCTTAAAAAATAATTTTTATTTACATGAGGGAAATTTAAGTATTATTTAGGACTTGCAAAGAAGAATAATTAGATATTGTTTTAAGAAGATGGATTTTATATTTAAGAGGAGAAATTATTAAATAATGTAATTAGATTATTTTTTGATAATTTTATTTAATAATTATGTTATTTTATTCAAAAATAACCAACCCTAGGAATGCCAAGGACCAACCTCAACCACACATTTGGAACGATTGTTTATTTAGGATCACATACATCATAGAGGTATTCTCTCATTTAAAATTTGGATTGAATACCTTAATAGAGGTTAATTAAATGTTCACTAGGGGTATGAGGAGACATGAGGTGCCTCTAGAGTCTGTGACATGAGATAAAGGGAAATTGGGCCATCTTGAGCATGTTTCATGGTTGGTGTATGGTTAGTGGAAACCATGAACCAAAACCATACTATTTAGGAGGAAGGGTGAACAGTTAGGAAAACCCTATAATGGGGGATAACAAACGATGTAGTATTGGAAAAATCCATTCAACACAGTTGGCACGTGGTTTTTCAAAACATGTGGGCTCACCAGGTGACCGTATTAATTAGACCCCTCTTGGAAAGTGGCTTGCATATTGTTTGGAAAAACATCCTACCAAACTATGTGCCCCAATAAAAGTGTGTTTTTACCTTTTTCACCCCTATGATTTTAAATGGTTTTCACCCAATTTTCTTCCCCATTCTCTTCTCAATAACCTTAGAGACAAACATAACCACCCAAATATCCCAAATGGTTTGTCTCCTTTTATTCTAGTCTATTTGGAGTGTTTTTGGGTGAAGATCGATTTTTTAGGTAAGTTTAACGCTCCTCTTTCTTCTCTTTTTTGGATTAGGGCTTGTGGTTTTTTTCTTCTTCAACCGTTGCCCGGAATCCCTATTTTTATAGTATATATTAGGTTGGTCCTTTAAATGGTTCTTTGATTTGGATCTTTGGCTAAGATTTAGAGATAGTTCATCAATAGTTTTGAGGTAGGTGGTCTACAATGTATATCTCATATTCTTGAATTTGATTTGTAAATGTGTGGTGGGGTTATTTCTTCACCCTTATTATAGAATATTTTTTTAATGAGATTTAGTATAATTGATGGTTAAATGATCAATTTCACCTAGCAGGATCCCTGGGGGATGCATTGAGATTAACTATACCGATCTAAGGCCACCCATTGGATATTCCAACATTTCTAAACATGGAAAATTATAATGGTAATCATGGAATTGAATAGTGATAATTGATATCCCATGAAAAAATTATTTTTATGTTAGTGGATTTGATATGGGAGTATTGATTGTTTTGTTTAGACTTTGATAATGTCATAAGGTCTTTTTTGTCTTTTTATAAAATGGGTTAGACGAAATAAATTTTTTGTGCTAAATGACTTATGAATTGTACATGAAATGAATAAGTGGATTAATGGATATGAAATAATGAAAATGTTAAATGGGTAAATTAATTTTAATTGATAAATGGGTTAAATGGGTTAATGTATAAAAATTGATGAATATGTTAAATGTTCAATGGTATAGAAATTTTTTATTGTGATTTGGGTTAAGTCATAAGAAAGGGAAATGGGATTAATAGGATATGTAATTTAATTATTAAATGTGATAATGGGTTAAGTATTGATGTTAATTCACATGTAGAATAATTATTAGATATGAATGTATTGTTTACTGATTTGTGTATGGTTGTGATATGGTATGTGTGGCAAATGGATAAATAATAATTTGTACATGGCTTGGTAGTTGGAGTTTATTGTACATGAAGATCTACATATAGAGGGTGGGTTAGAGTGAGGCTATAATCCCCATCTCTTAATGTACAAGTTAGGGAATGGGACTGATGTTATATTCCCTTAATAGTTACATTCGATGAAACTACTATGTCTGAGATTCCAAGGTAAGTGTATTGTATTTATTTTTGAAATTGTTATTTGTAGTGAGATAGGTATGTTGACTTTCTCCCTTATGAATAGAAATTGAATGACTTGGGATGTTGTGTAAATGATGTGAACTTTTAACTTGTGGAACATGTGATGAAAATAAATTTAGTGATGAAAATGCCTAAAGTGAATATTTTTAATTAATGGAATCCTAGTTTTCTTTTGTTTTACATTTTAATTATTTTTTATTTTCATTAACTATCTACTAGACTATATATTTGGTAGACACTTTTGGTGGTGGCTTAAAATGTTTTACTCACTTCATTCTTGGTCTACCTTTGGGTACCTGAGAAGATTTAAGTTTATAGTTCAGGACAAGGGAAAAGGACCTATTCTTGGATGTTGAGTAGGGATTGGGATTTTTATGAAAGAAGGATCCGGCCATGGAGTCATGACCAATATTTGGGATTCTTCCATTGGTCCTTATTTTTGGTTTTCTTCACTTTTTACTTGGGTAGCATGAAATTTGAATATTTTGTGTTTAGTTGTGGGTTGTACCTAATTTTAAGAAATGGTTAGTAATTTATTTTTCCAGTTTATTGTTTCAATTATTTATCATTGTAATATGTTGTGTCTTACTCTTATAAAGTGGTTGTAGTATTCTCATATGTTCTTTTAGATGCTTAAAAATAGTTGGAAGCCTTTGGAATACAGGGATTCATGCCTAAGTTCATATCGAGGGCCAGCCTGATGCACTGGTTTAGAGGCTTATGGGACAGGGATGTTACAAAGTGGTATCTGTGTAGTTATTTTATGTGGTCTCATTATTTGGGTATGGTAGATAGGATTTTAGGATGAGTCGGGTCATGGAAACGAGCCCATGATTGGGAGTAGGTAACACATGTATGGGGGAAAATGCAAGTTACTAGGGTGGGATTATTCTTCATGGTTTGTATTGTTATGGGTGAATAATATTTCACCATTAGGTGATGTACTTGTTGTGTGATGTCGCTATTTTATAATATTTTTCTATTGGAAATAATTTCATGAGTTTGTTCATTTATGCATCATTATATGCACCCAGGGTTCTAAGTGGCATGTATAATGATAGGAACACACGATATGGGTGAGTGGGATTTGAAAGGTAGAATGTATTTCACTTTCATGTTAAATTGGAAGAAAATGGTGTCTAATAAAAATGATATAAGTGGGTAAAAATGATATAATGTTTATGAATGGTGAAAAAATCATTCTTAGTTAATGGCTATAAATGCGTTAAAATGTCGGATGTAACAATTTGTGAAATGGGAAATGTGCCTTAGGGTAATGTTTCATGACTGAGTGTGGAAATGGTTTTAAAAAGGTGTCTAATGATAGACTTGGGACTATGTATGTTAGTTTACAAATGTTTTCCATGACCCCCAATAATTATGGTTGAGGGTAGTGTTCTAGATGTGATGATGTTCATTGGAATAGTGTGTGTGAAATGGGATGATTCTGGCTAGTGGAGAGCCTAATTTAATGAGATTTGTGGAGTCTTTTTGTTATGTTTTGTAAGAATCAAGTTTGGAATTGTAGATAAATGCGACCACAATGATGGGTATTGGTTGGGATATAATAAGATATTTCTGAGAAAGTTTTTCTAATGGTGTAATAAGAAATCTCAATTGTTCAGGGTAATATAGTATAGGACTAGTTCTATAAGAACATTTCTCTTTTTATGAAAATGATGGAACAAGACCTATGGTGGGTCATGTCGAGTATGTTCGATCTGACTAGAGAGTTTTAGATGAAGTACCTTCAAATTGTTTTATAGAGTGTGGACCTAAGGGATAATAGTTCCAGATAGATTCTATCTAGAAAATTTTGGATCTTTTGGAGGATAGTTCTTAGAAGAGAATTAAGTATGTAGCTTATATGATGTGGGAACTGGTGAAGCGCTGGTAAGAAATTTTTAGTCCGACCCAGTACTCTGATGATATGTTATGGAAATACATTTAGGAATGATATTTTCCAGCATTGGAAGGGGTAGGGGACACTATGAAAAATCATTTTCAAGATGTACACTGACATGAAATTATGTCTTAGGTGAAAATATTCTTCTTAAATAGGTTTTCAAAGGTGATGGATCATGCCCTTATTTCAACAGAAATATTAAGGGAGGATTCAAGTGGTGGGTTTTTTGTTCTAGTTAGATAGACTAGTGCTACAACTTATAAGGGTTAGAAGTGTCATTTTTTTCAATTTTTACATATTTGGGAGTGTGAAAACTTGTCAGAATAGGGGTATATCCTATCAGAGTGGTAACCATGTGATTTGATATCAGTGTGGCTGGATAGGGAAAATGTATGGTCGGTTCTCCCAAACATGGATTGTATGCAGAGCATGCAGAATAATTTTTCATATACATAGGATCAATAGAAAATCTTGATAGTCGGGAACATATAGAGGAAACAGACCAATGAAGAGTACATGTTGGGGGTTAGTTATCCCATATCTGGTGGGTATTTAGATAACTACTTTCCATACCAAAATAGGTGGAGGACATGGAAATATGGGATGAGAGTGTTCATATCTATATGGTAGTGAAGCACCAGGAACTCACACTGAATCCCTAGGTAGAGGGATAGGTTATCTTCATGCAGTAAAGTCTATACCTGGAGGTGGAGAGGCCAGACCATAAATTTTTCACGGTATGATTCTTGTATCTTTAACTCTTTCATGTTATCTGTTTGATATGGATGTCTCGTATAATTTTATATCTAATTAGTTCTTGGTTATCATGGGATCAGTAGGGGAACATGTGTGTCAGGTTATAATTATTGATACACCATTAGGGGTGTGAGTAGAAAATATCAGGTGATGTAAGGGTAGTTTTCTTTTGGTTGGTGGGTTCTATTTTCTGTGGGACTTGTTTTTTTATGTAATTTTTCAATTTGATTTTATGAATTGACTAGATAGTGTTGTACCAAGAACATATTAATTTTTAGAAACATAGGGTAACATTTATTTCACTTGAGTGAGATAGTTATGTCCTTTTTTGTGAATGGGATATCCAAGAAATCCATGCAAGGTCTATCAGTTACTAGTTGGGTGAGCTCACAACCCAAGTGGATTATCATTTTCTTGATGACATAGGGGTAGAGTAGCTTTTAGTTCCTCATGTCGTGGATCAATTTCATGATTTTTTCTGAGGTCTTTCTTGGACTTCCAACCTAGAGGATGTTGAGTTCACAATAGAGTTGCTACTAGGAGGAAAACCAGTTTATCTTCTTCTATATAGAAAGTCACTGACAGAACTCCAAGAAAATAAATCTCGGTTGGAGGAAATAGAGATCATGGGTAAAGTAAAAATATATATTTTATGTCATATGAGCCCATGAATGGCCTTCCTACTTTGGAATCCTTGTATCACTCAATGCATATTGTAAATAATTTAACCAATGAGACCATAAAAGTCATTCCATAATAGGATCCCAAGATTAATCCATGGTCTATTAAAATTCAGTTGACAAAATTATCCCATAAAAGGAATTCCATATAAGGCTCTCAGGTATCACCCTTGGAATATCATCATTATTTTACCCTCTAATACCCTTCATGTTGCCATTTGGGTGGAACCTGACAATCACTAACAGTAAATTTAATCTAAAATAGCCTATGATATCTTCCAAGGCCATTATAATATGTATCTTGAGTATCAATCAAGGGGTATATAATTCATTCACTGTATGAGGTTATCAATTGTGTTCCATATTAGGAACCCCGGTATCACTAAAGTTGTAATAAAATGTATCCTTCCAATGAGCACATCGAAGGAATTCCAACTTGGGAAACCAAGTTTCACTCAAAGTGAATAATAATTCATCTAAAAATTTAAATTAATGTAATAAAAAATTCCATTTTAGTAAACATACCATAAAAAATTCAATTATGAAAAAATATAGAGGCCATGTATTTATGATTTCCTTATCACAATTAAAGTATAAAATCTAGGTCATTCAATTTATATGTAATTAAAAGGTACATGGAAAAGACCATGTAAATCATCACATACATTAACTCTACTTTATTATTATTTTCTATTAAATAAGATAGTGCACCATATTGGTTCTGTTATTACAAAATAAGGAATGGTTTTCAAATCAACTAATGATTTAAAATTAATACTATTATATTATACTTAATTAAACACACATCAATGGTTATTAAATCATAATTTGAGATTTATAATCATATAAATTTACACTAACCTTCCTCAAAGGGGAATTTCAAGTGGAGGTGAACAACCTCCAATGGTTCAGTTAAATTCACAAGGTCAGACTAATTTAAGGAATTTGATTCTATATAACTAAATTCTCATATTAAGGCGACACAGGAAATTATGATGCATATAACAATGACATACTTTATAAATCCATGAAACATTATGGGAAACCCCATATATTACAAATATCATTCTAAGGAAAATTCACTTTTCCATTGTCACGATTTGATTCAATGAAGTTCAAGAGAAAATGGATGAATTTCAAAAATCCCTAAAAATAAGGAAAATATCTCAAATTGAAGTATAATTCTATATGTAAAGATAATAGAATAATGGAGGAAGGAGGAATCATAGACTAATAATTATTCTTCAAATTCATCCAAGGAAATTCGACTCTGATTCTGAATAAGGGAGAACCATGGAAGCCTTTGAGGAGACCAAGGGGAGCTCAGGTTATTTCTATGCATGTGAGAAATGAGGGATTTAAGAGGTGGATTTTGCGTTAAAAAATGAACGGGTAAAATAATTAAATCACTCCTTTATTGAGTAACATGATTTGACCACACAGTTAGCCAAACTATACACCAAAAATGGTGGATCGCTACCTTCATGGCACTAGTAATGTAGGTTATCTACACAATTTTGGAAATTATTTACTGGTCGTGCATCACTCTTTAGTTTACTATAGAACCCTAGATGGTTGGGTAGCCTCCCATTCATGGGTCATATAACATTGTTCCAACCATGTTTCTCATTCTACTTTTTAAAAAACTAGAGCTATGGGTACTGAAAAAGCCTCGAGCTCTCCTGAGACTCAACCAAAAACCTGAGAAACTGATTGAGCCACCACCCTTATCTAAATACTTTACTTTTAAATGTTCCAACTATTAAAATTATATTATGAGGCACATTTTAAAATTTATACCATCCAAAAAATAAAATATCAAACTCCAATTGAAATTCCATCATGTTTAAAACACATTATCATATAATCTACCCATCTTAGAATCATTACATATAACACATAGTACATAAAATAAAAAAAACTTGAGCCGACACTCAAATTAAAAACTAAAATATGGAGACAATGCTTACAAGATCCCATCTAACCTAAGGCATGATCATATCATCATATCCTTTACCAACCTTCCCATTGAAAATCCCAAAATATGTTCTAACATTTAATGGAAAATTCCAAACCATGGTATTTCCCACTATTTCAATTTCCAAAAAAAATAACCCTTATAAATTTAATGATTCCTTTGGAAAGTTTCTTAATTCGATCAAAAGGTCAATTCCCAATATACCTTATCTAGATTCATCATTTATTATTTTACATGAAAATTCTCATACTACATTTTCACTTTACTCACCTCATTCTATCTACATTCCAGAAAAGTTCCATCACAGACCCCATTAAATTAATAAGGATAAATTAATGTCAATCCACTACTAACTAACTATTTCAAAGGATCATGGATTTAGCTTCCAACGCATACTAAACTCAGTCATGATGTACTAAATCCAATGCATCTCAAGACTATTATGATCATGCTCACAAAATACCATAACCATCAACTTGTGATGTTCCAATCTAGAAAATTTATTTATGTTTTTTTCAATAGCATAAATATAGGTGTATACCAGATTGAACGCCCTTAGATTGTTACACTTTAATCATACCAACCATAAGAGACTGTATGTAAGGGTTATCATCCAAATCAATAAGTTGAGCCCTATGATATCATCCAAGGTAGTCAATTTTTTGGATTTTATAAGTGATACAGCAGTACATAGTTGAGACTTGTAGGTATCTATAAACACTAGCATGTCCCAAAGGCGGTATCTCACCCTACAGTAAAGTCTAATATTCAGTTGGCATCCATTAGTCTATAAATATCCTTCCTACATGGGAATCCTAAAATAAATATAGACAAAATATGATTCTATATTTAACAATTCTATAGTTTTACCACTATAAAGAGTCTATTTATTGATCCAAAAGGCATTTAATTTAACTGGCCTTACAATCGATTCCCTCTTAGTGATCCTTAGATAATTTCCAAATAAGTGGCATGATTGTCAATAATCCAAGAGTATACTAAGTGGGTATAATTTATTATATGAATATGCAACACAATCTTTTCATATTGAATACGAAGTTCTCATCATGGTTTCTAATCAATAATATCTAACTAGAGGTCTGAAGAACAATTGTTCCACTAATTGACGACTTCTTTTAAAAGAGATTGATGGACCTACTAACACATCATCATATGATGACTAATATACTTTACAAACAAGGAATTATGGGATTTTATTGGAATTCCCCACCATAATACAAACTCAACTCATGGTGATCTCAATACTGTCACACATAGCATACTATTTTTTTTACTTCTTTACAACACTAACACGCAATAAAGGCGTCAAATTTCTAGGTCTCTCATGCAACTTGAGTAGATTACATTCTTATTGACAATGAGGATTACATTTCTAATCATGTTGTTGGTTACTTCCACAATTTTTTTAATGGTCCGAAGGTTAGTAAGGATCTTCTTCCTGACATCATTATTAATATGGTCACTCCTGAGGACAATTATAATCTCTTAAGCATACCTATGGACAATGAAAATATGGACACTGTTTTCTGTCTAAATCCTAATAGTGCCCTGGGACCTGATGGGTTCAATAATGGTTTCTTCTAGCAATACTGGGATCTCATCCATGTGGATGTTTGTAAACTGGTTAAATCGTTTTTCTCCAATGGTTTTCTTCCTCATGGGATAAATGATCAATTTTTTACTCTTATTCCTAATGTGGACAATACTGCTAAGATTCACCACTTCCGACCTATTTCTCTCATCAACACCCTCTATAAAATTATCACCAAACTTCTTGCTAACAGACTCACCTACATCACCAATAAAATTGTTTCTTGGAAACAATTTTTTTATCAAAAGAAGAACTATTCAAGATTGTATCTGCCTTGCCTCAAAATGTGCTAATATGATAAATAAAGTCACTAGAGGAGGCAATGTGGCCATTAAGGTAGACATCAGGAAAGCTTTTGACACCATGGAAAATAATTTTATTTTAAAGGTTCTTAAAAACATTGGGTTTAATGACTCATATACTGCTATGATCCGCACCTTATTCAATTCGGATTCCATCTCTGTGCTGGTCAATGGGTCCCCTAAAGGCTTCTTCAAATGCACCAAGGGGGTTAGGCATGGTGACCCCCCATCTGCCATTATTTTTTCTATTGCTGGGGATTATTTAAGTAGACTCCTCACGATCCTTGTGAATCAAAACAAAATTAATCCCATTCAGGTTTCTCAAAACCTAAATGTTCCTACCCATCTTTTATATGCTGGTGATATAATTTTATTCATAAAGGGTGATAAAAGGAACATCCAAAACCTCAAAAGTGATATGGCTCATTATGAAGATATTTTGGGACAAGCGATAAGTTGGGACAAATCCTTTGTTTTCTTTGGGAAAAACTTTTACCCCGACAAAAACAGTTACATCATTGATTACTTAGGAATCAAAGAAGGCTCTTTCCCTTTCACTTACTTGGGTGTTCCTATCTTTTGGGGGAGACCAAAATCCAGCTATTTTCATAGCATTATGGGTCATATATCAATCAACTATCATCTTGGAAGGGAAAATATCTTTCTATGGCCGGTAGAGTTTGTCTTGTTAAGTCTACAATTGTTTCCAAGATGGTTTACTCAATGATGGTTTACAACTACCCTGCCAATATTCTCAAAAAAGTCAATTTTTGAATTAAATGTTTTTTGGACTAGTAGTACAATTGAATGAAAACTTGTCACCATTCCATGGGTCACTTATTGTAATCCCTTGGATAAGGGTGGTCTTGGTATTAAGAATCTTAAGCTTTTTAATAAATCACTTTAAGCTAGAATGACTTGGAATCTGATTCATAGCAACTCTGACTCCTTGTCCTTTCTTAAGAAACGATTTGTTACCAAGATTCAGAATGGTAACATGGGTTACATCACTTCTTCCATCTGGCCATCCATTATAAATTCTTTCCTTAAAATCATGAACAACTCTAGATGGATGGTTAGTGTTGATTCCTCTATGAATTTCTGGCTGGACAACTGGACTAGTGTCCCTTTAATCTCAATACTAACGTCCACCACTATTCCTAAGAACACCAACTCCACTATAAGTGAGTTTTTTAACTCTCATGACATCACCCTTCCAAACCACATCAGTCACATCATTCAAAATTATCCTTTTTCCAACACATATGATTTCCTTATTTGGGAACCTTCTTTTAATGAATTCCTTGATTATAAAAGTTTCTACGAAGACAATTTTAGTAATTCTATTTCTACCATTTTTTGGTTGATAGATTTTAACAAACCTTGGGTAAATCCCCCGCGCCTTACTCTAATTTGGCGTGTTTCTCATAATAGGGTCCCCACCGATGTGTGTCTTCGATCCTTTGGGATTTCTCTTTGCTCTAGATGTCATCTGTGCATCCAACACCGCGAGGATACTAATAACTTGTTCTTGTCTTGTGCTATAGCTGTAGCTCTTTGGAATTAAATTTTTGACATTTTTGATTGCAGATGGTCACTTCTTGAAACTATCAGCTCTCAGCATCAACACTGTGTGATTTGGGATTCTTCTACGAAAATCCGGAATCGTTTTCTGGATGTGGTGGCAGAGCTCCTACATGTGATCTAGTATGATAGAAATAATTTTATTCATAATAATTTCTCATTCAATCTCAATTCAGGTAAAACGAGTATTCTCATTTCCATCAAGGATGTTACCTCACTTCAGAAGAATCATTGTGACAACTCTGTTGGTGATTTTGAGATCCTCCGTCATCTTCGTATTGCGGGCTCTTATAGGCAACCTCGACGTACCTTTGAGGTCTTCTGGAAAGCCCTGCTTCTAGGATGGATCAAAGTGAATGTAGATGGGGCCTCTAGAGGAAACCCAGGTCTGGCAGGTTGTGGTGCCATCTTCAGATACTTTCTTGGAAGATGCCTTGGCTGCTTCTTCGGTGGATGTGGTAAGGCCTCAGCATTGGAAGAGGAAATGTTGGGAGTCATTCATGCGGTGGACTTTGCCAAGAAAAAGGGTTGGAACAAGCTGTGGATTGAATGTGATTTCTCTACTATTATCCAAGCTATCCGGAAGGGGGTGGTTAACCTTGCATGTCCTCTCACCTCTCGATGGATGAAATGTCTTTTTGAACTCATGGATATCAACTACATTGCCACACATGTGTTCCGTGAAGCGAACATGGTTGCTTATAGTCTTTCCAACAAGGGGGTCACTCAGGTTATTACCTGGTTGGATGATTTTTCTGATGATTCACTCCCTTTTTTCAAAAAAGATTGTAATAAGATTCCGTCTTTCAGACTTTTGTAACTCCCTTTATTTTTTGAGCAATAAATTGTGCCTTGGTCTTTGACTGAGGCACCACCTCCTAAAAAAATGCATCATATGAAGGTATAGATAACATTCACTTCTAGCAACATAGATTTTTTATGTACATTTAATCACTCAAATTTTTCCTTTTTTGTTTCCCCCCTCTACGTGTATGGACATGCAAAACATGTTCAACTTGAAACCACCACCTTTGGGGAATTCTAGAAATCCATTAATGAGAATAGGATCATGTGCCTTTTCAAAATATTCCCCCACAACTGAACAAGGGAAATGGATGTTTAAAAGATGCTTTTACCAAGTACCAATATGAAAATAGGGGAAATTAGTGACTTAAAATAGCACTATATAAAATTTACTAATGATGTACATGAGTTACTATCCTGATACATTCTCACAAATTTTATTAGTATACATTATATGTGCCAAAGATTGACCAATCAATAGTGTTATATCACCCTATAATTTTAGAACATCTCTACTAGTATCAGGATAACTCAATTTCTCAAATGCATAGGTCACACTACTATAGCTATGACATAGGAATTTGGCATAACAACTTAATGATTAAATAATTTCAATTGAACTCATTTAGTTTCCTACACCATTTTACCCACCTAAAGGTTACCCTGTGTATTTATACATACTACCCCAGGATTTCTTCAACATAATGGCATATCAATCGATGTTATCCATATTCATATCATCCCTATGTATACCAGTAAAATACAACCCATGTAATGATTTTTCCTATAGTCCAATTATCCCATATTGCTATTAATTTGGAGGATGACATATAAAGTTATCCATCAGTGAATATGAGAGAAGGGTTATAAGGATGACTTAGTGG
This sequence comes from Viscum album, assembly GCA_963277665.1. NCBI lineage: Eukaryota > Viridiplantae > Streptophyta > Magnoliopsida > Santalales > Viscaceae > Viscum > Viscum album. The sequence continues at coordinate 871,925,045 of OY728135.1, read as the reverse complement.
ATGAACATTCCTTAGGCACGTCCAACCTGCTAAGTCTGAGAATTAATTGACGCACTTGATTCCAACATGGTTTTAACTTGTGCATGAACACCCACCATACTAAGTATTCATTCTAAAAATAAGACTCATACTAGATCCATATGGAACCCTAATGAAACATCTCACCTAGAACTCTACACAAGTACCTACCGATGTTAATTTAACTTAAATGGATCTACCTCTATTGGGATATCCCCTTACACGCTGTAGTATAATGCATTAAATCTGTAACTAGGTCACTATAAAAAGGTAAATAGGATTTCCCAGCTAACATTTTGATCAATATAATGGAATGTTCAATGTGATACATTGGTAATTTCCACATTCTCTTTCATGTATTTTCTCAATTAAACCACTAAACTACCATTATATAAGTGTTGAAGTTAAGAGCACCAATTTAAGGTTACATTCCATCCATTTTGATGGATTCACGTTTATTATAAACATTCAAAGAGACTAAATTTAAGAAACACAGAGTACTATTTATGATGAAAAGCTATAAAAGTTACTTTATTTTACGTACACAATATGAAATCATATGCATGTTATATTAAAACATTGTTCCAAAATTTATATATTGAGCTGACATCCTATCCCATTTTTTCGAAATTAATCTCATAAATTCATATTTAACCATTTATTAATCTAGAATTTCATCAGAATTGTGATTATATAAATAAAATAAAATTGAAATATATAATAAAAAATAACATTTAGGTTTTAATTTCCATTTTAAAAAACTAAAGACTCACATAATAGTACGGTCCCAAAGAAGATGAAAAGTTCTCTATAATTTTAGGGGAATTAGTTCTGTAATATTACACCAAAAATTTATATATGAAAACATATAAGTGGTTACTGAAACTTTAAATAACTATCCATATATTGTATGAGTACTCCGCCATGGGGTTAAGTAGTAAGGCAAATAAAAAATAATGGTGACATATGAGGTTCTACCATTTTGACCTAGTTCTATCAAAAAGAAACCCAAAAGTTGGTTTATTAAAGATTAATCACACCTTTAGTGGGGTTTTATTATAGGAATATGATGCTTAATCTCACCAAAAAGGGTTGAGTAATGAATATTAGTATTCAGTTTCCTGGGTCCCATTTCCCTAGTCATAGATGTACCGATATATATATATATATACTATGGTTCAGTAAGATGCCTTACCATTCCTCTGTTATAATGGAGCTTTCTAGTATATAGAACAATTATTAGTCATGTAACTATAACCAGGTATTCAACATTAGTCTCAAAATATAACATTTCCAGAATTTTTTGTTCTATTATATGGGTCACCATCTCTAATTTACATATACACTCTTTATAAATTTCATTAAAAACCCAATTATTGACGAAAATTAGTATTTTATCCCATGAGACCATTGCTTCACATCTCAAACGTGACATGATCAATTAATTAAGATACATCCAACAAGATATATGTAAAAACATAGATTAGGTTCATGCAAGAACATTAATAAATAAATACATCAATATAATTATAACAAGACATGCTATCAAAGAGAAATAAATACCAGTGAATGTGGAAATGTATCACACTACATGGTACAAAATTAAGTATGATAAATAATAACATAAACATTGTATTTAGATAAACGTGTTTCTAAATCAAAATAGACACCTCCAACATATATCAGGCAGTTAGAAAATGCAAAAAACATTTCATGGAATATATATGGCTTGTGAATCTCTATGTGTCACTAATGATGCATGTTAAAATACATCATTTCCATAATGTGGAAAGAGTAAAATTTGGTAAATCCCAAAAAAAAATTAGGAATAATCAAGTACATCAATCAATCAAGGTTAAATAATATTCAATATTAATAATAAACATTACAAACAACAGTCTGATCCCTATCCACTTGAACTTTGCATCTTGTGTGGGTTGAGTATTTGGAGACACTATCTATTTATCTACTGAGGACATGTTCCGAGAATCCCATCAACCACCCAAAGAAGTAAGATGAGGAAAAATAAATATATAACACCAATTTTTATTTATCGACTAGATAGCCACTGAAATGGATCCCAAAGATAGTCGACCATAAGGCCTTATGCACACCTCCCAGTACACCATGGATTGAAAAATATCTGTGAGGGTCCAATGATAGTATGATGGGAAGAATATGCACTTGTAATTAGAGGAAAATAGTGGTATATAATAAATAAATAAATATAGGAAGTAGTATAAATGTAATCCAGTGGATCTAAATTAGATAAAATTGAAATACTAAATAATACAACAATTCATGTCCATGTAACGCTAAAATAAATAAGAAGAATACATGAAACATTAAATATAAAAAAATACACAACACGAAGAAAAAATTCTACAATGTGTGTCTGCCTAAGAATCTTCAGCTCTGTCTCAATCCAATGATCATATTCCCCCATGTGCATGACTGGCTGCACAATCATATTCTATGGTCCTGAACCTGTATCCATGACGTATTTATAGGTTCCAAATGGTGGTCCAAAAGGGTGTGAGATAAACTAATTAGGCCACACCCAATATTGTCTTAATAAATCTAGTCAGTGAATATTAAATGATGCAGTATCTAGGTATATCAAATATAGTTAATAATTTTATGTAACTATTCTATGCATTAGTTACTCAATAGACATCTGACCAACAATACTAGATTCGACCCATTCCAGAATATCTCTGAACATGTATCCACATATGTATATATATGAATATATATATATATATTGTATGTATTTACATATATATGAACTATACATGTACGTGAATGAGTATTGAAATATATTGATTCCCATGACTATATAGTACCTATGGTGTATCCAAGGCATCCACATATTATAAGAATGATAATATAAGAGTCACTGTTAAAAAATTTCATTTGGTCAAAAATACCATCCATGGAACATAACCAAGGAAATGAAATTAGAACAATTATATAGGACCCATAGTAAACTCATGGCATCCATGTATAATGGTGATCACTCAAGTAATAAAATCTCATTTATCCCATGATATTGTTTATAGCCTTCCTACTTGGGAATCCCTATATCGATCAAGGAATAATTTAAATAATTTAACCAAAGAGACCATCCAAGGAGTTCCATGATAGTGACCCATGTATCACTATATGGTCTATCACATTTCATTTATCCAGTGATACCATCCAATTAATTTTGTATAATGAACCTAGGTATAACTCTGAGATTAACATAATTTATTTAACCATTATTTCCATCCAAGGTGTTCTGTATAAAGAACCTAGGTGTTTCTCTTGGTACATGTAATCTCAATCAGCCTATAAGCTCGTTTATGGGGTTCCATACAAGAAACCCATGTATCTCTCAAGTATTATATGATTCATTCTTCCTATGAGCCCATCCAAGGAGTTCAATGTTATAAACCCTTGTATCTCTCTAGTCTTAATACAATGCATCAATCCAATGATCTTGTCTAACGAATTCCATTATGGAAAACAAGGGTGGCTCAACATGTTCTATGATTCATCTAACCATTTGAAGTAATGTAATAAATACGGCCATTTTAGAAAGTGTTTCCAACCACAAGTCATGTATCAAAAATAAATATTCCATTTTCATAATATTTCAATATCACAATTCAAGTGTATAATCTTGGTAATTCCATTAATAAGTAATTAAGAGGGTCATGGGATGGTCTATTCTATTAATCACTTTATATAAATCCATTTGGTTTCCCCAAATTATTAAATAATATAGGGCAATGAATGGGTTTTTTATTTCAAATTATGGCATGGTTGTCATATCAACTCATTAAATTAAAATTAAACCAATTACATTAGTGTTAATACAAAACACCTCAAATGTGATTAAAACATACTACAAGTTTTATAATCATAAAAATTTGCATTATCACACCCCAAAGGAGTCATTTGATTTGAGCTGAATAACCTCTAATGGTTCAATTAAATTCACAAGGGATATTCAATTTAATGGATTTGGTTCTATATAATTAATTATACATTTTATGAATGTTTTAGATAAAATCATAGAAATTTGTAACACTTCACCCCTCGCTAATTATCATGGGAAGAGACGTGGGTGATACTAGGCCTTTGGTGATATCACTAAGACACCAAAGGTGAGAAATAAATGACATGGTCTAGAGATTAAATTAGGTATTTATTTACCCTTTTAAAATAATGAAACCAAACAAAAATAACCATAACTAAGAAAATTCAACGTGTTTCATGAGTACCAAAATATAATTGAAATAATACTAAACCAGAAAAAACTAAATCATATTTTAAATTGGAAACCCAGACAAAAAAACTCAAATAAACATAATATATCAACTTAGTAACTCCCAACATACTCCAAGATCTAAACCCTAATTACATACCATTGGTATCACAATAAATCACAAGATAAATGATATACATTACATTTACCTTTGTCTCTATATAAAACATCTACAAATTCACCAAATTACCAACGTATGGGTGAGTATAAAAATATGTAGGATTTCAAAAATGAATTCCCAACTCATGACTCTAAGATAAAACATATTATCAGAGTTATATAAAATATATTATAAAAATTAAATGCATTTTATATCAAATTGAAATTTTTTTCAAACCAAATATTTTCCAAACAAAATAGTATTCCAAGGAAATTAACCAAAAACGTATTTGAAAACTTTCACAGTTCCATTTTGAATACTCATTACACACATCCACACATGAATGACCAGGAGAGAGTATAATAATAATTAGTGGCCTCTCATTGATCTACCAATTCATCTCAAGGTTACAATTTAATATGTTCTCTAATGGCACACACCCCATCATTAGGGTCACATCATTTCAAATGAATAAAATCCAACCATATATAGCAAGACCCAAGACAAATAATGCCAATCCATATCAATAAACAATTATTTAACTGAAAATAATTTAAAAAAAATTATAAACATTAAAACCAAACCCTAATTTTAAAACTATCATTTTAAAATAATGAACCAATAGCATTTTCCAAAATACAAACTAATTTACTTTATTTCACAAAACCATCACTAAAGTGGTTTTCCATCAAGAATCATACATTAATTTCATAATTAAATTAACCTAATATAATTAATTTCAAATCAAGCATTCAAATTTTAACCAATATGAGTTGAGAGTGAATCTACCTACCCTTAAATGGTTGTAAAAAATGAAGAATGACCCAAAACATTAAAAATTGTCTTGAAACTCTAAGATACATCCTTCAATATTGTTCCCTTTTATAAATAAAACCATATCTTATCAATATTTTAATCAAAAAACATGAATATATCCTGAAAAAATTAGATTATTGAATCAAATATAAGGAATAAGAAGAAAACTAAGGAAAACGATAAAGAACAATCACTTTCCAATAAATCCATTCTCTATCACACATAGTTTCACCTCAAAATCACTTTTGAATCAAGATGAATCATCACCAAAACCTAGGTATAAAGAGTAATTCAGTTTATCAATTGAATAATGTAAAATTTGTGGTTAATGGAAATATTTTGATTTGATCCATAATTTTTTATCCAAATTTTATGGTTGCAGTGTTAGGGATCACGATTTGGGAAACTGTTAACTACCCATGCACTAGAAAATTTCTCTATATCTATAAACCATGGTTGGATCACATGGTTAGATAATATAGAATACAAACTTGAAATTATTATCTATTCATCCTTACATGGTTTCTCTTACTTGGATTCACGCTTTGGAAAATCCATACGCTTAACCATGTGCCCACTAAGTGCCTATTATTTCAATATAATGATTTCCTAGAAGGTTTTGTATGGTATCTACAATGCATTCTCAAACCATTACCAAACCATTTAGCACTAGAACCCCCCCCCCCCCCCCACATGAAAAATCCCTTTATGATCTCAAGAAATGTAATCCAATTAACTTAAACACATAAAATATGTAAACAAAGAGTTTAGTACCTCAAACTGGGGGCTGATATATTCTCCCCACCATTTTTCCTTCTACCCTTGAATAGTTGAAAACCACCATTGGGATGAAATATTTCTATCTATTACTCAACCATTTCCTTTTCACATTCCCACATTTCATCAAAAATTAGACCAAGTTTCCATAAAACCCGCACTTGACTAATTATTTTCTTATTTAATACATTCTCTTTCATATCCATAAATTATATTGTCACATGAACCAACATAGAATCTATCTATAGTTCAATATGGTACCATAGAATCACATGGTTTGGACCAGGTTGATACATATTCAATTACGATACATAAACATATTATTAAATGAACAGAACCTTAGTGGTAATTCCAACCAATATTCCACCTCACCAACCCATTCAAGTATCTCTAAAGGGACTATGTATTCAAGAGATAAAAGGTCTGATTCCCAAAAAATCAATCCCAAAAATTGGAGAGATTATCAAAAATGCATGATCACACCACTAAAATGGAAAAGCCTTTGGATAATGATCTATATATGATTTCTGACTACTCTAATCCATCAACATTCTCTAACTGATCAAATAAATATTCTCTATATTCCCTTGTACATGGCTTCATCCAACCAGTGAAGTATCGCCAATTTCCTCCCAATAAAGTGATGAAAAATAAGCACGCTCATACAATTATTCAAAATGAGTCATATGTATCGAGGCCTGACGAATTTTGTTGTATGATAACTCAACTAATGGTATGTGCTCCTTCAATTATCCACAAATATAGTATACATTCCCGAATCAAATCTTCTATATTTTTTATCAACCTTTCAAATTTCCCATATTCTTGAGGATGATATGTCATGCTCTTATTCAACTGAATACATAGGGATTTCCAAATTTATTTCTAAAAATGACACCAAAACCTGGGGTCTTTATTTGATATAGTAGATAATGGACCACTATGCCTCTTTAAAACTTCTCAGAAAATGATTTTGGATATGTCATCCACCGTAATGAATTCTGGAATACATATTAAATGAGCCAACTTTTTGACCCAATCCACTATCACAAATATAACATCATTTTTATGCACCATCCTTTGAAAAAATATTACTAAATTCACAGTTATATTCTCCTATTTTCACTTGGGAATTGGTAAATACTACAACATACCCTCTGGAATATGTCGATCTACCTTAAATTTTTAACAAGTTAGCATTATCATAATAAAAACGACCACATATCTTTTCATTATAACCTACTAAAATTGTGATTTTGGTGACTTATAACTTTTTTATTCCAAGATGAAAAATCCATCTTAAATGTTGATAATATTGAAAACAATTCCTAAATAGATAAATGTAAGATAATCCATTATCTAAAACACAAAATTTAACTCACATTCAGATTTCATCCCTCAATGGTCTCCTTGCCATTGAATTTCCACCACATAGAATCTCATTCTAAATCCAATGTTTGTGTATATTTATCCTTATTAACCAAATAATGTATAAAATAAATCCTAATGTAAATTACAACATTACTTCATTATTTAAAACTCAAATCACCTCCATCAGCTATGACGTATCTCAAGCTTCTTTAGCCAACTGACTATAAAAATCTCTAATTAAAAAATCTTCTTCCAATTGCCCTTTACTAATGTTTAAATTAAGAAAAAGATGATAATTTAGAGACACTCCATCCATATTATTTGTCTCAAAACAAAATCTATTTGTGAGATAATATGATTCAATAACTTATGATTTGTAAAAATTTAAATTTCTCACTAAAGAGTTCGTGATTCTAAGTCATTAATTATTTGGCTAAAAAAATGAATTCCAAGTCATGTTTTGTGTAGTTATTCATATACAATCATAACTTTCATGAGCTGTAATCATCAACATGGTCTCCATAAATGTGAAAAAATCTCATCCCAGACCTAGAAGAATAACAATAAACCACATAACCTTGTCATATTTCCAACAATATCAAGATCAATGCTAACGTATGACGAAATTTTTTATCTTTAAAAGACTTCTAACAAAACTAATTCCATTGTAATGGAAAACTTTTCCTTCTCAAATCTATCATCGGTGTTTCTAGTCCTGAAAATTTATGGAAAAAATTAGTAATAACCTGCCAAGATAAGGAAACTGCATATCTAAAAGGAATTATTTAGATATTTACAAGAGATAAATACATTAATATTTTATAGATCAAAAGAAACACCCATTTGAGAGATAACATGTCCAAGGAAACAAACAACTTAAATCCAAAAATCTCACTTTGATAATTTGGAATACAATGATGATCCCATAAGATAGCCAACACAGTTCCCAAGTGTTTTTCATGCTCAAACATTATACTTTAATACACTAGTATATCATCCAAAAACACCAATATAAAAGAATCCATATCCCATTAAAATATCTCTTTTATCAATTCGATAGTGGAATCTAGGGCATTTGTAAGAGAAAAAGGAATAACTATATACTCATAATGGCCATATCTACTCCTGAAAGCTTTCTTTTGAAGATCCTCTTTCTGAGCCCATAATTGGTGATATAATGAATACAAGTAAATTTAAGAGAACCAATTGGTTCCACCAAATTAATAAAATATAAAATTAATTATTGGAAGTAGATACTGATTCTTTATCATAACTTGATTAAGCTTATGATAATCCAAAAAAATCTTAAGATATCCATATGGATTTTTTACAAATAAGACCAGTGCTACCCATAGAGATATAGTAGTCCAAATGAAACCTTTAATACCTAAATCTTACAACTATACCATCAATTCCCATAATTCTATTGGTGATATCAGATAATATATATGTCATGTAGGACTACTCCCTGGTAAGAGATCAATCAAAAATTCCACTTCTCCTTTTGGGTGGAAACCCTGAGAAATTATCTGGAAAAACATCCAAAAACTAATAAAACTTATTGCAAAACCATTATTTCCTATCTTAACCAATAATTAATAGGACAAAGTTACCAACTGTAACAAGATATTTCTAACCACAAGTTCCAACAATCTTGTTCCATGTCCTTTAATATTCTGATCTCCTCCGATGATTTTTTATGACATCAATAGTTGTAAAACTAACCCTTTAGGTAAATGGTTGATATAAGCATTAAACATTGTCAACCAATCCTTAACTTGGATTAATTCATAGATATCCATCTCTAATACAAAGAAATTACATAAAAATTATGCATTTTAAATAGTTATAGAACATGATTTTTACACAAAGGCTCAATATCCTCTTTGTACAATAGTTTTTTGATGTTTCAAAATAGAAGTAATTATCTCATCATACAATCCTAGAAGATAAAAAATTTTAGAAGAAATAAAAAATGGAATGAAACCATATCAAAAAAAGAATGCATAATTTTATAATTCAAAATAATTGTACCTCTCACCATCATAAGTTTTAATTGATCACCAATGATCATTTTCTCAGATTCAAAAAACTATATACTCGGTGGAAATTTATCTTGATTACCCTACTGATATTGCACTAGTTGTATAGTTATTGTATTCCTAGAGTTACCAAGGATTTTTCTGTTTTGATTATGACAGCTATTCTCCTACACTCATCCCATTAAATAATACTTCATCTATGAAACATGATATATTTCCTTAGCACACGACCACAGAGAACTATAAAAATAATGTTTATGAGTCCTCATTTGGTTGATATTGATACATTCTATAGGTGGTGTCATATAATATCACTTAATGTTCTCAAATTTTCTGACGCTTTTGTTTAGGAGGAAGATTCATCAATACTATAGTCTGATTCTAATTTATACCCCCACCTTGGAAATATGTGTCACCCTTCTGCTTATTCCCAACACTAGAGTTTCCACCATTTCTCATAGGCATGAACATGACCCCTCAAACTGTATTACCTAAGATGTCTCTTTCTACCACCATAACCCTATTAATTATCACTTTATAATATATTATACAAATCATTTAAATCATTGAGTGAATCTACAAACTTACGTATTATTAAAAATGTGTGCCTTCAAGAATGCACCCGTAGAAAAATCTAATGAAAATGGAACTAAATTTTTAAATTTATCCAAATACTCTATCACTATGTGGTTCTTCTTCTTCAAACTGATGAAATCCATTATTCTAGAAACTCTGAATATTTGAAAAAAAATTATTTATTTAAATATTATTCAAAATCCTCACATGAAAAGCGTTGGTCTAATTTATCTTAAACTTATAAATTCAACAACTAGCGCACTAGATCCTCTTAAATATATGTTTCCAACATGACTTTCTAATCAACTAGTGTTCCTAATAAATTAATGATACAATTCATCCTATTTATCCAAATTTCATCTTTTTCTAGTTCCAAGTCACACCAAAAGATGGGTGCATTCTATATTTGTAACTGAATGGAAAGATCCACATTCCTTGGTTCATCCCTTATGATCCTTCTATCCATAGGCTGAAAATCATGTATAATACTCTAAACATACATTTGGTTCACCTATAATTCAGGTGTAACCAATTTTTCATAAGCCTATTCTAGTTGGTTTCTATAAAGTCAACACAATGTCTTTTTCTATAACCAAAATAAAAAATCAATTAGTCTCATTTTATACAAATTTAAGGCCTAAATATTTTTACCACATCACACATATAACAAATATTATTTCCAAAATTCATCAATTTATTTTTTAAAACATTTTTTGAAAAGAGCACCTTAATTTTTTTTAAATAAAACGGTTATCAAATATCTTCAATAATCCAAACGTTTTCACCAAATCATTAATAATTACTCTCCATGAATTATTATATCCTAGTGGGAATTTATTAATATCAATGAATTTCCTTCTCTCTCCATCAACTAAACCAATGTTGATAAGATTTTAACTCCATGAAGTGTCTTTGAACACTCATGTACCAAAAATCCTTGGTAACATGATGTTAAGAACAAATAGGATAGTAAATCATTTTTATGTTGTATATTTCATGTTCTTATGATCCTATATCATGGATAGAAACTCAAATCATGGAATAAAAATAATTTTTTTTCAACTCTAGGACCAAAAAAACTGATTCTATTTGTAACATCCATCCCCTCAATGATTTTATTAGGAAGATAAAGGGGTTCTAATAGATGATATGTAGGGTCCCTAAGACCCAAAAGGATGGAAATAGATTATAAGTGATTCATAAAAAATTGGTTGACTATATTCCATTTAAAAATACAACCAAATAAAAATAACTATAACAAAGAAACCTCTATATAATTCATGACTACAAAAATACAACTTAAAGAAAACTAAACCATGCCAAACTATACCTTTGTATAATGTCGAAACCATGACCAACATACCACAATGAAAGTGAAGAAATAAACTCACTAACACCCAACCTTCACCAAGACCCAAATACACATTCCATTTCCATAGTATCACAATTCATCACTAATGAAATGAGATATCATTCCATTACTTATGTCATGATATAAAACATTTGTAAATGTAAAAATTTTCCTAAGTATTGGTTGAGCATAAAACTATATATAAATTCTCCAATGACTTAGAAACAAATTCTAATAGGATATAAAATTTTATAAAAAATTTATAAAACTATTTAATACAATTAAAATTATTTAATATCAATGTTGAAATACTTTCCAATCCAAATATTTTTCTGAGGATAGAAACCAATAAAGTCTTAAAAATATGTCTCATTCCCATTTTTATACCCATTCCACACATCCACGCATCCAAAAATTAATTAAAAAGTGAATTATCTATTCTCATGGGAGGTCTCTCATTTATCTGACAAGTTTTCACAAGATAACCATATACTAAGTGCCCCAATAAAACACACGCCTTCTATAGGGTCACATCATTGAAAATAAACTCAGTCCAACCATGAATGATAAGAACCAAGAAAAATCAGGCTAACCCATTTAAAAAACAATAATTTTAATTAAAAAAATTCCCTAATCATTTTCCAATAATTTAATCCAAACCATAATTTTAAAATTTTCATTTGTAAATCATGATCCAAATTTATTTTTATATAACAAAACAATTTCCACCCTTAAAAACATTACTAAAGAAATTTTTCATCAGAAATCAGAAATAAATATTTTAATATAATTAATGAAATTCAATAAATTTCAATTTAGGACTTCAAATTACAATCAAGAGGATTTGAGAGTGAAGGAACGTGTGTCTTAATATTTGTTTAAAATGTAGAATGATGAAAAAAATCTAAAACTCGTCATGAAACATCATGAGGCATCCATATACCTTGTTCCCTTTACATGAAATAAAAATATATCATGGTTAGAATAAAAGAATTTATATATCCCCAGTGGATTATATCCATGAATACTTGTAAGGTAAGAATAAAAAACTAAGGAAACTAGTGAATAATGATCGCTTACTAACAAATCTGGCCACAAATTCACTATGATTATGTTGAATCAATAAGGTTTCTTTATGAATTTTCAATTTCATTTTCTTTTGAAAATCAAAAACACTCCATATCAAGGAAAATTTCATTTCCCATAAGATTTATCTTATTAAGGAAAATTTTCCTTCCCAATGAAATTTTCTCCCTATATTTCTTTTCATTGTTCATTATTTAGTTTCACTAAACCTAACTCATTTTATTTCTAAGTGAAAAATTCAGTTTCTTTTCTAAAACCATGGAATCCTATAAATACTTAGATATAAAGTAGTATATTTTCATATTATGAATTCAGATTCCTAATTCTATGAAATTCATATTTTGAATTCTCTGAAATTCATATTTGGAATTCTCTAAAATTCAGATTCCAAATTCTCTGACATTAAAATTACAAATTCTCTGTAATTCAGATTCCTAATTCTTATGAATTCATATTAAAAATTCTCTAAAATTCAGATTTTGAGTTCTCTAAAATTTTGATTTTGATTACTTCTAAATTCAAATGTTGAATTCATCTGAATTTAGATTCTGAATTCTTCTGAATTCATATTCCAAATTATTCTGAATTTAGATTCCGAATTCTCTAAAATTTAGATTCTAAATTCTCTCAGAATTCAGGGTCCAAATTCCTCAAAATTCAAGTTTTGAATTACTTATAATTCAGACTTCTAATTCCTCAGAATTCAGGTTTTTAATTCCTTAGGATTCATTATCTAAAGTCTATATAATTCTGATTACAAATTCCTGGAAAAAAAGAATTTGAATATTCAAGTAATATAGACTCTGAATAATTTTCTCTTAGACTCCGAATTTTATTTTTCCTTAGACTCCAAAAATAGAATTGGTTTAGCAATCATATTTTACTTACCCTTATTGTTGTTATGAAATGATGTCGTGAATTTTGTTTCTAACTAACCATTATCAGAGTGACACGTGTATAGGTCCCTCTAAAATTCAAGGAAAATATAACTGTTGGAGGAGGGAGCCGACCATTTGAGAAATTACAATAAATAATAGCTCATTTGAATGAGCTCAACAACTAATTGTTCTACAACTCTATGGATTACAAGAAGATGAAGCGATTTCTAGAGAGAAATTCTCTCATGCCTTGTGCGTACTGAACATCTTATTTAGATTGATTTGTGTGACTCCAATTGTTGTTGTATACAATAAAGGGCTTCTAGGGATAGGAAGATAGAGGTGTTTACTACATGAAAGTTCAAGGACTGTCTTGATAAGGAAGACACAGTTTCCAACTACCTTGAAGTTTGAGGGCTTGTAGGGATATCAAAACAGTATCTGATATTCCTATCGAGGGCTTACCCTCATGTGGGTAAGATATACATTCTTGAAAGTGTAAATGAAGGGACCATTATCCAAGGTTTTTGGATACCCTACTCTTTGTGTTAAAAGATTTCATAATTGTTACTTGTATGGTTTCAAGTTTGTTTTCCACTGCATTTTGATTTATAAGTAAAGTATAATTATTTTTAACTTTCTTGTACTTGTATAATCTGATTAGTAAAATTTTATATGAACTAAGGTAGAAAATTTTCCAGGTAAACTTTTCTTAATTTTCATTTCTAAAACCATATTTTCAGAATCTGGCATGTTTGTAGAACTAAGAGGTTTTTTAAATTTACCTTGTTTAACATTGTTAAAAATAGTTTTCCCTACGGATGAAAATGAATGTTTTTTAACTTTAAATGATCCAAAAGAATTTTTAATGTATAAAATTCACCTCCCCCCCCCTTATATATTGAGCATACACATCATTATTTACATCCAACAATTAGTATCAAAGGAGTTCTCTGAAATACTTATATTCACATATAAGTTTTTCTTGATCAAGTTTTCATTGTTATATATTTTCCTTACTTAGGATTTTTATCCTTGTTTACCAACTTTTATTATTAACAAGTTTTTGTAGAAAGATATTTTCTTTTAGATGGAAGGAATGAATGTTGGTTTGATTGACTATCTTAATCTTACTAGACAACCTAAATTTGATGGGAATGATTTTGAATATTAGAGATAACGTATCAAAACTTTTCTTAGTAATACTGGAGTGGATAATTTTGTTATTCTAACTAGAGATTTCATGATTCCTAATAAGGAAGTTAGAACTTTTATTAATCAAGAAAAGTTATAATATCAAAGAAACTATAAGGTACACAATACTTTGTTGTGTTCCATGACCAGGAATATATATATCCATATTTCTTCCTGTGAAGCTGTAAATTGTATTTGGAAGAAATTGGTGGTTACACATTATGGTACATCCAAAGTTATAGAAACTAGAAGAGATATTCTTAGAGCAGAATATAATGGATTTCTATTTCCTTATATAGAACCAGTGTGCAAGGTACAATAAAGGTTTATGACTATTTTTAACAGTTTACAATCCCTAGGTGAAAAAGTTTATATGATGAGGCACTTGTGTACAATATTATAGATATCATGCCTAATGAGTGGGAATCTATGCCAATAGCTATTGATGAGAATAGTAAAGTATATCAGTTTACACTTTATTAGCTTTTTGGAACTCTTCTTTAATATGAGACAAGAATTAAAAGAGAAGCTTATCTAAATAAGAATAAGAATGGAAATGGAAGAGTAGCCTTTAAAACTACTAATGCAAACACTCCTGAAAGAGTTACTAGATCTATGTCAAATAAGGTTACTATTTTATCTGAATCAAGTGAATGTGAACATTCTTCGAATGAACTAGATAATCTTTCTCGGAGGATAAACAAGATAGTTGGGAAGAAATAATTTCAGTATAGATATTAGAAGATAGAGAGAAAGGATAAGAAAGACTCTGAATTTTCTTGCTATGAATGCAAAAGATCAGGGTATATTAGGCCATATTGTCTTATGCATAAGAGAAAGGATAGAAAGGAAAAGCATTCTAATAGGAATATAAATAAGTAATACAAAGCTAAAGATAAGAAAGTTTTGAAAGATAATGACACCTGGAGTTCTAGTGGTGGAGACTCTTCTGATGAATCCTTAGAGTATTAATCTTCTGGTCAGAAGAATCTTGGTTTACTTACTAAGTAACCTATTAAAAATCATTGTTTAATGGCCAAGGTACACAATACTGAATTTATAACCAATGTATCATTGAATTCTAATTATAGTGATAGTAAATATTATGAAGCTTCAGTTGAATAATCTTCTTATGATGAAGATAATAATTTACCTACTTATGAAGAAGTTTCTAGGTTTTCTAAGCTTCTTGAGAATGAAATTTCTAAACTCAAGAAAAAACATGATAAGGAAAATTCTAGAATTTCTATTATTACTAAAGAAATATTGGGTCTTTCTAAAGATATTGATAAGAAAATTTATGATTTTGAAAGTATTTCAAAAACCCTTGAGGAAGTTAATTCTGAGAAGGATAAAATTTCTAGGGATCTAGAAAAAGTAAATTTTAAGAAAAATGTTTTAGTGACTAACTCTAGTGCTAAAACTAATGTTTTTTAAGATAAAAACTTAGTTATTAGACTGAATTCATAAATATTTCCCCTGAGGAAGGATTTTTTTAAACATTACCTTGGGTAAATAAAACTTTGACAAGATTTATTCCCAAATACAACCTCTAAGGAATAATTCTAGATTTTGTCATACTCATTCAAAACAGTTTTTTTGTAATAATTATTTTGTTCCTCAATGTTCTACATTTTGAACTAAGTGTCAGTGTGGTGGGAATTGGGCAAAAAATTATTCCTTAAAAAACTATGTCTTTAGGTTTTCATAAAGATTATTTTTTCAAAAAAAATGTTGATTCATAACATTTTGATTCTGGAAGTTTCTGAATCCAGCAAAGTTTGGGTTTTATAGTCTAACACTCTTATTTTCAAGAAAGTAAATACAATACCAATAGCAATACATGGTACATGGATAGTGGATGTTCCCAACACATGACTGGTAACAAAAACTTCTTTAAAAAGATTATCAAGGTGAAGGGTGGAAAATTAACTTTCAGAGATAATGCTAAGGGAGAAATTATTGGTATTGGTAATATTTTTTTTCTTTGAAAAACTTTTATTTTGAATGTTTTATTTGTTTATGGTCTTAGGAACAACCATATTAGAATTAGTTAGTTATGTGATTAAGGTTACCTTTAGAATATTAGGAATGATAAGTTCTTAGTACACAATTCCAAGGAAGAGTTTATTCTTTCTGCCCATATGTAAGAGAATGTTTACACACTAAACATAGAAGACTTTAGGAGCCAAGATCTACCTTGTCATAGTGCAATGGAAGATCATTAATGGTTATGGAATAAAATTTTAATAAGCTGTAACCTTAGGAACCTATGAAAACTCTCTATGAAAAGGCTAGTTAAGGATCTACCAGATCTTAGATTTTATTATTCAAAATTTTTTGATCCTTGTTAATATGGAAAGCAACATAAATAAAGTTTTAAATCAATCAGTGAAGTCTCAACCACTGATGCATTACATTTGGTGCATATGGATCTTTTTGGTCCAAGAAGAAAATATTATGTATTTGTCTTAGTTGAATATTACACAATATTTACATAGGTTTATTTTCTAAAAATGAAATCTGAATCTTTTTCTTATTTCAAAATTTTTAGAGCCCAAGTTAAAAATGAGAAAAACCTTCCATTTATAACTATTCATAGTGATCATGGAGGAGAATTTCAAAATTCTGATTTTGAAACTTGTGTAGTATAAAAGGAATTACTCATAACTTCTCAGCACCAAGAACTCCTCAACAGAATGGTGTTTTTGAAAGAAGAAATAGAATTCTTCAAGAGAAAACAACAACCATGTTGAGTGAATATTCGGTAGAAAAATACTTTTGGACTGAAGCTGTAAGTACTACTTGTTATACTATAAATCATGTTTTTATAAGAAATTTTCATAGTAAAACTCTTTGTGAGTTATGGAATGGTAGAAAACCTATACTTTCCTAATTCAAGGTTTTTGGTTGCAAGGTATTCATTAGGAATACTAAAGATAATCTACACAAATTCGCACCAAAATATGATGAAGTAATTTTCTTAGCATACTCCACAACTTCTAAGGATTATATAGTTTTCAATAATAATACTTGTACTGTTAAAGAAACAGTACAAGTTAAATTTGATGAAACTAAACTCTGTTTTTAAACAAACTCAACCTACATCATCTGACGTGTCTTCAAAAACTGATTATCAACCCTTTATAGAAGATTCTTATGATAAGTAAAATGTTGAAGAAATGTTTTTGAAACATTTAACCTAGAATATTTCCTACCATATGTTGATAAATAGGTTTTAAAAAACCCATATTAGTTGTTTCTTAAGAATCATCTCTGTGATAATATCATTGGTAATGTAAATCAACCTGTAATGACTAGAAGTTCCTTAGGAAATGAAGTAGAACACCTAGAATTACTTTAACAATTAGAACCAAAAAGCACTGATAAAGCATTAAGTGATGATGATTGGATAAAATTCATGTAATATGAGCTAAATGAAATCAAAAGGAATAAAGTTTGGAGCTTTGTTGAAATAACTAAGGAAACTTATGTTATTGGAGTAAATTGGGTGTTCAGAAATAAGTGTGATGAAAATTGAATCATAGTAAGAAATAAATATGGATTGGTCATTAAAGGCTATGATCAACATGAATGAATATACAATGAAGAAACCTATGCTCTAGTATCCGAACTTGAATCTATTCGTATTCAACTTGCCTTTGCAACATTCTTTAACATCAAATTTTTTCAAATGGATATTAAATGTGCTTTGCTTAATGGTTATATTCAAGAGGAAGTTGTTTTTTTTGAGAAGCCTCCTAGGTTTGAAGATAAAAAACATCTTGAAGGTGTTTTCAAACTTACCAAAGCTTTATATGGACTTAAATAATCCCCAAGAGCTTGGTATGATAGACTTGTAGGGTTTTTTCTTTAAAAAATTATATTAAGGGAAATTATGATCCAACAATTTTTATAAAGAAAGATAAGATAAATGTTTTGATTATTCATATTTATTTTGATGACATTATATTTTGTTCAACTCTTCAATCTTTAACTAATTCCTTTACGGGTCTAATAAAATTTGAGTTTGAAATTAGTATGATGGGTGAGTTAACATTTTTCCCTGGTTTCTAAATTTCTCAAAAACTAGAAGGAATATATATATCCCAACAAAGGTATATTAAATATATTCTTAAAAAGTATGGATATGACACCATTAAATTATAAGTACTCCCATTGGTATCACAAATTCACTTGATCATGATGAAACTGGGAAACTAGTATATCGAACATCATTTAGAGGTATGATAGAAAGTCTAGCTTACTTGACATCTAGTCATCTAGACATAATGTTTTTATTATGATAATGTGCAAGATATAAATCCAATCCTAAAGAATCTCATTTAAAGGGAGTGAAAAGTATTTTTCTCTATTTAAAGGGAACTAAGGATCTAGGACTCTTTTATACTTATGGAAATGATTTTTCTAAAATGTTTTTTGGATACTAACTTTGGTGGATGTAGAATGGATAGGAAAATTACATCCAGAACATTTCATTTCATAGTATATTCATTAGTTTATTCGTCATGAGAAAAAAAACACTCAATAGCACTTTCCACTCCTGAAGCTGAATATGTAGTAGCTGGATGTTGTTGTATTCATGTTTTTTGGATACAATACACACTCACAGACCATGTTATGAGTTTTACCAAAACCAAAATATTTTTTGATAATACTAATTTCATTTCCTTAAGTAAAAACCCTACACATAACTCTCTTTCAAAAGACATAGATATTAGGCACCACTTTCTTAGGGATCACACCCAAAAAAGAGATATCATTATTCAGTTTATCGGAAGTAAATATCACCTTGCTGATATTTTCACAAAATCTTTACCCTCTGATAGATTTGAATATATTAAATAGAAGTCAGGAATGATAATCTTAAGGTAATATTCCATATTAACTTCTTGTTGAAACATATATCCTTACATTAAGAAACAACGTTTCATAGAGGGAGCACATTTGCTTATTTGAAAAACAAATTGTAATCAATTTTTTTCAGAATCAATTTTTTCCCTTTTGATCAAGTTCTTTTAAATCAAATTTTGGGAATCATATTTTTTTGAATTTGTTTTTAAATTTTTCTGGAATCTAATGTTCTCCAAGAAAAATTTTCCTCATTACGAATAATTTTCCTAGTAATCTAGAAGGTATGATTTCTCTCCAAGGAAACATACCACTTTAATCCAAAAAGCACACTTTAATAATTTGGAATACAATGATGATCCCATAAGATAGCCAACTCTATTTCCAAGAGTTTTTCATGATAAAAAATTATACTATAATACACTAGTATATCATCCATAAATACCAACATAAAAGAATCCAGATCCTTTTGAAATATCTCATTTATCAATTTGATAATGGCAGTTGGGGCATTTGTAAGAGAAAAATGAATAACGATATACTCATAATGGCCATATATAATGATTTTTTATCAAGATATATCTAACCACTAGTGAAAAAAAACTTGTTCCATGTACTTTCATATTCTGATCTCCTCTAATGATTTTTTATGCCATCAATAGTTGTAAAACTGACCCTTTAGGTAAATGGTTGATATAATCATTGAACATGGTCAACCAATCCATAAATTGGATTAATTCATAGATATCCATATCTAATACAACGAAATTACAAATAAATTCTACATTTTAAATAGTTATATAACATGATTTTCACACAAAGTCTCAATATCCTCTTTGTATAATAGTTGTTTGATGTTTCAAAATAGAAGGCATCATCTCATCAAACAATCCTAGATGATAAAAAAAATTGAGAAGAAATAAAAAATGGAATGAAACCATATCAAAAAAAGAATTCATAACTTTATAATTCAAAAGAATTGTACCTCTCACCCTCAAAAGTTTAAATTGATCACCAATGATAATTTTCTCAGATCCAAAAAACTATATACTCAGTGGAAATTTCTCTTGATTACCCTATTGATATTACACTAGTTGTGTAGTTATGATATTCCTAGAGTTACCATGGATTGATATGTTTTGATTATGAGAGTTATTCGCCTACACTCATCTCATAAAAGAATACATCATCTATGAAACATGATATATTTCCTTAGGACATGACCATGGAAAACTATAAAAATAGTGTTTATGATTCCTCATTTGGTTGATGTTGCTACATTCTATAGGTTGTGTCATATAATATAACTTAATGTTCTCATATTTTCTTACTCTTTTGTTTAGGAGGAAGATTCATCAATACTACAGTCTGATTCTAATTCATACCCCCACCTTGGAAATAAGTGTCACCCTTCTACTTATTCCCAACATTAGAGTTTCCACCGTTTCTCATAGGTATGAACGTGATCCCTCAAACTGTATTACCTGATATATCTCTTTCTACCAACATCACCCTATTAATTATCTATGTATAATCTATTATACCAATCATTTAAATCATTGATTGAATCTATATACTTAATTCTGATTAAATAATGTGTGCCTTAAAGAATCCACATGTAGAAAAATCTAATGAAAATGGAACTAAATTGTCAAATTTATCCACATACTCTATCACTGTGTGGTTCTTCGTCTTCCTTGATAAGGAAGACAGAGGTGCCGACTACCTTGAAGTTTGAGGGCTTGCGGGGATAGTAAGGCAAACTCTGATATTCCTATCGAGGTATTACCCACATGTGGGTAAGATAGACTTTCTTGAAAGTATAAATCAAGGGACTATTATACAATGTTGTTGGATACCCTACTCTTTGGGTTAAAAAATTTCATAATTGTTACTTGTATTGTTTCATGTTTGTTTTCCCCTGCATTTTATTTATAAGGAAAGTATAATTATTTTTTACTTTCTTGTACTTGTATACTCTTATCAGTAAGATTTTATACGCTTTAAGGTAGAATCATTTTCCTTGAAAACTTTTCTTAAGTTTCATTTCGACAACCATATTTCTGGAATTTAGCAAGTTTGTAGAACTAAGGGTTTTTGTGAATTTACCTTATTTAACTTTGTTAAACATAGTTTTCCCTAAGGTTGAAAATGAATGTATTATAACCAACTTTAAACTCTCCAAAGGAATTTTTAATGTATATAATTCACCCCCCCTTTTATATTGAGCATCTACATCATTATTTCGATCCTACAATTGGTATCAAAAGAGGTCTCTAAAATACTTATATTCACATATAAGTTTTTCATGATCAAGTTTTCAGTGTTCTATATTTTCCTTTATTAGGATTTTTATCCCTCTTTACAAAATTCTATTATTAACAAGTTTCTGTAGAAAGATATTTTCTTTTAGATGGCAGGAATGAACGTTTGTTCGATTGACTCTCTTAATCATACTATACCACCTAAATTTTATCGGAATGATTATGAATATTTGAGAGATCATATGAAAATTGTTTTTATTAATATTGGAGTGGATAATTTTGTTAGGATTACTAGAGATTACAATATTCCTAATAAGGAAGTTAGAACTTTTACTAATCAAGAAAAGTTAGAATATAAACTAAACTACAAGGTACGCAATTCATTGTTGTGTTCCATGATTGGGAATATATATAGCCAGGTTTCTTCTTTTGAAGCTGCAAATTTTATTTGGAAGAAATTGGAGGTTACACATTATGGTACATCCAAAGTTATAGAAACTAGAAGAGCTATGATTATAGCAGAATATCATGGATTTCTATTTCATTATAGAGAACCAGTGTGCAAGGTACAACAATGGATTATGACTATTGTTAACAGTTTACAATCCATGGGTGAATGAGGTTTATAAGATGAGGCACTTGTGAAAAATATTATAAGTATCATGCCTATTGAGTGGTAATCTAAGGGAATAGATATTGATGAGAATAGTAAAGTATCTCGGATTATTTTTGATTAGATTTTTGGAAATCTTCTTCAATATAAGACAAGAATGAAAAGATATGCTTATCTAAATAAGAAGAAGAATTGAAATGGAAGTGTAGCCTTTTCCACTACTAAAAAAAGACTCCTGAAAGAGTTACTAGATCTATGTCAAAGAAGGTTACTATTTTATCTGAATCAAGTGAAAGTGAACATTCTGAGAATGAACTAGCTAATATTGCTCAAAGGATAAACAAGATAGTTGGGAAGAAAGACATTCAGTATAGATATTATAAGTAAGAGATAAAGGATAAAAAAGACTATGAAGTTACTTGTTATGAATGCAAAAGAACAAGGCATATTAGGCCATATTTTCCTATGCTTAAGAGAAAGGATAGAATGGAAAAGCACTCTGAGAGGAATAGAACTAAGTACTACAAAGATAAATCTAAGAATGTTTTGAAAGATAATGACACCAGGAGTGCCATTGGTGGAGACTCTTTTGATGAATCCTTTAAGTATGAATCTTCTGGACAGAATAATCTTGGTTTACTTTCCAATTTACCTATTTAAAATCATTGTTTAATTGCCAAGGTACATAATTCTGAATCTATAACCAATGTATCCCTGAATTCTAATTATAGTGATAGTAAATATTATGAATCTTTGGATGAAGAATCTTCTTATGATGAATATAATACTTTACCAACTTATGAAGAATTTTCTAGGTTTTTTAAGCTTCTTGAGAATAAAAATTCTAATGTCAAGAAAAATATTGATAAGGAAAATTTTAGAATTTCTATTATTACTAAAGAAGTATCGGGTATTTCTAAAGATATTGATAAGAAAATTTATGATTTTGAAAGTATTTCAAAAACCCTTAAGGAAGTTAATTTTGAGAAGGATAAAATTTCTAAGGATCTAGAAAAAGTAATTTTTAAGAAAAATGTTATAGATACTAACTCTAGTACTAAAACTAATTTTTTCTAAGATAAAAACTTAGTTATTAGACTGAAGTAATAAATATTTCCCCTTAGTAAGTGTTTTTAAAACATTACCTTGGGTAAGTAAAACTTTGAAAAGATGTATTCCCAAATATGACCTCAAAGGAATAATTCTGGATTTGGTTATACTCATTCAAAACTATTTTTCTATAATAATTATTTTTTTCCTCAATGTTCTCCATTTTACAATATGTGTCAGTGTGGTGGGCATTGGGAAAAAACTATTCCTTAAAAAAAACTCAGTCTTTAGGTTTTCATAAAGCTTATTTTTCCAAATAAAATGTGGATTCCTAAAATTCTACTTTCTAAAGTTTCTGGATCCAAGAAAGTTTGGTTTTTTAAATTCTAACACTCTTATTTTTAGGAAAGTAAAGATAAAACCAACAGAAATACATAGTATAAGGATAGTGGATGTTCCTGGACATGACTGGTAACAAAATCTTCTTTAAAAATATTATCAAGGCGAAGGGAGGAAAAGTAACTTTGAGAGATAATTCTCAGGGGGGAATTATTGGTATTGGTAATATTATTTTTCTTGGAAAAATGTTGATTTCGAATGTTTTATTTATTAAGGGTCTTAGGCACAACCATATTAGCATATGTTAGTTATGTGATGAATTTTACCTTGTGTATTTTAGGAATGATAAGTGTTTAGTACACAATTCTAATGAAGAGTTTATTATTTATTCCCATAGGCATGAAAATGTTTACACACTAAACTTAGAAGACATTTAGAGCCAATATCTACCTTGTCATAGTGCAATGGAAGATCATTAATGGTTATGGCATAAAATTTTAAGAAACTATAACCTTAGGAACCTATGAAATCTCTCTATGAAAAGACTAGTTAAGGATCTCTCAGAACTTATATTTGATTCTTAAAAATTTTATGATCCTAATAAATATGGCAAGAAACATAAATCAAGTTTTAAATCAATCGGTGAAGTCTCAACCACTGATTCATTATAGTTGGATCATATGGATCTTTTTGGTCTAACACAAACTAGAAGCATTAAAGGAAAATATTATTTACTTTTCATAGTTGATGCTTACACAATATTTACATGGGTTTATTTTCTAAAAAAGAAATATTAATCTTTTTCTTATTTCAAAATTTTTAGATCCCAAGTTAAAAATGAGAAAAACCTTCCTTTGATAACTATTCATAGTGATCATGGGGGAGAATTTCAAAATTCTGATTTTGAAACTTTTTGTAGTATAAAAGGCATTACTTATAACTTATCACCACAAAGAACTCCTCAACAAAATGGTGTTGTTGAAAGAATAAATATAATTCTTCAAAAGATAACAAGAACCATGTTGAGTGAATATTCAGTAGAAAAACATTTTTGGTATGAAGCTGTAAGTACTACTTGTTATACTATAAATTGTGTTTTTTTAGAAATTTTCATAGTAAAACTCTTTAGGAGTTATGGAATGGTAGAAAACCTAGACCTTCTTACTTAATGGTTTTTGGTTTCATGGTATTCATTCTGAATACTAAAGATAATCTACAAAAATTCACACCAAAATCTGATGAAGGAATTTTCTTAGCCTACTCCACAACTTCTAAGGCTTATAGAGTTTTCAATAAAAATTCATATACTGTTAAAGAAATAGTACAAGTTAAATTTGATGAAACTAATTGCTTTGTTTTTAAACAACCTCAACATACATCTTCTGATGTGTTTTCAAAAACAGATTATCAACCCTTGATAGAAGATTCTTCTGATATGTAAAATTTTCAAGAATTTTTTTTTGAAATATTTACCCAAGAATATTTCTTACCATATGTTGATAAATAGGTTTTACAAAACCCAAATCAGTTATTTCCTAAGAATCATCCCTCAGATAGTATCATTGGTAATGTAAACCAACCTGTATGGACTATAAGTTCCATAAGAAATGAAGTAGAACATCTAGCATTCCTTTACCAATTAGAACCAAAAAGCACTGACGAAGCTTTAGGTGATGTTGATTGGATAAAATCTATGTAATATGAACTAAATGAAATTGAAAGGGATAAAGTCTGGACCTTGGTTAAAAGGCCTAAGGAAACTATGTTATTGGAGTAAAATGAGTCTTTAGAAATAAGTGTTATGAAAATTGAATCATATTAAGAAATAAATATGGATTGGTTATTGAAGGCTATAATCAACAAGAAGGAATGGACAATGAAGAAACCTATGCTCCAGTTGCCATATTTGAATCTATTTGTACTCTACTTTCCTTTGCATCATTCTTTAGCTTCAAACTTCTTCAAATGGATGTTAAATGTTCTTTCCTTACTGTTAATGTTCAATAGGAAGTTTTTGTTGAGAAACCTCCTAGGTTTTGAAGATAAAAAACATCTTAAATGGGTTTTGAAACTTACCAAATCTTTATATGGACTTAAAAAATCCCCTTGAGCTTGGTATGATAGAATTACAGGGTTTTTGCTTCAAAAAAATTATATTAAGGGAAATGATGATCCAACCATTTTTATAAAGAAAGATAAGAAAAATGTTTTGATTGTTCATATTTATATTGATGACATTATATTTGGTTCAACTCAGTAATCATTAAATGATTTCATTGTGGATCTAATGAAATCTGAGTTTGAAATGAATCTGATGGGTGAGTAAACATTTTTCCTGGTTTCAAAATTTCTCAAAAACTAGAAGGAATCTATATATCTCAACATAGGTATATTAAATATATTCTTAAACAGTATGGATATGACAACACTAAAATTATAAGTACTCCCATTGGAATCTCAAATTCACTTGATCTTGCTGAAGTTGGGAAACTAGTATATCAAACATCATTTAGAGGTACGATAGGAAGTCTACTTTACTTGACAGTTAGTCATCCAGACTTAATTTTTTTAGTGTGCTTATGTACAAGATATCAATCTAGTCCTAAAGAATCTAATTTAAATGGAGTGAAAAGGATTTTTCACTACTTAGAGGGAACCAAGGATCTAGGACTCTTTTATACTTTTAGAAATTATTTATTTTTTAAGTTTTTTAGGATACTGACATTGGTGGATGTAGAATGTATATGAAAAGTACATCCAAAACTTATCATTTCTTAGGATGTTCATTAGTTTCTTGTTCATGAAAAAAAACAATAATCAGTAGCACTTTCCACTAATGAAGCTAAATACGTAGCAGCTAGAAGTTGTTGTGCTCAAGTTTTGTGGATACAATACACACTCACAGACTCTGTTATGAGTTTTACCAAAACCCAAATATTCTGTGATAATACTAGTGCCATTAAATTAAGTAAAAATCCTACGCATCACTCTCGTGAAAAACACGTAGATATTAGGCATCACTTTCTTAGGGATCACACACAAAAAGGAGATATCATTCTTCAATTTATCGGAAGGCAAGATCAACTTGCTAATATTTTCACAAAATCTTTACCCTCTGATAGATTTAAACATATTAAACAGAATTCAAGAATTATAATCATAAGTTAATATT
The DNA here is from genome assembly GCA_963277665.1 of Viscum album. Classification (NCBI taxonomy): domain Eukaryota; kingdom Viridiplantae; phylum Streptophyta; class Magnoliopsida; order Santalales; family Viscaceae; genus Viscum; species Viscum album. Next base: position 871,898,211 of record OY728135.1, on the reverse strand, counting down.
CCATATTAACTTATTATTGAAACCTATCTCTTTACAGTAAGAAACTCTTTTTTATAGAGGGAGCACATTTTCTTATTTTTAATTTTTTTAAATAAATTTTTTTTCAGAATCAATTTTTTCCCCCATGATCAAGTTTTTTTTTAAATCAAATTTTCGGAATCATATTTTTTTTTAATTTTTTTTTCAAAATTTCTAGAATCTCAATTTCTCTAAGAAAAATTTTATTCATTATGAATAATTTTTCTAGAAAACCGGAATGTATGATTTATTTCTTAAGTTTTTGTAATCATATTTTTACGTGTTGGTATTTTCATCTTGTTAGAGAAAACATTTTCAGACTCAAATTATCTTAAATATGAATTTCTATCTTTAAAAACCTCAAAATATTGGGACTTATCAAAATCCTTCTTCGGTTATCATCTCAACAGTCAAATTTTTTCTGAAGTTTTTCAACAGTTGAATCAATCACGGAAGTTGATTCATTGCTTCAATTGACTATATAAAGCCCCCTGATTGTTGTCCTACATTAGTTTTTCAAGCTCATGTGAGTTGAAGCTCTGCCTCTATATTTTAATGTTTTTCCAAATCTTCAAATGTTTCTTCAGTTCTGGATGACTGTTGAAGCCTCTCCTCAAAAAGAAATGTCAGCAGTTAAAGAAAATTCTTGAGGGGCAGATATATGGAGACAGGTTATTTGATCTAAGATTATTTGACAAATATGATTCTATCATCTCTAAGAATATTAATTTGAATGGTTGGGAGAGCCTTTTAATTTTAAAACTAAAGGCATAGGATCTGATGTATCAGGAGTTGATGGTGGAGTTCTATGAAATAGTTAGTTTTTCAGTGAAGGAGGAAGAGATAAATTTTCTCTCAAGAGTTATGGAAAGACCTAATCTCTTTTATATATCAAGGTATCCAATCTTATTGTAATTCCTTATGAAGGTGAAGCAGAGTTTTTTACTCACAAACTACCTGATGAATCTGGATATTTTGATAAGGAAAAGGCAATAGAGTGTCTTGATTTGAAAATATTGAAGACTCGAAAGATCATTCATCTCTATTCAAATTTTCAGATTCTTGAATTGTGGGTTCAAGGATTTATAATTACAAGGAAATGGGATAAGGATACTCTGAAGAAGAGTGATATTTATATATTGGATTTATTTCTGAACCTTAGAAAGATAAACTTGGTAAAGTATATCTTGGTAATGATTGAGAATATCAATAATGGAAATCTAAAGTCTTAGATCATTATGTATCTGGATATTCTTTCAAATATTATTGTTCTTTGTCTTCTGTCATTAAAAACCCCATGTAGTTCCAAGATAAGAAATTACAAAATGATGTTTTTAAGTGATGAAACCTTAAGAAGAATGAAAATTGGTTTTTTCTGTGAATATGGAAAATTATATGATCTTTCTGAAGATTAAATAAGATATTTTTTAAAGAATCTAGGAGAGGTTGAAACATATAAGAGAGGTGGAAGGAATAGAAAGGCTAAAGATCCAGAAGTGAAAACAAAAACACATGTGGCCAAGAAAACTCAGTCAGCACCTCCAAAGCCAAAGAATCAATAATTATATCCTGAAGTAGTGTCTAAGTAGAGAGAGGATAAGAAAAGATGGAAGGAAGTGGAGCCTAAGTTTTCTTGGTCCCTTCTGAGGCAAAATAATTGAAGGAAAAGGTTGCTGAGAATCATGAAAATGAAGAAAAAGAAATAAATTATCAAAAGCTGAAGTCGTTCAATCTCTTATCAAGGATACTGAAAGAGCCTCTGGTCAAATTCTTGTAATAGAATATTTTTAATTAGAATCATTATCATAGACTCTAGGAACGAAAGTAGTGATTTTGGAATCACATCCTGACAAAGAAATAGAAGAAGAATAAGAAGAAGTGTAAGAAGAAATAGAAAAAGAAGAAGAGGTGGAAGAAGGGAATGAAACTGATGATTTCATAAAGAAAGTTGAAGAGTACCATGATAAGGAAATCCCCTCTATAAAATTATCAATTCAGGATTCCCAAGACAAATCCCCAAAAATTGCTACACTAGGAAAATATGAGAAGGGTGAAGAAGAAGTGAATAAACCAACATATGATGAAATAAGTAATCATGATTTCATTCATTTGGAAGATCTAGTGGTTGATTTAGAAAAAGAAAAAGTTGACAAATATAAAATTATTCAACTGTCTGATAGTGAGCATCAATCTCCCAAAAAACAAGACATCATTCTGAAAGATGACAAGGGAAAGTAGGTGGTAGTAGATACACCTAGTAAATTTGTTGTAAAGAAGAAAGATATTGGTACTTCATCAAAGAGGAAAGCTGAAGTCATACAAAAAAATCCACACCAACCAAACATTCGGATTCAGAATCATCTTCCCTCGGACATGATTTTTTTGTTCAGTCGTTGAAAAAGATGGTTGGTACTATTCCCATATTTCCAATCATAGACTCAAGATGCTAGATGCTTCAGTATATGATAAATTAGAAATTATATTCAGTTTCCATGGTCATGGAAAAATTTGTAAGACTAGAGGCAGATATCAAGACCATCCTCATTGGTTATGAGGCTCATAAAAGATCTTGCAAGACGATGACAAGCTGGTCAAAGAATACAATAGAAGAAATGAGAATATTTGATGAATTCCATGATAATTTCAAGGATTCATTTGATTCTGATGATGGTAAGATCAAGGATCTTTTAAATAGTTTTGAAGAAAAGTTAAGCCTAGAATAGAATACTCTGAAGCAGGAGGTTAGGATCTGAATGGAGATCTTAACTCTGTGTCCATGAATTTCAAGAGCGAAAGGGATCTCCGAATTGAGATTGAAGAGAATCTTGCTAAACAAGAAGATGTTTGGAAATCTTAGGCAGACATTCTTAAGGATCATGAAGAAAAAATTAAATCCTTAGAGAAGAAAAGTGAAGAATAGGATCAGTTGCTTAAATTAGAAAAAGAGGATCACAATGATCTCAACAATCTATAAACCATTATGAAAAAGCTAATGCTGAAGGATAAAGAGGTATAATTTCATTTCATTCCAATCTGTTTTTGTATTTTCCTCATTATAATAATTCTTTCAAAATGAATGAAATTTTTCTTATTCTTAATACATTTAATTTTTAAGTAATAATGTTTTAGGTACCAATTTATTTTCTATTCTCTTTTATTACTTTTTTAAAGTCACAAATGGGGATAAAGGAATGATAAAAAGAATACAAAGTAAAGAATAGATTCCTCTATGTAAGGGAGTGTTCGTCTAGAGGAATGTTCTTATCAATGATATTTTTCAAATGTAATAAAATGAAAAATCTCATTCAAGATATCAAAAATATGATCCTCAGTGTTTAGAAAGCCTAATGGGGAGTTTGTCATATTCACTATGTTCCATAATTAAAGGGAGATAAGTTTTTTATTTTAAAGTCTATAAAATTTCTATGTCCTTATATTCTTTTTAGTAAGGATGTTTGTGATTTCCAAAAAGTGGGATATTGTTGAGTCAATTAGGTTTCTTTATGACTTTTTCATTTCCTTCTGTTTTTATAATCACAAACACTCTATATCAAGGAAAATTTCATTTCCCAAAAGATTTATTTTATTAAGTAAAATATTCTTTCCCACATAAATTTTCTCCCTATCTTTGTTTTCATTGTTCATGATTTAGTTTCACTAAACCTAACTATTTTTGTATCTTAGTGTAAAATTCGGTTTCATTTATAAAACCTCGGAATCCCATAAATATTTTGATATAAAGTATTCTGTTTTTAGGTTCTAAATTCATATTCCAAATTCTCTAAAATTTAGATTCTGAATTCTCAGAAATTTAGATTCTGAATTATTCTGAATTTTGATTCCAAATTCTCTGAAATCCAGATTCTGAATTCTATGAAATTCAGATTCCAAATTATTATGAATTCTAATTCTGAATTATTCTGAATTCCAATTTTAAATTCTTCTGAATTCATATTATGAATTCTTTTGAATTCAGATTCCTAATTCTTCTCAATTCAGATTTCGAATTCTCTGAAATTCAAATTCCTTATTCTCTCAGAATTTAGGTTCTGAATTAATTAGAATTCAGGTTCATAATTCATAAGAATTCATACTCTGAATTCCTCAGAATTTAGGTTCTATATTCCTTAGTAATCAGACTCTGAAGTCTATATAATTCTAATTCTGAATTCCTTGAAATAAAATCCAAATATTCATTTAATATAGAATCCAAATGATTTTCTCTTAGACTCCAAATTTTATTTTTCATTAGACTCTAAAAATATAATTGGTTGAGCAACTATATTTTACATACCCTTGTTATAGTTAGGAAATGATTTCATGCATTTTGTTTCAAACTAACTATAGTTTGAGTGACATGTATATAGGTCCCTCCAAAATTCAAGTAAAAATATGACTATTGGAGGAGGGAGCTGACCATTGGAGAAATTATTATAAATATAAGATCATTTAAATGTGCTCAACAACTGAATATTTTAAAACTCTAGAGATTACATGCTACTGAAGTGATTTCTAGAGAGATAGACTCTCATGCCTTGTGTGTAATGAACATCTTGTTCTAATTTCTTTTTGAAAATCCAATTTGTGTTGTGTACAATAGAGGGATTTTGGGGATTGGAAGACAGAGGTGTCCACTACCATAAAGTTCGAGGACTTCATTCATAAGGATGACATAGGTGTTGAATACCTTTAAGTTCAAGGGATTGCTGGGATAGCAAGCCATACTCCGATATTCCTATCGAGGGCATACCCTAGTGTGGGAAAGATGGGCTTTCTTGAAAGTATAAATCAAGGGACCTTTATCCAAGGTTATTGGATACCCTACACTTTGGGTTAAAAGATTTTCATACTTGATACTTGTATTGTTTCATGTTTGTTTTCTACTGCATTTTGATTAATAAGGAAATTATAATTATCATATACTTTCTGGTACTTGTATACTCTGATTAGTAAGATTCTATACACTTTAAGGTCGATTCTTTTTTATGGTAAATATTTCTAAAGTTTCATTTCTGGAACCATATTTCCGGAATCTACCAAGTTTGTAGAACTAAGAGGTTTTTTGAATTTAACTTGTTTAAATTTGTTAAACATAGTTTTCTCTATGGTGGGAAATAAATGTTTTATAACCAATTTTAAAGGTTCCAAAATAATTTTTAATGTATACAATTCACCCCCCCCCCCCTCTTGTATTTTGAGCATGTACATCGTTATTTTGATCCTACATATTCACTTCAAAATCACTCATGGATCATGAAGGATAGTCTACATAGCCGAGAAATGAATATCAATTTGGTTTATGATTTGATTGGGGAACATAAGTGATTTAGGAGGTTATTTGGATAAGATCCATTATTTTTAGATCTGAACATTAATGGTGGATGGTTAGTGATCATGGTTAAGAAAATCACATGCTTTCTGTGGACTATCCATACATATAAACCCACATCACATAGTTATATAGTATGCTTAGAAAACCCATGCACCAACCATTAAATTCCCCCCTGTCCATTATCTCCTGGTTTCTCCTAGGTTTCTGGATGTTTTTTCAAACCATGCACCAAATAGTACCCCTATCCAATTCCCCTTATTGTAGTTTCAGGGTTTACTTGAATGTGTTACACAATATCTACTAACCATTATCAAATTATAAACCTCCATAAAACATTAAAAGGAGTAAAAATATCCTCTAAACCTCCTAAATATAAACCATACTACTTTACACACTTAAAATAAACAAATAAACTGTAGTGTACCTAAATCTGAGGGTGATATAAGAAGGAATAGTGGTGAAATTTATAAATCAAATAAACATTGAGGGAAAATCCATAGAACACCATACTAATTAATAAGAATCTACACTCATTCATTATCAGGCTTTGATTCAATCTAGAGTGTGTGAGAATTGAATAATAATAAGACACCCTGAAAATTGGGCTAACGAACCTACATTGAAATATCGTTCAATACTGTAGGTAAAATAAATGAAAAATAAAAGAGGAATCTTGGATTTAGTGTTATGATTCTAATTAATCCAAAGATGTTCCATTTTGATTGATAATGAAGAGAACCATGGAATCCAAAGAGGAGACCAAGGGGAGCTTGAGAAACTTCTTTATATAGAAGAAAAGAGGGAGAAAAGAGGGATATTTTGGTTAAATAAGATATGTTTAAAATGGTAAAATCAACCCCTTTAATGATGTTTATGGTTTCACCATATGGTTTGGCCATATGTTTTGTCCAAAAAATGTGCCAACTATACAGGCTCACTGCTAAAGTAGGGATACATATGCTAGATAGGTACATGGTTTTGGAAAACCATGCATAGCCTGTGAAACACTATTAAATTTATTATATCACCCAACATGGTGAAGCGTCTTCCTTATCAGGGTTAAAGTAACTATAAATCTCATATTATATAGTCATATGGTTGATCCATGTTATTACTGATAAACATGATCCAACCATGTGTCTCATTTTTCTTATTCAAAAAACTAAAGATTTAAGCTCTAAATATGTGTCAGGCACTCCCAAAACCCAACCAAACTCCTCATAAACCTCCCATTCCTTAAAATCAACATAAAAAATTAATGTTTTATAACTCTCATATTTAAATTTTGAGGATCTCTTTAAGATTAATCTTGTACAGAAAATGAATAGTTCATGCTCTAATAGATATTCCGTCTTTTTTGAAATACATGATCTTATAGGAGGCTGATCAAACTATCAATCCCTAGTGGCATGTGTTTGAAAGGGAATGCATAGGTCCTACATGTATTTTACATTAGATCATATTGTGGGTAAATGGAACACATGTGAGTGTCCATGTGCACAATGCAATGGGGTGGTGTAGAATGGAATTGGTGTGTGTTAATTATACTTATGTGTTGATAAATATAGCTACCCAAGCCCATTTCACATATAATTTCATGGTTTATTTTATAAATATGCATTCATTACAACCAAAATATCATGACTCCTACTATCTCGGAAATACATGTTATATAAACCATCAAAATAAACAAAAACATAACATCTAATTTTTTTCTCCATGTTGATAAAAAAACATTTTATGATTTTAAATTACATAGGGTAACCTGTGGAATTTGGAAAATAAATGGGTCATATAAAAAACCTAAAAAGGGAATAAACATGATAAAGAATCATAAGTTTCAAGTCGATAGTAGAAAATATATTATAAATGATAAGGTTCATGTGTAATCACATAGAATCTTAAAATAATGATCATGGTATCATAATATCATAGTGACATAGGAAATATCAAAGAAACATAAAACATGGCATAAAAATGAGTCAAGTAATACTTCCTATACAATATAAAATTTTATATGAAGTCAAACAATGTATTAGGATTTCTCTTTAACCCCATACATGATAGCTCAAGAGAATAAATCTTTAAACAATTCATTAGAGAAATATCTGGGTTAACCCATAATAACATGTTATTGACTTATATATTCCATAAAAGGAAATCATCCATAATTAATAAATATAATAATTACTCATGTAGTGAACGATGGTTTCTAATAATTTCTCTTGTCATAATTCCATGGAAGTATAATAATGAAGACTTTTGATAGATGAACATAATTCAGGTATTACCCCATCTAAGGAATTAATAGTATGATAGTAATATATGTGTGATATATATATATATAAATTAAAATAATTTCATAAAATTAAATAGAGATATAACTTTAGTGAAACATGGAATGGAAAAAACCCAATGAAAATGGTGCTTTAGATATAACCCTTATATCCATCACTACTAGAATTATAAATATTTGCGACGGGTTATTTGTGAGGGGATCCCGTCGCAAATAAACTTTAGCGACTGGGTCCCGTCGCTAATAGCCCGTTGTAGAAAACAACATCACAAAAAATATTATTTGCAATGGGCACGTCGCAAATAACATTTTTTACGATGGGAAACTTCACCGTTGCAAATAAGCCTCTGATTATATACTTTAAATGTATATAAAACTTTTTATGATGGGCCCATAATCCCATCGCAAATACTTTTTTGAAAATATTTATTTAGACTATTTGTAATGGGCCCGTCGAAAATAATTTTTGCGACGGGCCCATAATCTCGTCAAAAATAATAAATAAATTTTAAAAAAAATAAATTTAGTAAAATTATAATTATTGAATTATTAATTTTAATATTATTAAAATAATAATAAAATTAAAAAATATTAAAATTCTCTATATTCACAAAAAAAAATATAATAAAAAATAATAAAATATTATTATTGTTATTGTTATTAAAATAAATAACATTAAAAAATATAATGCTGAAAAAATATATTTAATAAAATTTTGATTAACGAAACAATAATATTAATATTGTTAAAATAATAAAAAAAAAATATTAAAATTATCAATATTCACAAAAAAATCATAAAATATTAAAAATTAAATTATGTAATATTCACAGCGATATAAAAGACAAAAACTGTAAATAGTTCATATTACAAAAAAAATATCTTCAAATGTTTCTAACATAAAAAAATCATTGGGGGTCATCTTCTAGAGGAGGTGGAGGAGCTGAAGGAGATGGTGGAGGAAAATCCATCCCTAAACTACGAGTCAGATGGTACATGTACTCTATTTGCTCATGATGTTGCTGCTTCCATTGATGCATCTCTTCCTCATGCCACTGCTTCTGCTACTGCTGCTGCAGACACATCTCTTCTTGCTACTTCTGCAAACTCTCTATAAGGTCATTCTGAGCTCAGAACTGCTCCTGAAACTGTGAGGCAGAAGATGATGTCTCTCCACGAGTTCCTCTCAAGATGGATACCGACATTGCAGCAATACCATAATAAGTACCAAGAGTCACATGAGAGATGATACCAACTACTCGGCCCTTCACAAAGCCATACTGAGTCGCCTGTATCTATGTCGCCTCGTCTAAATGGTGGGCACTAGTTTGATCAGCCGCCTCGTCCTGAACCTCAGCCTGTGATTGAGAGGTCGCAGTCTCATATGACTCCTTCAATTCCAATTTGAAATTAAAATTGTGAAAATATTATATATAGTTAATTTTCAAACTAAAAAAATAATTCTAACCACAATCTGATGCTAGTGATCACCTCTAATCACTCTGGTGGTTGGATCACTGTACATCCTATGATAAACATCGTACTCTATAATATCAGGATGCTCAACTGCCTATATGAATATAAAATAAACTATTTATATTTGAAGTTATATAAAATATTTAAAAAAAATACTTACCAGATGATCTCTATGTGTACTGAATGTATGGCTACCAGCTCGATGCGTCACCTACTGTCTCCCCCGGTTCTACTGACCCAATAAAAACCTCCTCTGAAATCTACCACCCAACCAGTGTGCACATAATCCATCCCAAACCAGAGATAAAATGTAGTCTGGTCAGTGGGAACTACACGACTTATCAAATACTATCGCTCCTACTTTCTTAATGGTCGTCTTCCTCAAATTGTGCAAAAACTGACGCAAAGGATCAAGCATATCCTCCTCCCATGCTTCATGGATAACATCACGCATGCTATCATCGATGGGATACCATAAACCCTACAAATAATTTATAATATCAAGTTATTAATATAATAAATTTCAAAATAAATATTATTTATTTACGTACCAGCCAATGATTGTACATGCTGAGCTGCACATCAACGGGAATCTATTCCCATGTGATCCATGGTTGAGAGAAATAATTGTGCAAGATAGCGCTCCCCTGTCCAATAGCCACATGCACAAAACTAGGAAAAAAATAATAAATAATCCAACAACTAGTATATAAATAAATTAATTAATGAAATCTAACTAAAATATATAGGTTATCATACCTCCGTGTGTGTGGATCGAAGCCAAGACGTGGACGTCACTTGGGGATACGGTCAGGAATCATATGTCGCCCAAGACCGCACCCCCTCCACATATCTCTTGAACAACCAGTAGGCTGAGGGTCAAATGATCCCACATCCCCCTCATCCAAAGGTAGCTCAGCCTCATCTAACTCACAAAATAGATCAGAGTCCATCTGAAACACAAAATGATTGTTGTTAGCATATAGTTGAAAATAACTATTATATAAAAATATATATTTGTTATGATCATAACCAGAATTTAACTGTGTCAATGGTCACCTTCATCGTCATATTTATATTTGACGATGTCAATGTCTTCATATTCCTCCTCAGCATCATCAGTATCCATATGAGTTTCACTTCAACCATCCCTTGTAATTTCAAATTCATTTGTTACATCATTGACATCTTCATCACCATCGACCCTTAATTGTGGAGTGTCGTCATCAATATTCATGTTTCTTTGTGAAATAGACGGATTTTGAGTAGTCTCTTGAGAATTTTCAATTCCTTCTACTTCAGCGGAACCACATTCAGTGTGAGTAAATTGATTTTCCTGAGATTTCATTTTTATTATGCTCCACCAATCACTCAGGTCTCTTGAAGTAGCACAATACTTTGTGTAATAAATTTTATATGACTGTTGAGCTAGTAAAAATGGTTCATTTACTACAATAAGACATTTATATTTAATATTGATGATTCCATGAGTTGGATGAACATGAAAGCCTCTCTCAGTATCCAGCCACTGACATTTAAAAATCATTATGTAATTCTGTCCATGATAACATAGCTCAATAATTTCATCCAGAATGTCGTAAAAGTTAAATTCATTTCCTCTATGATTTGATCCACTCAAACAAGCTCTATTGTTCACTGTTTTTTTTATTCCTCATATGCACGTGTATAAAATTGAAAACCATTCGCCACATATGCATTATAAGATTTAACCATTTTGGATGGTGGGTTACTCAATATACACAGTCGCTTATCAATTTTATTAGCATGTTAAGACACCTAAAAATTTGTAAAACAATTATCAATATAATAAATAGTAAACTAAATTGATATTAAACCATCAATAATTTATGTTACCAGTTTTAGAAACCATTGAGATTTTTTTTTGTCTGCCTTCTTCAAGAGAAGCTATTGTAATTTGCAGAAGTTGTTTCTTAATTTTATTATTATATAACCTACAAATAAAATAAGTTTATATACTATAATAGAAATTATAGAATAATTGATAGAAGCACTCACAGTAAAAATGATTTCATTTCTTCATAGTTAAGCAGTACATATGTATAAGCTCTGTAATGTTCATATTCTGAAAGCCATTGTTCTTGAACCCCACCAAAGCCAAGATTTGGATGATTAAAAACTGATAATTAATTTTCCATTTCATCATTAAAATTTCCCTCATTCTTTCCCATATGGTTTTGTTTTGAGGGATATTCAGATTCGAAATAGTGAGAGCAGAAAAAAGCAATTTTCTCTTGAAAATAAGCATCAGCAATTGAGTCTTCAACAAATGCTTTGTTATGTACTTTTTTCTTCAATTTCTGCATGAATCTCTCAAATGGGTACATCCATCAAAACTGTACTAGACTTCCACATTTAGCTTCATGTGAAAAATGTAATATCAGATGTTCCATTGAGTCAATGAAATAAGGCAGAAGGATTTTTTCCAGTTTACATATAATTACAGCAATATCCTCTTCTAGTTTTCTTAGCGCATCATAGTCTATTGTCGCTGCACAAATGTCTCAAAAAAATATGATATATCTGTTATCGAATCCCAAATCATAGAATTAAACATACCTACGAATCTAATCGGCATAAGTCATTAAATTATAACTTGACAATCATGACTTTTTAATATGGTAATATGACTATTCTCAAAACATCTGCCCAAATTGGACGCATATCCATCTAGAAGTCTCAAATATGCAATCCACCGACAAAATAATAAGAAAATCTCTTTGGACAGTATATAAGATGCTTTTTTCTTCATTAACCTCTGTTATCTGACATTTTTAAATAGTTCATGTTCTGGTCTCCTGTAAATTTGGGCAAGATCTAATCGTGCTTTTACAGTATCTTTGGTCTTACATGGTGTGTCCAAAAATGCATGAAATAAATTATCAAAACAGTTCTTCTCAATTTTCATGACATCTAACATGTGGCAGACCAACAATTCTGACCAATATGAGAGATCCCAAAAAATGATTCGTTTTATCTAATTATATTCTTTCCTAAGGTCATGAATTTTCTATTGGTTTACTGTTGGCCCAAATGTGATTGTAGGTAATAAAAATAAAAATAATTTTAACTCTGTACCTGAGATCATTTTTGGAGGTTCATCCCTTTCAGTTGCGCCTTTTCTAAAATGAGATTTTCTCCTTAGAAAAGGATTGTCGGTTGGAAGAAATCTGCAATGACAGTAAAAATAGTAAGGTTTTTTTCCATTGACGAGCATAAAATATTTTTTTCCTTCCATACAGTAAGGACATGATTTCAGACCATGTGTACTCCAGCTAGATAACATGAAATATGCCGGAATGTCACTAATCATCAACATCAATGCAGCTTTTAATGCAAAATTTTTCTTTGCAGTAACATCATATATACTAGTACCATTACTCCACAATGCATTTAACTCATCAATCAATGGTTTAAAATAAACATTAATATTCTTTTTCAGATGTCTTGGGATTAATAAGGTTAATAAGATATAGGGATCATTCATCAACATCCATGGAGGTAGATTGTATGGAGTTATAAAGACAAGCCAACATGAATACTAACTACCATAAGAACCAAACAGACAGAAACTATCAGTAGAAAGATCCAATCGCACGTTTCAGGATTGTAAAGCAAAAGACGGATGCAGATGATCAAAATGTTTCCATGAATCACCATTAGGTGGATGATTCAAAATTTTACCAATATAAATATTGGTTTTGTGCCATGACATCATTGACGTTGTGTTATGAGAGATAAATAAACAATGTAGCCTGGGTGTAAGGGTGAAGTATCTCAACTGTTTTACAGGAATTGATTCAGACTTCCCTGGTTGAGCTTCTTTATACCTTGATTGTCCACATATGGGACAACTATCCAATGACTCATTTTCACGAGAATATAAGATGCAATCATTGGAACATGCATTAATCTTCAGATAATGAAGGCCTATATTATGAACCAACCTCTTTCTCTCATAGTAATTTGCAGGCAACACATTTCATTTAGGTGACAATGTTTTAACCAATGAAAATATATGATCAAAACAGTTGTTTGACATTGCATTATCTGATTTAATAGCCATAAATTTTGCAACCACTTCTAATTTTCTTATCTTGCAACTAGGATATAATGCATCCTCAACAGACCTCAACAACTCATAAATTCTGATGGTGCCAACTCAGGAGTTAAATCAATATCATCGTGAGTTTCAGTTTGTTGAACAGATGGACCTGCAACATCATGTAGTAAATTTTAGAACTATGATGGATCTAGAATCAAGTTATTAGTATCTTCTCTGGTACTGCGTTCGCCATGTTGATACCAAAAAACATAATCTGGTTGAAAACCAAACCGCAATAGATGTCCCGTAACCTTGTCAAATGTGTCAAATGTTCTCAGAGCACATTTTTTACAAGGACACTTAATTGTGCCTTCTAAAACATATTCTGATTTTTATGTTGCAAATGCTAAGAAAGCTTCAACACCCTCAATATATATAGGATTTAAACCAGAACCATTTGGATTTATGCGCTGATTTATCCAAGCGCGGTCTTCTAATAATGACTGATGTCGACATCCTTGTTCCATATTTTTCTACAAAATATAAAATCATCACTATTTTTGAATAATTTGAAATTATAAAAACACTCTCTGAAAAAGAAGATAAATAATTACTACTACTTTTTAATAATTACCTTTAATTAAGGGAGACATAATTTCTAGTGGATTGACGGCTACTCTTTTGTCCGAAGACTCATTTACATGAATCTTTCTCACACAGAGATCACAATAAAGAATCTGGTTGGTGGTACGCATATTTATTCTCATATGCATGAGAATGAATATGCGTATCTCCGACCAGATTCTTCATTGTGATATCAGTGTGAGAAAGATGCAAGTAAATGAGTCGTCGAACAAAAGTGCCCTTTTTTGTCGATGAATCAACTTCTTTCGACAATCACCGCCTGAAAAAATTATAAAAAATATGATCCTATGAATGCATATCCAATCTCGTGCATACAATATTGAATATTCTTATGTAGCAGAACATTTTTCATAATGTTTTGAGTTGGTGAGTGTTGAAAGGAGAAAAGTAATCGAGAAAAAGGAGTGTTTTCAATCCACTAGAAAATTGTGCAAAGTTCTTAAAAATTAGTAAAATTTATTAAAAAAATTATAACTCTTCCTAACTATTACTAACTAATTATTACTATTTATTATTATTTATTACTATTTATTACTAATTATTCCTATTTATTACTAATTATTACTATTTATTACTAATTATTCATATTTATTACCAACTATTCCTATTTATTACTAACTATTCCTATTTATTAATAATTATTACTAATTATTACTAATTTTCACTATTTATTACTAATTATTACGAATTATTACGAATTATTACTATTTATTACTAATTATTCCTATTTATTACTAATTATTCCTATTTATTACTAATTATTACTATTTATTACTAACTATTCATATTTATTACTAACTATTCATATTTATTACTAACTATTCATATTTATTACAAACTATTCTTATTTATTCCTTATTATTCCTATTTATTCCTAGCTATTCCTATTTATTCTTAATTGTTACTAGTTGTTCCTATTTATTCCTATTTATTCCTATTTATTCCTATTTGTTCCTATTTATTCCTATTTATTACTAATTATAACTAATTATTACTAATTATTACTAATTATTACTAATTATTACTAATTATTACTATTTATTACTATTTATTACTAATTATTACTAATTATTACAAATTATTAATAATTATTGCTAAGTATTCCTAATTATTGCTAAATATACCTATTTATTGCTAATCATTCCTATTTATTGCTAAATATTTCAATTTATTACTAATTGTTTCTATTTATTATTATTTATTGCTATTTATTACTAACTATTCATATTTATTACTAACTGTTCATATTTATTACTAACTATTCTTATTTATTACTAACTATTACTATTTATTCCTGACTATTCCTATTTATTCCTAATAATTACTAATTATTACTAATTATTACTAATTATTCCTATTTATTTCTATTTATTCCTATTTATTCTAAATTGTTACTAATTTTTACTAATTTTTACTAATTATTACTAATTATTAATAATTATTAATAATTATTTCTAATTATTACTAATTATTACTAATTATTACTAATTATTACTAATTATTAATAATTATTACTAATTATTACTAATTATAACTAATTAATACTAATTATTCCTATTTATTACTAATTATTCCTAATTATTGCTAATTATTCCTAATTATTGTTAATTATTTCTATTTATTACTATTTATTGCTATTAATTACTAATTATTGCAATTTGTTACTAATTATTGCTAATTATTGCTAATTATTACTAATTATTGCTAATTATTCCTAATTATTGCTAATTATTACTAATTATTGCTAATTATTAGTATTTATTAGTAATTATTACTAATTATGACAATTTATTACTAATTATTACAATTTATTACTAATTATTTTTAATTATTCCTATTTATTACTAATTATTCCTAATTATTACTAATTATTCCTAATTATTCATATTTATTACTATTTATTCCTATTTATTATGATTATTCCTATTTATTACTATTTATTGCTATTTATTACTATTTATTGCTAATTATTGCTAATTATTACTAATTATTGCTAATTATTAATAATTTATGCTCATTATTAGTATTTATTACTAATTATTACAATTTATTACTAATTATTATTAATTATTTCTATTTATTACTAATTATTCCTAATTATTTTTAATTATTACTAATTATTACTAATTATTCGTATTTATTACTAATTATTACTAATTATTACTATTTATAGCAATTTATTACTAATTATTGTTATTTATTACTAATTATTTCTAATAATTTCTAATTATTACTAATTATTGCTAATTATTCATAATTATTGCTAATTATTGCTAATTATTAGTAATTAGTGCTAATTATTAGTAATTATTGCCAATTATTAGTATTTATTGCTAATTACTAGTATTTGTTACTTATTATTAAAATTAATTATTAATTATTACAATGTATTGGTAATTATAACAATTTATTTCTAATTATTACTAATTATTACAATTTATTACTAATTATTACAATTTATTACTAATTATTACAGTTTATTACTAATTATTACAATTTATTACTAATTATTACAATTTATTACTAATTATTACTATTTATAACTAATTATTACAAATTATTACAAATTATTACAAATTATAACTAATTATTACTAATTATTACTATTTATTACTAATTATTATTAATTATTCATATTTATTACTATTTATTGCTTTTTATTACTAATTATTTCTATTTATTGCTAATTATTGCTAATTATTGCTAATTATTACGAATTATTACTAATAATTCCTAATTATTAGTAATTATTGTTAATTATTAGTAATTATTTCTTATTATTAGTATTTATTACTAATTATTACAATTTATTAGTAATTATTACAATTCATTTGTAATTATTACAATTTATTACTAATTCCTATAATTTATTACTAATTATTACAATTTATTACTAATTATTACAATTTATTACTAATTATTAAATTTTCTTAATAATTATTACAAATTATTACTAATTGTTACTAATTATTACTAATTATTTCTAATTATTACTAATTATTACTAATTGTTACTAATTATTACTAATCATTACTAATTATCTGTATTTATTACTAATTATCTGTATTTATTACTAATTATTACAAATTATTACTAATTATTAGTATTTATTAATAAATATTACTAATTATTACAATTTATTACAATTTATTATTAATTATTGCAGTTTATTACTAATTATTACAGTTTATCACTAATTATAACAATTTATTACTAATTATTACAATTTGTTACAAATTATTGCAATTTATTATTAATTATTAGTAGTTATCAAAATTTATTAGTAATTTTTACAATTTATTACTAAATATTACAATTTATAACAATTTATTACAATTTATTAAGAATTATTCCTATTTATTACAAATTATTCCTATTTATTACTAATTGTTACAATTTATTACTAATTATTATAATTTATTACTAATTAATTCAATTTATTACTATTTATTGCTCATTATTATTATTTACTACTCATTATTACAATTTATTACTAATTATTACAATTTATTTCTAATTATTACAATTTATTACTAATTATTACAATTTATTACTAATTATTACATTTTATTACTAATTATTACAATTTATTACCTATAATTACAATTTATAACTAATTATTACAATTTATTACTATTTATGATAATTTATTACTCTTTATTACTCTTTATTACTTTTTATTACTATTTATTAATAGTTATTAATATTTTTTACTAATTATTAGTATTTATTATTATTTATTACCAATTCTTATTAATTATTACAAATTAATTATATACTTTACTAATTATCGTTAATAATTATTAATTACTACTAATTATTAAAAATTAGTACAAAAAAATTCAATTTATTTGTAAAAATAAATACTAATGACAAAACAATTTAAATTTAATTTAATTACAACTAATCAACAATAATGAAAATTAACATAAAAATGAAATAAATAATAAATTAAATAAAACATAAATATCTTTAAGCTTGATTTTCTATTGATGTAGACGTCTTCACAACTTCTTCAGGAACAAAACAAATTAGCATAGAAAAATTTTCCCTCTAAAATCAGAGTTTAGAGAGAAACAGGATCTAAAAATTTATAGGAATGAGGGGGGAAACAGATGGAGGTATATATAGATTAGATTATTTGCAACGGGATTATTTGTGACGACATACCCGTCGCAAATAGTATCTTTTGTGACGGTCCCATCGCAAATTCCTACGCCTGCATTAATTATTGTCGGCGGTTAAAAAGTTATTTGTGACGGGTCCCGTCGCAAATAGTCCCTGCCAACACACCTTTCCCAACAGGACGACATCCCATCGCAAAAAGCTATTAACCGATGTCGGGTATTTGCGATGGGGACCGTCGCAATTACTTCACTACTTGCGACGGTGGGATCCCACCGTCGCAACTAACATTCAAGTGGTTTGTCGCGCTACCTGTGACAAACTTTTTCCGACGGGAGACGAAATCCTGTCACAAATAATTGGTTATTTGCGACGGGTCGTTACCCCTGTTGCAAATAACCTCTTGGGAAGACTTTTTGCGATGGGATTTATTCCCATCGCAAAAAGTCCGTCGTAAAAATTCCTTTTTCCCATAGTGCATAATCAAAAAAATTAAATATATCATAATATTGAACCCATTTAAAAACATTTATAATAAACATCAATCAAAGATAAAGATGGATTTTAATGAAGAAACCACTGAATATTATTAATAATATCAAATATGCAATTGCATTTATAGCAGAGGGGAAAACTCATTGTCATCGTATATGTTAAAATAGAACATTCCATTTGTGCTTTGGAAAAACCAATTGAAAATGTTCAATATAAAATATAAAAAAATATTCATTTTGGAAAATACTGAACGAAAGTATAATGTGACATAAAATTTAATTTATAAACAATCAATTTCCTTAAAAATAAAATGATATATTAATTTCAAAAATATGGACATAGAAGAAATGATTTAGAAAATAAATCTCTAAAATATTTTAAACTGGTTTTTAAATATAAAGTCTCCATTACATAAGACCATAAAAATATTCCTTTTTTAAAAAATTGTAAAGAATGTCAAGTACGTTAAAAAGCGTATTTTTGAACCACTGAGATGAATATGATAATTGTCAAGAAACATTTATAAGAACATGGAAAATGAAAAAAAAAACGGTTTTGAGGGAAACATTAAAATGAGATATTTTAAAATAGATCCCCTTACCACTTTCATAAATTTGGAATAGATAACCCCATGAAATAGTTAAATCTATTGAAACATTAACTATCATGAAAATTAGGAGGTTCATTATTTAACATGTAAAATATTTATTATATACCCCACATAAAATAACAAGCATTAAATACTGTAAAAGTCTCCCAGAAACAAAAAGCGAGACTTGAAATTCTTTACCTTCACCCAGACATGCCTTGTATATCCTTTATATATTTTACAATAAACATATATCAATTATTTTATTTCTAATTAATATTTTCAATTTTAATCCCTTACACTGAAACAATTTACTTCATTTATTTTAATGACATATTTAATAACTTCATCAGTTATGTCCATGTTGGGTGTTTTATAGATGTTCAGTTTACAAATTCCATGTGGCATAAGTGTGTTGACCATGGTCAAAAGGGTTATTTTTCCATCATCTTTAAAATAATAATAATGAAATAATTGTATTTTTTATTCATAAATTATCATTTTAAACATTACAATTATTTATTGTTTTGAAAAATTAACTACATTACAATCCAGAAGACGGTAGGCCATGCATACACATTTGTAACGATTGCATTTTTCAATGATCATGATGGATAAAACCTAAGTATTATTTACTACTTCCTGAATGAAAATTATTTCATATAAAAAATATGATTTCTTAAAATACACTTATATATACAATCTATGTGATGCAGTAATAAAATTAACAAATCTCAATGCTTCATGAGGCAATAGTTTAACAAACACATGCATGATGTTATCATTTTTCAGTGCATGGTAAGGTAAAGAATTATATGATATATTCCATTTCCAGTTAATATGTCATTAATATCATATATATAACCATTAAATATATCATCATGAACATTCGTGAGATTCGTTTATAAAAAAAATTACATCTATTCATGAGGCGATAGTCCTTCGTCCAGACAAATGATGGTCTTATTTCTAAATTGGTAGAAGAATAAATTGATATAGGTTATGTTATTAAAATTATAAAATAAAAATGTATGAGAGATTCTTTTTGGTATCGTCAAGATTTAGTAGGTTTTTTATGATGTGGAATAAGAAATAAAACAAAAATGCTCGGTTGAGAATGATTCCTCATCATTGGACACCCAGTATTGGATTATACATGATGACTCCCAAGATTTTATTTCTAATAAAAAATCCAGGAGGATTTTGTTATGTAAGAATGTAATGTATTTGGACATGTATTAATTAAACATAATGTTTGGACGTTTGAAAGTATATGAGAGGTTGTGTCCCTCTATAAGAAAGTGGGAGTGGCATTTTTGTGAATACCTATAACTATTCAGTAATGGGAAGTAACCCTCAAGTCACGTGCCTTCAAAATTGATAACTAATAGAGTGTAGGGGGTAATTAATCATAAAAACCACCAATAATCAAAAAATAATCCTTTATTAAACATTTTATTCAATTTACCTCTAAGGTTACTCACTTTTACCATATACGTTTTTTACCATAGAAACTAGTATTTTACTTTTTCTACAATTCATTATAACAAAAAAAATACCTTAATACAAATTATTAATTAGAATAATTGGAAATTTTTAATCCATTATATAAAATTCAAATAATAGTATTGGTAAGATTCAATTTAAAATTAATCCCAGAATATGTGTCAAAAAACTATTTTTAAAAAATGAATTTTCCAACCAATAAGTGGACAAATATTATCTATATTACTTGTAATCATCATTATATGAAGTAAAATTCAAATATTTAGATATATAATCATTTAATTTCCTTTATATATTTCCTTAATAGGGATATTTTTAATTAATTAAAACTAATTACAATTATTCACTTAAAGTCTTTTTGAATAAAATTGTGTTTTCAAGAATAGAAATAAACTCTTACCAATATAATGAAAAATTATGTTTCAATAGAATTTAAATAGATTAATCTGAATAAATTTTTTCCATTTCACTTTATTACAATATCTAAGATAAAATTTATCTTTTAAATTACTAAATTTAATGAAAATAAATGGAAGTGTATGATAAATCAGTAATTTTAACTACTCATTAAAAAATAAACCATTTAGAAAATATACAATAATTTAACCCTATGTTAATTTTAATATGATGATTTAAATAATTATAAAAATATTATAAAATATTATCTCTATATAATTCATAAATTAATTAAAAAAAATTCTCACAAGAAAAATAAAGTTTTTTGAATGAATCATATTTTTTATAGAATAAAATACATTTATTAAATATTGAGCGCTTATTTGAAAAATATTTATCATTTTTTATATTTATTATTTCTATTATATATATTGAGTAATTTAATTAATTATATTCACACACCCCAATTTAATGTCTAAATTTTGTTGGTTATATTTAAATAATAATATTTCATGTTTCATTTATGCTCGGTGCTGCTTGTTTTATATGATATCAAACATTGTGTTATTTTAAAATATCAAGGTGTTAAATTATCATTCCCTTAAATAAATTGAATCCTCCAAATTTTAAATTTTGTTAGTGATCAAATATTTTACAGCTAAATGCACCTTTCTTGAAAAACCCACATCAGAAAAGGGTTAATAAAACATTATCTTAAAAAGAGGGAAAGGGAAATATGAAGGCCATCTAGAATAACACAAAACTATGTTTAAAAATAAGTGAACCTTAATGGGAAGTAAACCTAAGGACATGGTGTAAAAAACTAATCCCTAATGACTAATAGAGATTGATTTAAAACACTGATCAAAAGAAAGTTTCTGATCATATGAAAGTTAACAACCACTAAATTGTAAACCCAAGAGATATGAAAATTCCATCACTACATCACAAACTGAGTTACTAGGATGATTTTTTTTATTGCAATATAAATTTACTAGAGTTTTGGAATTACATTACTTTCCATAATAATAAAATAAACAAATATACTATCTTGAAAATAATAATTTCATATTTAGTCAATTTTTTTACAAAATATAATATTTTTTCCAAAAATGATGAGTATTAAATGTGACATTTTCATCCATGAATGAAAAAATATTACTTTTAATATATCATATAATCCACAATATGATGAAAATATATTTCCCCCGTCTTTATTTATAAACCAAAACTGAAATTGTTATGAAAATTAAAGATAATATTCAGATTGTGAGAACCTTGATACAAATCTTTAATGAAAAAGGTCAACTTAAATCATTCCATAAATAGATAAAAATACATCCTAAATAAACTCAAATTGACAAAATTAATTTTTTTCTTCCCAACCAATCATTCATGTCAAATCAGTTGTTAACAATTAAGTTTACATACTCCTCAAACTGATAAAACGTTTCACAAAGTATCATTAATCAACTTAATATTCTAAAAATTCAATAATCTTGAATCCTACAATATGTTAACCAGTATAAACATAATATTGATCTAAAAAATATCATTTCTTAAAATATTTTCATTCTAAACATTATATCACATATTCCAGTGGTAGAGGTTTCACCCTTATCATCCTTTAGTTATGTGTTCATGCATTGTAGACATGCTAGATGTGATGATTTGTCACCTAGTTTAAGGGATTTCCATTTTATAAACTATAAAAAAATTATAATCATATAAATAATTTACCTTGAGAATATATCGTTATAATAAATATGATGAAAAGTATTCAAAAATACCATTATTCATCAAATATCCCTATTTATTTATCCTCAATGGTATTCAATCTAGATCATTTGATTCCACAATGTTAAATAATTTTAATTAAATATAATTACATAAACATCAATTATGTATTATAGATTATCTTTTCCTTAATAATGTGTTTTTGCATAAAATATTACATTATCATTAAATATTACTTCTAATTATTTAGTAATATTACAGTTTTTCTTTCAAATCATTAAATAAATCTATTATAGAATAATCCTATTAATTTTCACAGTGCATAAAACCTTAATAACATTAATAAATATACTTCAACAACATGATTATGATGTTCTAACATATAAACACTTCATTCAATACACTCCAATAATAGTCGTAACAC
This sequence comes from Viscum album, assembly GCA_963277665.1. Taxonomy (NCBI): domain Eukaryota; kingdom Viridiplantae; phylum Streptophyta; class Magnoliopsida; order Santalales; family Viscaceae; genus Viscum; species Viscum album. The sequence continues at coordinate 871,875,088 of OY728135.1, read as the reverse complement.
ACACCCTTATGAATTAATCATTGTATTAGTAAATTAACTTAGATAATGACCATGTTTCCACTCATATGACATTAAAATGTTAGAGGTTCCTTATATTGAACGTTATTTCTCTATATCTGCAAAATATACTCTTCATTATTCCTTAAAAATTATCTTCTTTTCTCCTCATTTTCAACACATAAAGCATCTTCGTATTTTTTTTTGTATTTTCATTGATTCTTCGTTCCCAAAATTTTGACATGTAAGAATTTCAATCATTTATTACATATCATATTTAACACTAGAACATCCTCGAGACACCATCCTTATTATCTTTGATTTGAATTGAAATTCAAATATGTTCCAATTGTTAATCGTAATTCGAAATAGATAATTTGGCATGATCATAAGATTTCTAATTGTTGTTCCCATTAGGTTCATAATCTTTTTATGGAAATTATTACATTAACCATTAATTATTATTTGAAATTGTTTTCCATATTTTCATATATTAACTAAAAGGGAAAAGAGATGATAATTCAATAACATAAAAAGGAAATGCATCAAAAAACATGTAATAACCTATAAATGATAAGTACATCCAAATTTATGAATATCTTTGTTTCAATGTCGGTTATCCATTATATATTTACCTATTATGTTTTAAAACCAAACAATTTGATGAAGTTATTCATAATGATGTGTAAAGATTTTTGTAAATTTTTAAAGTATATCCCCTAGGAGGATTAGGCATGGTGTACAACATGGCATGTTTTCATACAACCGATGATAATTGAGTATATCTCACTATACCCTTTTCAATGTTATTACCAGTAATTACAACTGTGTTAGATCCATATCCACCTGTAGTATACATACATTGATGTATTTTTTTTTGGAAACCACTTACACTATACTTTACCAAGATTTAGTGATATTTTCCTATGTTTTTTCTCATCCCAAAGGATCTCACTATATTTTTCTAGTCCTATTCCCAAAAAATAAGAAGACCTTAATATAATACCTATTATAGTGACCTAATCCTTTAAAAATTATTGTTAGACTATTTCTATATAAACAATCATTTATTTACATGAAAATATCTTGAATCATAGTGTAGTTGGTGTACTACATGCATAAAACATCAAAAGAAATGATAATATAAAATCTTATTTTCTTCATATCGGGATACTAAATCACTTTTTATCTTAAAACAACAAAAGATAACCTAGATAGGACATCAAAGAAAGGGGTTAGATAATGATCCTAGTAATGAATAAACATGATATAATATCATAACTTGTGATTCAAAAGTATAACATGATATCATAAAATGGTAATAAAATGAGTAATCACATGGATGTTTAACATAAATAACATTTCATCATAACATCATGATAACAATGTAAATTTGGAATCAATATATAAATGAAAACACATGAATCAAGGATAAATAAAAAGATAATATCACATTATGGAAAAAGTCCCGTAATAGAAGAGGTTTACTCCATAATCCCAAACATGATGTCTCATGAGACTAAAGCTTTTCTCAATGCAATAAGGCTCCATCTGGGTGCACCCATTATACGATTTTGATGATTTATGTGTTCCAAAATATATAATTCAGTCCTAATTTATAAATATTATAATTACCCATGGAATGAAAATAGGTTATATAATCTATCATCACATCCTAATTCTAAGGAATTATAATTATGAATCCATTTTTTAAATAACCATAGGGATTCTATTACCCTATCAACGGTAGGGACAATAAGATTGGTATATGTGTGTGACACATATATAAATAATTTAGTGTCATTTATAACATTAAAGAGATATAGATAAGTGATTTAGAGATATAATGATAATAACCCAAAGAAAAGGACGGTTTATATAGATCCCTTATACCCATATGAATGACATTTACAGATATCATAATTTCAATACCACTTAGAAATATTTTTGAAAATACACAGAAAGTAGTGAAAAGGGGTTTCTATTTTAACAAAACTTGCTAGATTATAAAAAAAATCAAATATCCAATAATGGTTTTTGTAGATGGGACAGTCTTTGTCACTATGTATTTTTAAATAAAACCTTCTTTTATTGTTTTTTTATGAAAGTAAAAAAGGTTTCATATAAAATACATTTAAATATTCCATTTTAATTAATTTTAGAGTAAGTAAAAGGTGACATAAAATTTAATTTATAATTAATTTTTATTCTATATAAATATTTCCATAAAATAATTATAAAAAATATGGAAATGGAATAATAAATTTACAAACTAAATATTGAAAACATTTAAAAATATGTTTTTAATGTAAACAGTCCCATACGTAAAACCAGAAAAACACCAATTTTCATGAAATTGTAAAAAAAATTAAAATATGGTCAAAACAGAACCTTTTAATCCATTTATACTTACATGATAATTTTCTTATAGAATTTATATGAACATTAATATAGAAAATTTAATTTTAAGGGAAACATTAAAATAGTATTTTTATTTTTAAAGAATGTTAATCACCATAATAATAACTATTGAATCATAAGAATCATGTAAGAGTAATATAAAATGAAATATAAAATATCCTAAAAATAACCAGATTGAGGATATAACATTAAAAAGGGTAATTACATACACCATACAAAGAACAAGTGGTGAATATAGTATAAGTGTCCGAGAAATAAAAAGTGAGAATCAAAATCCATTACCTTGAGTCAAGACATGTCGTGAATGTCCTTTATTTCCTTTATATTTAACTTAAATAAATTATTTGATTAATTATGAACCTTTTAAAATTTTAAAAACCTGTAAATAAATTATTTACTTCTTTTATAATATGGACATATTTAATTACTTAATCATTTATGGCCATAATAAATGTTTTGAGGATGATCAGGTTATAAATTCAACACAACATTAGCATGATGAACATGCTAGAAGGGGTGAATTTTCCATTATATATAGAATAATAGTCATGAAATATTTATCATTTTTTGAAATAAATTATAAATTTAAAAATTACTATGAATTATGGTAATAAAAAATGGACTACATTACAATCATCGAGTCGATAGGTCAAATGTACACATGTGTAATGCTTTCATTTTCAACAACGATGACTAAAAGAAGGTAATATTATATTCTCATCCAATAATAATAATTATATCATTAAAATCACATTTTATTTATTCTAATACACTTATATATACCATCCTTGGGACACATAAATAAAAAATTAATCACATCACTTCCCAAGGTGGTAGTTCACCATACACACGGACGACATTATCATTTTCCAATGGTGATAAGATAAGAAATTTTTTAATTTATTAATTTTATAAGAATTATTAATATGTCAAAAATATCAAAAATATTCACAAAATCCATGATCTTGAACAACTGTGTGAGTTGAAGATGAAAAATAATTTCATTGGTTTGTGATGCGGTAGTCCACCATACACGTGAATTATAGATTTGTTTCCCATTTTATGGATGTATAGATTGATGTAGGTTATGAAATTAACTAAAATAAATAAATATATTTTATAAATTTATAAAATTATATCATTATGATTTTTTTGAATTTTAATGATGTAGATGAAGAAATAATACAAATATTATCAGTAAATAATGATACCTCTTCTATGGGCCAACACTTTATCTTTTATACTTAATGCCTCTCGTGATTGGATTTTGGATCACCCCAAGGAATATAAGATGTGGGGGGTTATAAATTAAGTTATTTGGGTAGTTATTTTCTAAAACATGTGACTTTTTAAGTTTGTAAAGTTGAGTAATGGATGTTCCCTTTTATAAGTGAGAGGGAGTGGTATTTTGGTAAATTACCAAAACTATTCAAAAATGGGAAGACACACTCAAGAAAAGTACCTCCATAGTTGATAAATAATTTATTTATGGGGTTATATTAATATAATATACATCAATAATTTATAAATCCCCATTTTTAACAAGTTATTTCATTTACCTCTATGGTTACTCACTTTTACCATTTTAGTTTTTTACAACGGTAACTAGTTTTTTATCTATTTTACTCTTTATTATCACCAAAATAACTCTGAAAGTTTTTCCTAATATTAATTATTAGGATTAAAAATTTGAAATAAAATTTATATAAATGAATTTTCAAAATTTTATTTAAAATTAAACGTAAAAAACATGTCAAAACAGTTTTCCAAAAAGTATATTACTCAAGAAATGGGTGTTCTTATATTAACTATACATCTATTAAAAATAATTATATGTATTTAAATTAATATTAATATATATATATAATATTAATTTCATTTAAATAAGTCCTTACTATGTGTTATTTTAACTAATTTAATTAGATACACTTTATTCCCTTAAGAGTAGTTTGTAGAAAACTGTGTTTTTAAGCATGGAAATATGCTTATACCACAATCATGAAAATTTATTATTCAAAATAAATTAATTATATTATTCTTAATATAATGGAATTTATATCACAGTAATAAAAAATTCAAAATATAAAGGAACTTTTCAATTAATATATTTAATGAAAAGAAATGATAGTATTTAAGAAATTAGTAAATTTCATTATTCACTAGAAAGTCAAGAAAATTAGAGAATTTTACAAACATTCACCCTATGTTAAATTTTATTTTATTTTTTAAAAAATTGATTTTAATTTTTTAAAATAAAATTTATAATATTGATTTAAATCAATTACAATATAAATCTAAAAAACTATAAAAAAAATTAAGTGAAAATATTTTTTGTCGAATTAAATAAATTTATTAAAAGTTCAGTGTTTATTTATTAAGATTTAATATATAAATTTATTTTTAGTAGGTCATTTATATATTTTTAATAAATAATATATTTATATTCATGCATTCAAATTGAAAATCACGGTTATAATGATTATATTTAAATAAAAATATTTTTTGTCTCATTTAAGCCCATTGATTCATGTTGTATATTATATCAAACATAGTGTTCTCTCAAAATTGAGTGGTTTTATAACAGTTGTGTTTGATTTAGTGGTTGATAAATAAGTATGTATTATTAATTGATGGTTTTATAAGTTCAAGATTTATGTATATTCTGATGGTGTTGATATGTTGTTACTATGTTAAAAACTTATTCATAAAATAATTATTGCTTGATCAAATTGATTATTGTTTTCCAATCACCACTTTGTAATATCCTACCTAACGATGAGGGTTTGATTCACTATATGAGTACAAAATTCAATTTCTACCATTAAATACATATTTTTTTATCATACCTGAGGAATGTGTCCTGATTGATGTACTCGAATCCATTCATGAAATTTATATCTTCTAAGTACGCATTGGTTTCAATTAAATTCCTTTTCAAAAATTTGAATTTGAGATTGCATAAAAATGTGGAAAATACACTGAAGTTTCACATGAATCTACTATGTTCAATTATGCCTTTAGGATTATTAGATAAAAAATCTTCTTAAATTCAAATTAAAAATAGTGGTTGAGAGTAGGTATGTCCCTTGATATCCTCAATCATGTGAATCATTAGGGATTATATAATCATGTGTCCACTGAGTCATTGCTTGATGACTATAGGATCAAGGAGAATCATGATATGTATTTCAATAAAAAAATGAGGATTTCATAAAATGGAAGAATCCTATCAATTGTATAAGATTACACGGTTAAGAGAAACTATAATATTCAGTGATGTGTGAGTGTGAAAAAATCCATGAGTTTCAACATTTGAACATTTTTAAATACACTAAGATCCCCAATGCTTTATAAACATTCTTGAAAAGTAATGATTTTCTATAAGTTGATTTTATGAACCATAATGGAAAATTTGGGGGATCCTATCTTTAAATACCAAGTTCAAGATGAGTTGTTAGGTTTCTAGATTTGTAATATTTTTTAGAAGAGATATCATATCTCTTGAAATAGAACATTTTCATGTTTTTCATATTTAGGAGAAGCAACATATCAAACTACTATGATATAAAAATTAAAAATAGTGATACCCATGATCCTATTAGGTTTATATGAATAATTGTATTTTTTTTCTATACACCCAAGTATATAAAGTTCATCTGAGTTTCTCTAAAACTCTATTATTTCTTGAAAAAAAATAAATCACATGATATATTTACCAGAAGTAGGAACTAAGTATTCTAAATGAGTCCTTATATAAAGATTATCAATCCATCATATAATTTTTATACATGAATAATATTTTATAACTCACAAACATATATAGTTTCTTTATAAAAAAGATATTTGATCCATCATGTGATGAAATAGAACATAAGCATTCTAGTTTGTATAGGTAAATATCAATGTGAAGGCCTTCATGTTCAAGTTTGATGCTTTATATAAAATCTCAATTTTACACACTTTCTAATAAAAATTCTAGAAACTATATTAATATTAAATTATATATATTGATTCGTCACAATAAACTAGTATTTATTCTTAAAGAAAAACATGAGAAATAACTTGATAAGAGCATAAAATTATAAAATTAATAAAATGGTTATGTTAATGGGATTATTGAAATATCACCCATCATCCATTACATAATTCGTGAATGAAAATATTTGAATAAATTTAATTTACTTTTATATATTCTTGAGTTGAAAATTTATAAACATGTTGGACCAACTTTTTTAACATTTTTTCATAAACTAAATTCAAGAATTATCTATGGTTGAGAACTTAATTAGTTGTTGGAAACCTATCTTCCTAAGAAATTGATGGTATTGAGTAATACTCAATGAATAATTTAATATAAGGAGCTATTAACCATGTAATATGTTCATGTTCTTAATTAGAACTGATATGTAGACTTGAAGTTCTACACAAGCATAGCAAATCTCATATGTTTGGGGAGGAATATCCTAACTAATTGGTGTCGAAGAACATTGGATTTGTTGGAGATATTTCCATATGAGGATCAAGAATAAATGGAAGACTTATTTTGATATATAGGCAAAAAATATAAGGGAATATGGTTTGGGTATCTAACCAACTATAGAAGAAGATATGACTACTAGGCTATAGAACTATGATCAACTACAGAATCAACTACTGTGCTGTCTAACAAGTTTATGGATAAGACATTATAATTTATGATCTAGTTTTTCTAGAAAATCCATGTTTCTATGTCTAGAAAACATGGAAAGCAGTAGGCCGTAGTACTAAACCATTAAAATATTATGTGTTCTACTATCTCTTATTATTTCTATATAAAATTTTAGCATGTGAGATATTATTGAGAGTATTAAGAATAATAAGTGTTTGGAATAGTGAATTAATATAAAATAATTAAGAAAATTAAGATAATGATTCAACCGAAACCCATCTTAGTTATCAATATATCTAGGGTATCTAAAATTATTTTTTGGCATGAATATTAATGGATTATGATAATGCGGTGCAGTGTCTGTTTTAGACCACTAATGCCTTGGTAATGTTTAATGGTTATGAGATTAATGGGTACATGAGAGGTTACACCAAGCCAAAAGAGGGTACACTAATGGTTAGACCAAGACCAATAGGTAATTAATGTCTGGGTATATAGTCTTAAAAAATATTATTTATGATTATGATTATTACACTTTTAAAAAAATTATCTATTACATGTTTATATTATTATGATATAATCTCATGGCTTGTGATCTTTGATTATTCTATGAGTCATGTATTTCAAAATCCAGAAGCCTTATTCTAGGATTATTATACATGAATTATTGGGTATGATTTTAAAATGATAAGATCTTTCTCTCATACCCATATGTACATAATTTTCATATATATCATCCTTGATTATTACATACCATGCTAACTATTATTGAAGATTTTATCTCACTCATTGTCATGTTTTACTTTCTATAGGTTGTGAGGAAAGTGTGAAACCCAATGGAATTAGATTTTAGTTTTTTGAATAAATAGTCAATATATTTTGGAGATTATAATAATATATGATGTGTAGAAGCATGGAAAATTCCCATTATCTATATAAATTATAGAGATTGAAAAACTATTCCTAATGTCCAATGACAAGTTCTAATTACACTAGGAGAGTGATCATTTTCTAAACAAGTTGATAAATTTGAGATGGTTTTATGTTTAGGAGTTTTTGGAAAATATAAATTAATTCTAAAATAAAATAAAGGCTATAAATATATTGAATTTTTATATGGTTTAGAGTTTATAATGTTTTCTTGGGAGTTACAATACAATGTTTATTAACTTTTTTATAGGAATTTATAAAAAAGTACATCCATTTCCAAAACATTGACACACAATAAAATACACATGTGGGACCCCTAAGGGTCTAAAATGTAGGAGAAAGGTCCACTTGGACAACCTATATATGTAGATAAATATTCATAGAACCCATAGGGATTTTATATTGGAGTGAAATCATAGTGGACTCATGGAACTTATTGGAATGTTCATGGGTGGTGAATTAGGAAACATATTGTAATGCACCCAATGTGGTGTTTGATGGTTTATCCTAGTGTTGAACTAGGTTTTGGATCAATAACATAGTTGAATGAGATTTATTATAAAGAAAAGTAAAGCCAAATAAATATTTGAAGCAGGACAAGGGTGTGTAGGGTATTGTAAATACATTTTAAAATGTTACACATATAACCCATTTTCTTCAATAAACACTCATATGATGATCCTCCCACCTCCTTGTTTAAATCATCAACCTTACCATTCAAACTACACTTTTGATAACTATTATTCTACTGGTTTGATTCCCTATGATACACTATATTTCAATCCATTCACCAATTGATATATTGGGATTGAAAGAAACTAATTGCATGATTATTTTGAATCAAATATCCATGCCTGATTAATTTGTGGTACATGAATTAAATGAATAGAATAAAATTATATTAACCTATTAGGTATAATAAAGAAGATGAAAATTTATGCATGTTTGTATTTATTATTTCATGTAACCGTTATCCCATGCATGTGAGGAGTTATTTAATTAAAAAGAAATTAACTCCATGAATCATGTATGCCATTTTTTTCAGAATCATGTGAACTTTATGAATCCACTGATTTATTTTGATGTTTAAATAATTAGTTGAAGAGGATTAATTTTTAGGAAATTATGTTGGTGAATACTCATAGGAGAATTGGTGGAAGTCATTTGTTGAAGGGGATCATCTGAAGCTGAGAGAGTTGTTGTAGTTCATTTCTTGAGAGCTCTCATTTTAAGATGAAAAACAAATAACCTTTATATCTTTACATGCATGAAGGAAACATCTATGATCCTCTAAGGATTCATGAAAAATAGGAATATGTCACAATAAAAACAAGGATTTGAAAAAAGATCTAAGATCCATCATACACACTCTGATACTTTAATGATATAGTTTCATCATGCTCTTTCATGATTAAAGAACACCTAAGGGTGATAGAAATAATATAGATCATTATATGGAAATTGTCCCATGTGATCCGTATTATATGAAGGAATCATGACCAGTGAAGCTCCTATTTCTTTCTTAAAGGTAGTGAGCAATAAGAAATTGAATGGAAACAATCTACACACTATCTTAGAGAATAATCAAGTCTATTAATGAGAATATTTGGATAGATTTATATCGAATTGTTTTTGAAGATATTTGTGAACATGAATTCACACACATATAATTTGTTCATGTAAAATAATCAGAATATTTAATGATAATATTCCATGATAACATATCATGAATTTTTCTTGTGATAATAAAATTGATAAAATACATTCAAAGTAGTGTAAGATTATTCTTTCATAAAATAATCTAAAAAATATGTTTTTGAATATAACTTGCACACATCTATGTGAGGGTAAGACTTCATTATAATAATAGATAATTCTATATTGATCATTTTAAAATATTAAGGCACATGATCATATTTTATGAAGTAGAGTATTGTGTGATGTAGTATAATTATCCCCTTGTTTGACTCAATAGTATGAAATGTAGTGTATAATATCAAAAAACTAAGTGTAGTCGTCTAATGATCCTATTCTATGGTCTTGGAAGTAAGGATACTCTGTGAATTTTTTTTGTTTCTAATTGAAAGATATAGTGAAGAATCTATGTTGGGGGGATTAACCAGTACTGAAAGTAGTAGGATTACAATGAGACCAAACATTGTAAATCAATATGTTCAGAGCATTCACATACTATATCAATCAACTAGGGTATGAGAAAAACTAGAATAATTTATGAAGTATTTATATTTCTATTGATTATAAATATAATAATTAAAATAATTAAAAATAAATGGGATCATTGATTCACACCTCCCCCTCTTAACTATATCACACTAATTAATGTACTATAATTGTTATCAGAGAAAAGGTACTCGATGTACTATCTAATGTTCTATTTATAATTAATAACATAAATTCTATAATACATAAGGGGTTTCTACATTTTATAAAAAAACTAACTACCATGGATAGATGAACTGAATGTTACCCAACATACTATCTCTTGGTATAGAAGAAAGAGATGAAATGACTATGACATTTCAACCCTATAACGAGAATGGTCCTATGACATTTGTTGAAAAGTTTAATATTTAATTGGATTGAAATTCTCAAAGTTATATATTGATATCTTTTTATATAATGTTATATAATAAATTCATTGGAATCTTAATTAAGAAAGATATTTGGGACAAATTGAAGAGTAGTTACGATGGTAATATAAAAGATAAGGAATAAAAATATATATAAATAGATGTATATTTTTAAGATATTAAAATACATTATGCTGTGAGTATTAATGGCTACATTATATGAATAATGAAATTTTTAGTAGAATTTTCATGGTATTTGTGAGAAGTTGGATAACTCAACAATTATAGTGAAGTTGATGAAAAATCATCCATGTTTATTTCATCTGATGGTTTCGACACCAGATGACTGAGAAGATATATCACTGGATGACAATTATAATACACTCATAGAACATAAAATGAAAAAATAACCAGCCATTATTTAGATATAAAAATATGAGATTTATTTTGAATCCATGATAAACAATAAATTTAAATATATATTAGAACAAAAGAATAGTGTTTCAAAATAAGTATAATTTGGGAAGTATTTTATCCAAATAATGGCCTTATTTTGAAATATATTGTAAACACATAGAAAATTCCATGTGAATTTATTTTTAAATAATAGGGATTATTAAGAGTCTACAAAAATTTACGGCACATGATTCTGAGGCCCGATGTGCCCGGAATGAATTTTTGAACTTTTTATAAAGGTGAGTTCAGTAAACACATGGGCGGTGTTTTCTATCTTTTAAACTAGTACTCAAATTAAAAATACGAGGGTACCATTGAATCCGGAATGCTAGGATTCGCTAAGAAATGACTTCACTTCGGCCAGCAAGGGCCGAGCAGAAAAGTTAATTTTTGGACTTTTTGAGAAAAGTAAAAAAAGAATTTAAAAAGAATTATTTTATTATTTTATCTCCATTGCATGGAGGATGAAAATGCTATTAGGAAGAGATGATGTGGTGACGAGGCACTTTAATGAAACACATGGATGACCCGTATTCCGCAACGTAACATTGAATTTAATGGTGAAAAATAACATAATGACGTGACATCACGTCATTATGGAAACGTTGTAGCATGGTTCTATAAATAGTTCAACATATCAAAAAAAATATGGAGGAAGGACTTGTGGGATTCTCGGGCGAAGCTCTGATTCACTTCCACCCTAGTGATGAATGACGAATGAAGAAGAACACCTTTCGAAGGTTAGAACTAGAAAGCATCGTCGACGCCGTAAACCCTCGAGGACGAACATGCAGCAACGAATGTCATAAAATGTAGGGGGTTTGTGTGATTTGATTGTTCCCCCTCTTCTCTTTCTTAAAAAATGTAATGAATGCAAACCAACTGACTGACAGGTTGATCTATGCCTTGTCTAATCATGTGGATGGTTGTTGCGGGATCTTAAACTCGGGGATCATTCTTCTTTTTGTTATTATTAATTTTTCCTCTTGTTTTAAAATGAAAATGTTGATGGCGTGGGCCGAAACTAGAAAGGCCCGCACCCCCCCCCCCACTTAACATGTCTTTGGTGCATTCTTCGAGGCGGAGTAATGAATGCGGCGGCAATGCGTTTGAGGTCTGCGAAATGACAGCGGCATTCCGGCAGCCCAGGGAAACAACCGTTGGGGCGCCATGCCGATGGAGACCGGCAGTGGCCAGAGGAGACCTGCGGCAACTCGCCACGTGCGGTGGAAGGTAATGGATCACACCATGGTGACCAGAGGCAGCTAGCCCGATCGAGCCGCTTGGGAGATGGGTGGTACCTGCAGGCACTGCCGGTGACAATAGTTACGACCGGCAGGCTACTATAGGAGGGGCGGCATGGACCCCACGCCACGCCGTGTCGTGCCAGAAAAAACGGCCCCGCATCTGCGGGACTAGCTGGGTGAAGTGTTCTACCTTCAGGCAGACTTGGCCGGATGTGGCCCAGCCGAACGGGCCAGACCCGCATCCCAGCGGGCTAGCGCGGGTGGGCGGATCCCCACCCAGTGCATCGGGAAAACCACGGCCCAAGCTTGTGAACCATTCAGGCCTACCCCAACATGCCATACCTAGTGGAATCAGGTCGAGCGTTAATGGGTCGGACCCGGGTGGGGTCTGGCAGACCCCAAGACCTATTGCGTCGAGCTGGCCTGACCATGTCGGACCGAGCCTAGACTCAACCAGCCCCCGAATAAATAAATGCTTATAACTGATGAATCAGGTGTTCGTTTTACATATCGTCTTTGCCATTAGGACAAATTTTGGGAAACGGTCCCTTTGGCATATTCTGGCGGGCCCGACGGAGCTGCACTAGACTGAGGTGGGAAAATCCCTGTTTCACAGAAAGGGGTGTAACTAATAGATCAAGCATCTGATTGACTAGTTGTCTATGGCATAAGGACCTTTTTTATTAGGTATTCCTTGGGTGATACTCTAATTTTTTTTCATGGAGTCTTATGTGTGACCTGGGTTGGATAAGATTTGAATCCAACTGGGCCCTTTTTTACAAAAGTGCACATATCTCATAGACTGGGCATCCGATCGATGTGCCATCTATCACGTTAGGACCCATATGATGAGGTGATACCTTGGGTATGATTTTTGAAAAAAAATCATACCAGGTGAAATATGACCAATCGCTTGAGGAGCGGTTCTCCCAAAATCAAGCGTGCTATGAGCGGGAATCGAGTGGTGGGTTGTGACATGAAGAAGAAGAGCGACCAATACAGGTCAATATCAGAAACTCAAGAGTGGGATGACCTAGCTATTTGAATAATCATCCCTACCTCTATACCAATGACCAATACGGGTCATCACCAGTGACCAATACAGGTTAGTATCTAGCGACTAATACGGGTCAACACCAGCGACCAATACGGGTCAGCATCTAGAAACCAATACGGGTCAGCATACCGTGAACTTATATGGGTCAGTAGTAGTGTTACTACAGATAGGATGATTTAAATGTATGACTAGTCATCCCTATCCTAGTAACATTTATGTTATACCATTAGAGTGAGCTGTCTCTTTTGATTTGTGCTTTATGATTTATATCATTCTTGTGATATTACCTTTGTGTTATTTCATGTGATGTTTTCCTTTTTGGATTATTGAGAGACCTTTGGGGGTCTCAGGGTCCCCTACTGAGTTGTTATACTCACCCCCCTGCACGGGCTCGACCCGCACGTGTGTGTCTGATGCAGACTACTGATGCTCCAAGGCAGACTTTGGAGGTTCGGGACTTGGTGGATCTTGATTTGATGAGAGCATTCAAGATCCTCTTCTTCGACTTCATACTTACACCTACTACCCTCCTGGTAGAGCTCCAGGGTAGATGCGACAACTTTTTACTTTATTTCAGTTACTTTGGTTTGTATTCCGGCCAATTTTTTCAGTTTACAGTTATACTTGTGGTTGTAGTTCACTCTTACCATTATAATTTACTCTCATGGTTGTACCTTAATTTTGTGGGATTTTTAATTCAGTTTCCCTTTTTGATTGTTTACATATTTATAAGTCACTGCCTTCCCTATTCGGGAAAAGTCTTTAGGTGCTAGTCAACTACCCCTGGCTTATGGAAGGTCGGCTTGGGGTAGTCATCTCTGGGCCTCGTGGGACAGGTCATGAAAAAGTGGTATTAGAGGGCGGTCAGTTCTAAAAGAAGAACTAATAGTCTACTTTTAATGAGGCAATGGTGTAAAATTTCTTGAGTTCCGTTTTCAGTTCAGGGAGTCCAGTGTTGGTGCAGAGGCCGACATACCCATACACCAGGACCTTGAATTCTGTTTTCCAACTCAGTACATGAAAACACTGGTTTATATTGCTTTGAAAATTTTTCTTGATCTTTCTTGAGTCAAATCACCAGGTATAAAAAATTTACTATGGCGCATCTATTTCTTACAGGATTCCTCCACAAAGACAGTCATCTAGGATTCTGGTTAGAGATTGTGATATTGGCCCACCGAGTGATGAGGCGTCAGTACAGGGACCACTCATAGGGATGGCACCTTAGGGTGGTGTACTAGTAACACCACCACCCATTGAACAGTAGATGCTACCAGTGGATCATGCACACCAGCTGAGTGCATTCCATGAGTTCCAGAGATAGAGGTCCTTGAGGTTTCGAGGTGATATGGACCCCCCAGGTAGCATAGGACTGGTTTGACACAGTTTCATGGGTCTTTCTCATAGTAGAGACACTTTCCGAGAAGATGGAAATAATTGCCACTAGCCTTCCTCAGGGCTCAGTAGGACCATGGTGGAGCTCAAAACTTCAGGTTCATGAGGAGATGACCCTCACTAGGCCAGACTTTGAGAGCCTTTTCAGGGTGGAGTTCTTGCCAGCATCACTATGCTCTCTACGTATTCCTGAGCTACTGCATCTGCATCAAGGAAACCAGACTATGGCTTAGTACTCAGTGATATTTACTGACCTCTCTTGATAATCCATCGACATGGTATGGGACCCTTACATTAGGGCCCAGACCATTGAGCATGGGCACCGATGAGAGATCAGATCTGTGACAGTTTCCCTTTGCATACTAATGCAAGTTGGGTTACTAGAGCGAGCTTTATTGATGGAGATATTCCTTGCCGAGTAGGCCTCGATAGTGAGAGCCCCTACCGGATGACAGGTAGCAGAGTCATCTGCATCTGGTAGTAGATGTATGATGCAGAATCCCATACGGGCCAGACATTCTGGAGGGTGACCCTGGGACGCAGGGTCAGAGGTGGGAGGCTTAAGAGTCTGAGAGAGCCACCAGTGAGGCATGGTCTATTTTCCTATGGGGGAAAGGATCATAGAGCTCATGACTATCTGACACCCCCACGAAGATGATCGGAAGATGGTGTAGGGGCCACCGAGGTAGCGGTAGTGGCAGCAGTTGGAGCATGAGCATCAGCCAGGAAGCGGACGAGGTATGGGAGAGGGACGTGCAGATGGAGGTGGTTGGGGTCACCTAGATCTACCACCACCACCCTTAATAAGACCACCATGAACTCAGGGAGTTGGTGGATGGGGACAGGCCCAACTACATGAAGGAGAGGATCAAAATCCTAACATCATTGAGATGATACGAGGTGCAATCTGTATCTTATCTACTTTAGTAGTAGTACTTATCGACACAGGTGATAACCATTCTTTCCTTATCAAAAAATTAGTTCGGGACATTGAGATTCCATCTGAGATTTTATATCGACCTTTTCATTTGGATACTCCTATGGGATAAGATTTATTGGACACACACTGGTGCCGATAGTGTGATCTTACTCTTGGAAAAGAGAGTTTCAGATGGGAACATATAGTACCACCATTGAAGCCCTATGGCATCATTCTAGGCATAGACTGGCTATCAGCAATTCACACACATATTGACTACTTGAGATGTACAGTGTGATGTACGCATAGATATAGAGGCCAGTTTTCCTTTGTTGTTGAGAAGGAAAATAGAGCAGCACGAGATAGACTTGCACTCAGGAGGGTGAAGCTGATTACATATTAGCAGGCTTGAATGACCTTTGACACTATGGATCAGACGATTTCATAGTTCCAAGTAGTGGCAGATGAGTTTCAGGGAATATTTCCAAAATATTTCCCAGGACTTCCTCCTTATAAAGAGGTAGACTTCCGTATTTACTTGCACCTAGGAACAACATCGATATATACACCAGCATATCGGATGGCCCCTACGGAGCTCTGGGAGCTAAGGGTACAGTTGTAGGACTTATAGAGGATGGTATTCATAAGGCCCAGTGTTTCTCCATTGGCATCCCCAATGTTGTTTTCCAATAAGGAAAACAGAAGTTTGAGACTATGTGTGGACTTCCGGTGTCTAAACCAGGTGACCATGAAGAAAAATTATCCTCTGCTGAGGATTGATAATATGTTTGATCAGTTGAAAGGAGTGAAGTGGTTCTCGAATATAGACCTCAGATCCAACTATCATCAGCTCAGGTTATGGTATGAGGACATACCGAAGACTTCCTTCAGATGTCGGTATGGCTGGTACGAGTTCTTGGTGATGCCTTTCGGCATAACCATCGCTCTAGCAGAGCTTATGAGGCTCATGAACAAGATCTTCTAGCTATACCTTGATTGATTTTTGGTGGTCTTAATCGATGACATATTGGTGTACTCAGTGCCTGGGGAAGAGTATGTTCTACACTTTAGAATAACTCTAGACACACTCCAAGGGAACTGTTTATATAGGAAACTCTCTAAGTGTGAATTCTTGATATAGAAGGTCCACTTCTTAGGACACGTCCTTTCAGATGATAGAGTTGTAGTGGGTCCAGCGAAGATTGAGGTAGTACTTTCTTGGGAGCGACCAAGTAGTGTTACTAAGGTGAGGATCTTCGTTGGATTAGCAGGCTACTATCGGAGTTTCGTACCCAATTTCTCCATAGTAGAAGAACCTATGATTCCCTTGAAGAAGAAAGGGAAATCCTTACTATGTTCAGAGACATGTCCACATTGCTTTCAACACCTGAGGTAGAGCATGACCACTTCTCCCATCCTGAGGTTTCAAGAAGAGGGAACTGACTACATGGTTTACTATGATGCACCATGGACTAGAATCGGATGCAACCGGATGCGGAGTGATGTAGTGCTTGCTTATGGATAATGACAGTTGAGGCCTCCTCAACAGAATTATGCATCTCATGACATGGAGTTGGAAGTAGTAGTCTTTGTACAGAATATGTGGCAACAATACTTGATGGGATAATGGTTCATTGTTTACTCATACTACAAGAGTATTAGATATATCTTCAACCAGAAATATCTGAATGTAAGACAGTGATGTTGGCTAGAGTTACTCCATGACTATGACTTTGAGATAGTCTATACTTATGGGAAGGGGAACATACTAGCAGATGAAATTAGCCGGAGAATGAGTTCGCATCTACTGAACGAGGCATCATAGAAGTTAGCATCGCTACAGATATCCTACATCCATAGAGATGAGATCGTCGACCTCCTGTCAATGGTAGTTTCCCCTCCACAGCTTCATGGAGTTAGTGAGGCGCAACTTGGAGACAATAGCTACAAGACTACAAATGCTCAGATTCCTCAGGCCATGCACCAGAAAAATATTATGAAGGTGGGGAGCACGCTATTATTTTTAAAGGACATTCAATTTTATCGGTGGCGCTGTGAGGGGAGGTGTAGAGGGAGTTCCATACATCCCCCTTGGCTGTAAATCCAGGCATGATAAAAATGTATTAGGACCTCTGGTGTCAGTACTGGTGGCCAGAGATGGATAAAGTCATGGCAGAGTTTGTTTTTAGAAGCCTCACTTTCTTGAAAGTGAAGGCGGAGCACCAGGTACCAGCAGGCTTGACTCAACCCCTCGAGAGACCAGAGTGGAAGTGGGAAGGTATATTTATAGAATTCTTGATAGGGTTACCACGTATGTCTAGAGGGAACGATACCATCTGGGTGATCGCTGACTGACTCACCAAGTCATCCCACATCCTTATTATTCAAGAGATGGGTTTGGTGGAGAGCTTGGTATGTCTCTACGTTAAAGAGATCATGCGACTTCATGGGGTTCCATTGAAGATAGTCTCATTCCATGAAACATGCTTCACATCCCAGTTGTGGAAAGGATTATAGGAGGATTTTGGGACTCATCTTTTCTTGAGAACAGCTTTTCACCCACAGAATTATGGTCAAACTGAGCAGACCATCTAGACCACAAAGGACATGATTTGTGCATGTGTCTTAGATTTTGTTCGTAATTGGGAGGACCACATACCCTTGGTGGAGTTCGCATACAACAATAGTTATCACTCCACTATAGGTATGACCTCTTTTGAGGCATTTTACGGACAACCGTGTAGATCGCCCTTATCCTAGATGGATCCAAAAGAGCCTGCACTCGTGGGCCCTGATATGGTATAGGCTACCACTGAAAAGGTGTCGGTCAACTGAGAGTGGATGAAGGCTAGACAGAGCTGACAGAAGTCATATGATAATAACTAATGGAGACCACTAGAGTTCCAAGAGGGGGACCACGTATTCTTACAAGCCTCTGCTCGATGGGGAATATAGAGATTTGTCCAAGGCGGTAAACTCTCACTGAGGTTTATTAGACCATTCCTGATACTTCGAAGGATTGGTGATGTGGCTTACCACTTGGCACTATCACCGTAGTTGGAGAGCATGCACAACATCTTCCACGTATCCCAACTGAGGAGATACATGCATGACCCATCTCATGTCATTGACCATGGGGAGATGGAGATTGACAACGGGGCGACAATTTCTGAGTACCTAGTGGAGATAGAGGATCCACCGAAGTGGATCCTTTCTGGGTGGTATATACCTCTGGTACACGTTCTATGGAAGCATAGGAATCTCCAAGGGAGCACATGGGAGCAAGAGGATCATATGCATGCCTATTACCCCTCTTTGTTTGTGTATCCTTGTTTGGATTTTAGGGATATAAATCCCCAAGGTGAGGAGAATGTAAAGACTCGGAAAATTCCATTTATTTTTTTAAATAATTGAGATTATTATGAGTCCGTGAAAAATTATGGCGCATGATTATGAGGCTCAGTGTTCCTTGAATAAATTTTTGAACTTTTTTAAAGGTATGCTTAGTAAACGCACGGGTGGCATTTTTTATCATTTGAACCAGTACTCAGATTAAAAATACAAGGGAACCGTTGGATCTGGAACACTAGTATTCACCTAGAAATGAAATATCTTCGGCCGGTGATGGCCAAGGAGAAAATATAATTTTTTGACTTTTTGAGAAATATAATAAAATAATTCAAAATAATTATTTGATTCTTTTATCTTCGTTGCATGGAAGATGGAGACACCGCGAGGTAGCAATGATGTGGCGATGAGGCACATTAATGAAACACATTTATGACCCATATTTTGTAATGTAATAGTGAATTTAATAGTGCAAAACAATGATGTTGTTTCGTAAATGAAACAGTATAACGACGCGACGTCACGTCATTATAGAAATACTGCAGCATGGTTCAATAAATAGTTCGACGTGTTGGTAAAAATAAGGAAGAAGGATTTGGAGTATTCTTGGGAGAATCTCTGATGCACTTCCACCCCAGTGAATGATGACGGACAATGAAGAATGCTTTTCGAAGGTCAGAATTGGGAAGTGTCGTCGATGTCGTAAACCCTTGAGGATGAACGTGTAACAATGAACTTCATAAAAGTTAGGGAATTTATGTTCTTTGATTGTTCCCTCTCTTTACATTCTTGAAAAATATAACAAATGTGGACCAATCGACTAATGGGTTGATATGCGTCTTGTCTAATCAAGCAGATGGTTGTTGCGGTGATCTTAAACTCTGGGATTATTCTACCTTTTCTTATTATTAATTTTTCCTCATGTTTTAAAATGCTAATGTGGAGGGAACCATCTGAAACAAACAGGGGCGGGACCTCCCCTCCCCACACTAGACTTTTCCTTCGTGTGTTCCTCGGGGCAGACCAAAGAACGCGGCGACAAGATGTTTGAGGGCATCGAAACGGTGGCATCATTCTAGCGGCCCACAGAAACAAACACCGGCGTACTATGCAGATTGTGACTGGTGGTGGATGAAGGAGACCCATGGAAACTGGCTGCGGGTGGTGGAAGGCGGTGCTCTGTCACACACCGCGGTGACCAGAGGTGGTCGACCCGATCCGGCCACGCGGGAGATGGGCAGCGCCCACATGTGCCACCGACAGCAAGAGGGGGCGGCACAAGCCTCGCACAACATTGTGTCACACCATAAGAAACATCCCCGCATATACAGGACCATTTGGGTGAAGCGGTCCTACTTCAGGTGGACCGGGATGGACGCGGGTTGCCCCGGACCCGCGGTCCAGTGGGCCAGTGCGGGTGGGCCGAGCCCCACCTAGCGGGCTGAGCCAACCGCGCCCCAGGACCGAGAATCAGTAGGGCGGGCCCCGTCGAGTCAGACCCAGTGGAATTAGGCTGACCCTTAATAGGACGGACCTGGGAGGGGTCAGGCTGACCCCAGGACCCACTGCGTCGTGCTTGCCTAACCAAGTCAGATGGGCCAAGACCCAACCAACACCCAAATAAAGAAACACTCGTAACTGATGAACCGGGTGTTCGTTTGACATGTCGTCACTGGAGTTGGGGCCCCTTTTGGGAAATGGTCCCATTGGCATATTCTGATTGGCCTAACTGATCCGGGCAAGACTGAGGTGTGAACACCCCCATTTCATAGAAATGGGTGTAACTGATAGATCGGGCGTCCGATCGGCACACTATCTGTAGCATAAAGACACTTGTGACGAGGAGGTATGTTGGAGTCACTCTAAGTGAGATTTGGTGGAGTTTTATTTGTGACTTGGGTTGGATCAGATTTGAATCCAATAGGGGACTTTTTTACAAAAGTGCCCATATCTCACAGATTGGGCATCCGATCGACGCGCCGTCTATCACGTTGGGACCCCTATGATTAGGTGGTCCCTTGGGTATGATTTTTGGAGTACTTAGTAAAGATTTAAATATGAACGATGGATTGTGAAGTGGTTATCTTATAATTAAGCGTGCTATGAGCGAGAATCTAGTGGTTGGTTATGATATAGAGAAGAAGGGAAACCAATACGTGTCAGGATCATAAACTCCAGAATGGGATGATATAGCTATACGACTAATAATCCCTACCTCTATACCAGCAACCAATATGGGTCAACACTAGCAACCAATATGGGTCAGCACCAGCAACTAATACGGGTGAACATCTAGCGACTAATATGGGTCAGCACTAGCGACCAATATGGGTCAGCATCTAGCGACCAATACGGGTCAGCATACAGTGACCTAATACGGGTCAGTAGTAGAGTTACTATGGATAGGATGATCTGAATGTATGACTATTAATCATTATCCTAGTAACCTTGAATTTATACCATTAGAGTGAGTAATTCTTTTGCTTAGTGATTCATAATTTTGACCATGATTGTTATTTTACCTTTGTGGTATTTCTTGTGATGTTTTCCTTTTTGGATTACTGAGAGACCTTCAGGGGTCTTGGGGTCCCCTACTGAGTTTTTATACTCACCCCCTGCATGGGCTCCACCCGCAAGTGTGTGTCTGGTGAAAACTACTAATGCTATGTGGCAAACTTTGGTGGTTTAGGTCTTTGTGGAGCTTAGTGTGACATGAGCAGTCAAGATCCTCTTCTTCGACTTCAGACTTATAGATGCTACCCTCTAGGTAGAGATCAAGGGAATATGTGATAGCTATTTACTTTACTTCAGTTTCTAGGTCTTGTATTTCGGCCCACTATTTTCAGTTTTCAGTTTTACTTGTGGTTTTACTTTACTCTTGTGGTTGTACTTTACTCTCATGGTTGTACCTTACTTTTGTGGGGTGTTTACTTAAATTTCCCTTTTTGAGTGTGTATAGATCTCTATGGAAATTCCTTCCCTATTTTAGAAAACCCTTTAGGTCCTAGCCACCAACCCCTGGCTTATAGAACGCTGTCTTGGGGTAGTCACGTCCGGGACCCATGGGATGGGTCGTGATATATCTATAAAAAATGAAAAAAAAGCCCATAATGTTATTCAAATGTAATGGAGTGGGAAATTTTTCATATGAATGTACAAATAAGAAATTTTATGTCATTGATATAGATAAGGAATGATACTAATTTAATATAAAATCAAGGGAAACAAAGAAAAAGTGACAATGAGATGAAAGTGATTGAGTTATTAAGGAAACATTTACTAAATCTAGTGAGTTGGTAAGTTGATTAATATTCATCATAAAATAATAGGATCGAATATAAATGATATTACAGAAATATTGTGTCTTTAATGGAAGAATACAAAACCAATTGAAGGTTCACATTACAATTTTTAAAATGAAGAGATTACTATACTATAAGAGATGTTAAATGATAAGCAAGAATTTACTCATGAGAAGAACTTGAAACCCAAGAATGATAAAATAAAATTTATATAGGAGAATTAATACTTTATTAAAAAATAAGAGACACATCTTCATGAGATAGTGGAATATAAGAATAATGTAGTTAAGTTAGAAGGGAAACTAAAGGTATTTGATGAAAAATGTCCTAAAATAAAATATCTTAACAAAGAATGAGATAAGATTCATTGATGAAAACAACAAATTAGGTTAATTATATTTGAACCTAAAAATATGGTGACTCTTCTTAGAAAAAGTCTCATTTATAAAGAGGAAGAATTATATAATACACAATTTCTATTCCAATTAGATAAAAGTGAGTTGAAAAATATGAAATGAGACTTTACATATGAAATTGGGATTATGGGTAAATTTTCTAAATCCACTGAGAATAAGTATTAAAAGAAAAAGGACTATTCAATGCATAATTAATCTCTACACACATCAATTATTTCTAACAGTTTAGGCTTGAAAGATATTACAAAATCAAGTGAAACCTAAAAAACAAATGATAAATCATCTTTCAAACAAATGGAATAGAATAATTATTCAATAATACCATTTCTCTATGAAATAAATATACATTATCAATGAGGAAGAAATTTCAACAATCATCTGAGAAAAAACTATCTACCTGTAAGATCAATGATAAGAGGTTAGTAATAATGTTGTGGAGTGTTTAGATATTTGTATTATTCAGGAAATTATAATATTTCACTACCCAATAATATATTTAATCAATAGTGTGAGGTTAACATAAAATTATATGAGATTATTAGATAAGGTAATATGTGACCAATCAATAATATAATCTAGAAAAACAAAACAAATATGAATTATTGGATGAAATATTTGGTAGAATTGATATAAAAGGTCACAATGTTGATAAGTGTATGAATTTATTACCAAATGAGATTCCCCATAAGTATAATGAAAATAAAAATAAGATTTTCCAGATTTTTATGGATTCAAGTGAAAAATTTTATATTCTTAGGTATATTGAAATCAGAAAAGGTAATTCAAAGCAACTTTTCAATATCAACTAAAATTGGAAAAACATAATAAGAAAGCTAGAGGAAAGATAGTGGTTATTGATGAAATGTCTATGGAATATGAGAATTAATCATTACTTTTAAACTTTAAATATCAATAAATATATGTTTTAATAGACTAATCATAGTTTAAAACATTTTATAATAATTTTACCATCCCAAAATGATAGCATGTATAGGGTGTGGTAAGCATAAAGAAATTTTTTGGATATTTTAGAGGAAAACCCATCTATATAAAATGCTTTAATTGATGAGTAAAATAAATCATATATTCTTAGAGAACTGAGATGGAAGGATCATCCAAATATGAGCCAATGAAGAAAAAGATGACAAAAAAATTGATAGGAAACTCTCTACCTAAATATTCCCCTCTAGAACATTTGGTGTCCCTATTTACTCCATTATTATTCTTATATGTATCAAAATATATGTATTTAAAGGATCAATGTTTTTAATCATGGAAACACCTATTTATATGATGATTATTTACTTGAATCCCTTTTGGGGGAGTAATGATGAAGGTGTTTTATGACCATGAAATTTGGAGCCTTCCTTGATTATATAAAACAATTTATTAAGGGGGAGAAAAGGAACATGAGATATAAGAGTTCAAGGGGAGTGATATTTTACAAAAATGAACTATTTTAACATTTCTATTTGAGATGAGTGAACGATATATATATATATATATTAAATTTCCTTCACAACCCCAGAAATGAAGTAGTTGAATGTTATTAAGGATGGTATCATTGCTCAATATTATATAGGGAAACCCTTAATGAATTGGTAACATCACACTTATTTTCAACATCATGATAGACCATGTAGATATAGAGTGTACTAACTAAAATATCATTTTATTGAGTAAGAATTTGAATCCATTCATTGAGTTGATATGATAGCCCTTAAATACATCATTTTAATTATTTTCAATAATGGGGAGAAGAAAAGGAGGATAATTCACATAATTACTTGGTTAATTATTTATGTGTATTGGAATCAAATCCAAATTGAGATATTATTGAATCTAATAGATTTCAATTGTATTTATTATCAATAATTGGTCACTGTGTAGTATATATTATAAGATTATATTAATTTAAGAATCATTGAGAATAAATATTCTCTTCATCAGTTATGATGATTACAAAAATATTCTTCAATTATATTGACACGTTACAATTATAGTAGAAGAGTGTAAATTTTAGACAACATTTAATGAAATGTAGATGCTTTCACATTTAAAATTTTGGAAATTTTTAATTTAATTCTAATATATAATAAATATGAGAATTACATTGAGTTTTATCATGATGAGGAGTTTATATTTTTTGGTTATTATATGATAGTTTTTATTAACACTTTTTATAGGTATTTATCAAAATAAAATATACCAATTATACATCAATCATGGACCCACCTCAGACCCCACATGTGGGATTCATAAGTGTCTTCCATTAGGGAGTTAGGTAAACTCAGATAATAGATGGATATAGGTGAGGATGAATATCACATCCATAGATCACATGATAGAGTGAATTCATTTTTTAAGAATAGTTCCCACAAGGATGTGCTTGAGTGAAATACGGGGGAAGTAATGTATGTTGACCCCATGTGGCATGTGAATGTTTGTATAGCTCCTAACCCCAGTGCTATATTGATTTATCTTTGGATGAGAATGTATTATAATAGAGATTAAGGATGAAGAAATATCTTATGTGGGAAAATTATTTGTGGGGTAGTGTTACTCCATTTGAAAAAGTTATGCATATAAAACATTTTTTCTATCAGCATTGATCTAATGATTCAACAACTTTCACACATTTATCTTTATACTCCACTCATTCACTAAACATATAATCTTCTTGGTGTATCTTATATGATTTCTTGAGATACAAATGACATAATACCATCCTATAATAGTCATTTTGAGAATGAAATGATATATTTTCTTGATTATTGTGCATTGACTATTCACGCATGATGAAAAGGGAGTACTTGAAATAATTTAACAAAAGAAGATGAGATTAAAAAGGAATGTACAATGAATATGATAATGATATTTTAATGTTTGTGTTTAGTATCACATGTATTCATAATCATATATAGTGGGGGGGTTTGTCATTTAAAAAGAAAATAAATATGTGAAACATGGATTAAAGGTTTATTATCATAATGTGAATCTTGAGAATCTAATGAGATTGTATGATGTTGAAATCATTGATTGAAAAGGAATATTTTTCATGCATTTATGTTGATGAATTTTTATATGAGAGGTGGTGAAACTCCCTTATAAAAGGAGATAATCAGAGGTAAATTTTGGTGTTTCCATCATGTATTGAGAGATATTATTTTTCATAAGGAATATATAGATCATTGATATCATCACTTCAGTAAATGATGTGTCTAGTTATAATGACCCTTATTTTTGTTAATTCACTACTACATTATTTTAAAGATATAAAAATAATAGTGTTACAAAACCAGGATCCAAAGGTTTAGTGTCTTGGAAAAACCAGTACCACACATAATGTTTACATAATAAAACATAAACTCTAATTAATTCAGTCTTCTCTAGATTATTGGTGGCCCTTATTTACTCCATAGTATAAGTAGCCACCAAATCATATACATCAAAGAAAGGGGTGAGATAAATTCCTAGTAAGTGGATAGATAAGAACATTAATAAATATAACATTAGCCAGAATGATCATAATAAAAATAACATAAGTGTGAGATCATCATAATAATCTTAAGAGTAAGATTTAGATAAAGTTATGGAATGTGGAAATGCATAAAAATGAATCATCATGTCATAGTAGTTAAATATCACACATAGTGGTGAATAAAGTTATCATCATGTCCATACATGACATATGTAAAAAATCATAACATCATTATTCTGAATATCTCTAGAATCATGTTCACACTAATTACACATTATCTCAAGAGATAAAACACATTACTCATTGCATTGGACTGATAAATAATTTTGGGAGCACCCACTGCATCATAATATTTACATAATCATGCTTGCCACAAAAAACATATATCAATCATATAAATAAAATAACCCATGAAAAGAGAATGGGTTTCATTTCTTACATTCATGAATAAACTATTCAGAGTTCCAAATGATAAAGGGGAATCATATTCTTTATTATATTCATCATTCTTGAGTTAAGAACAAACCACCCAAGAGGAGTGAAAATGTGTTTTGGAAAGAATATTTATTTTGGTAAATCATTTAATTTTTAATTAAAAAATACTAGAAACATATATATCATAGAAAAAAGTTAAGAAAAAATTAAATATATTTGAGGAGTATTAAATTCACATCAACCGTAAAATTTGGTACAAAATAGGAACAACCAAAATAAAGGAAATTGGGGTCAAGAATACCCTTACCTTGTGTCTGAATTAATTATTCATACTAATATCCTATATAATAAAATTATATTCATTAATTAATAAATACAGAACCAATTATAAATGTATTTTATTTATTATAATTTTATTAATTTCATTTATGGCCATTATTATCATTTATAGAGTTTAATTATATCATTCTGAGAGTGTTTGTTTCTTGGTTTTCATGGTCATATTGCTTGTATACTAGTATAGAATTACATGTAAGATAAGAATAATTCTTCATAATTGAAATTACATGCCATTAGTGAAATTAAATAAGTTTAATTGTTCTTATATATTATTTTTCTCCTAACATGATGATGATTCATTAGATAAAACGTTAATGGTAATCATTTAGATTAGTTTTGGGGTTTTTTATCACAACAAGCTCGTTTTGTTTTATTATTTAATATTATGTATATATATTAGTCCGAAAACATAAATAATTTTATAAAATACATTTAAAATATTTTTCAACCATTATAATGGTTTCATTAACATCCTTAAAGGCAGTAAAGTAAAATGAAAACTTTTTATCCTTGATGGGGACAAATCAACACATCATGGATGATGTTTTAATTTTTTGGATAAAAAGAGAGGAGAAGATGTTTGATGATAAATTATTCCATTAACATAATAAAATGATAGTATATATGAGATACTGGAGTTATCTTTCCAATTTAATGAAGGAAGGTGAAGAGATATTAATAGAGTAAAATAACTTGAAAATAAATTAAATGAAAAAGAAATGGATTTTTTCTCTCAAATTTATTCTTCTTGAAAACCTCTTTAAGTAAATTGGAATTGGTATTTTACTGAGACCAAAGTAAAATAGACATGGAAAAGATTATTGGGAAGATAATTGTGTAGAATTTGTAAAACCTTCTAAGCTTTTATGGTGTAAGGTGAAGAGATGGTTATGGGTGATATTTGTGGGGGAGGATAGGGGTGTTTTTTCATTATTTTCTTCATTATTAAATTATTTTTGGCTCAAGACTATCTATAGTTTTAAAATTATCAAAAAAATATATTAAATAAATAATGGTAGTTAAATATTATGGGATTATATCATCTATACATCATCTATGACTCAATAATTCATGCATTTTTCAAATATCGTAAATTAGCGTATTTCAGTATTCACCGAAAATTCAACTAGTTTAGAAAATTTAAAAAAATTACCCCTAACTGTATTTTTATGTGTAAAATAGAAAAATGGTCCCCATTTTGTGAAAATAATTTTGAATATATGATATATATAATTTTTAATCAAAATCATCATTTATTTGAAACATACCGGTTTTAAAACTATAACCTATTTAATGAAACTTTGAAAAATTAGTTTTAGTCTCATAAAATTATATTATAATCATAATATATTAAAATATTAATTTTTGAATCTTTAGATAATTATATTAATTATAGTGTTATAAATATACATGTATATATTATAAAAATACCAATAAATAATATATCATTTTAAAAAATTTATTTTTATATATTGTGATATAATTATATCATTTTTTCATTTATAAGATGGATAAATTGTATTTATACTTTCCTTGGTTAAGATACTATTCTATAGACTGGATTGTTATTCCTATTTGTCACTTTACTTTTCTAAAGGCCGAGTTACTATTCCACTGGTATAGATTCTTAATTTCTATTAATACCACATATTTATTTCTTAATTCATAAAAATAATGTTTTTGTTGGGATCTATATTCTATATATGTGTTTTATACTATATAACATAATTCAAAGAAGGAAAAAAATTCATTGATAACAATTTGGGATATTGAATTCTCCCCCCCTTTTGAAATCTCACATGTGAAATTTTATTTTATATAAATAGGTGAGGGTATTTATCCTTCATAAATTTTTCCAGTTCCCATGTTTCCTTTTTGCAATTAGGGTTCCTCAATAGTACATTCACAGGGTGAGTTGTATTATTTCATATAAATTTATCTCTATGGTCCAAGATCTTCATTGGCTACTCCTCGTAAGAGGGATAATTTTCCAACAGTACCACATCTACATTAAGTACATGTGAGGGATCTAGTCTATACTTCCTCAATATGGATAAATAGAATACATTAATCACTTGAGACATGGTAGGTGGAAGTACTAGTTGATATGTCATTGCTCCAACATGATCAAGAATCTCAAAGGGGTTGAGGTACTGGGGAATACACTTTCCTTTCTTCCCAAATCTTGTGATCTTATTCCATGGATATATGTGGAGAATACCATGTCTCAAATCTCAAATTCTAGGTCCTGTCAATGATTGTATTCATAGCTCTTTTTCGATGTTGTCCTTTCTTGAAATGCACCTGAATAATTTCCACCTTTTCCACCATTTATTCTACCATTTTAGGTCATAGTAGTTAACATTCACTTACATCATCTCATCAAGTCGTTTTTTCTACATCATTTTCCATAAATGATTCATATGGGTCTATTTGGATGATCGAGCGAGAATAGTTTTTACAAGACAACTTGACCATAGGCAGACGTTGGTCCCATATTTAGAGCATGTTGGATGCATTTCTAGAATATGAATGTGAATCTCAGATCTTGATTAGATACAATAAATTGTGGTATTTTATGTAGCCTTAGCACTTCTCTTGTGTATATATGTGCAAGTATATTCAATGATAAGTAATCTTGAATTGTGACAAATTAAGTAGTCTTTTTAAAGATGATTCATAACAACCCATATAGAAATATTTTCTATAGATTTCTTTGATATTCCCATGACAAATTCCATTGCGAAGTTTTTCCATTTCCATGTTCGTATGTGTAATGAATGCATTGTCCACTTAGAATTTTTCCATTCATCCTTCACTTAAGAACCTACCATGAACTTTGATTTATATTCAGTGATATACTTCTTCATATATTCCCACTGATAGTTCTCTTGGAGAACATGATATATCTTTGTGCTCCCTATGTCAATATAGATGGTTGATCTATTTGAATCACTTATAAGATCATTCTTTATTTAAGGATTTTAAGTTACACATATTCCTAACCCAAATCTTACAACTCCTTCCTCGTCAATTTTGACTCTGAGGATTTCCCCTTTCTCAGAGCTTCCAACTTCATTTGAATTTCCACATAATTTCTTTGAGCAATATTTATTTTATCCATAAGAGATAATTGAGAAATAATTTCAGATAGGATTGATGGTGATCTGTTCTTAATGATTCATAAGTCCATATATTGAAAATATAAGAAGATTGGATCCTTCTCAATTATCAACATTGATAATATTACATGATCCTTTCTACATAGAGTATCCTCCACTATATTTGGTTTTCCATGATTGTGGTGGATTGAGTAGTCATAATACTTGATGATTTCTAACCATCTTCTCCAGTGCATATTATGCTCTATATATTTGAATATATATTTTATTCTCATACGATAAGTATATATTTCACAGTTCTCCCCATATAAACAATTTCACCATATTTTCAACACGAATATCATAGATTCCAACTCCAAATCACTTGATCGATTATTTTGCTAATGATTTTTATATTGCCTTATGGTGTAGGATTTGACTTTATCATTTTCATCAGTACGCAACCTATTCAGTTATTTAAATCATCATTGTGTACCACGGATAGTTAGCCACTTTTCGGAAGTGTGAGTACATGCATGATTATTATGCTATTTTTTAACTTATTGAATCAGTATTCACATTAACTAATATTGATAAAAAAAATTCTCCTTCGAGTCATCTTGGGTAGTGGGTTTGAAAACCATGAGAATTTATTCATAAATCATTATTAATTCAGAAAAAGATCATGAATACTATAGATCTACCTTATATATGTTTGTATAGTCCACTCTTTGATTGAATTTGTCTTGGAAGGATCCATAAGTATTCCTCTTCATGGGATAACAAAGACCATGAATTATACTTCATACCTCAAGAAAAAACATTTACTGTACTTTTTTATAATATTTCTCCATTTACATTGTCCTTAAGATTTTATTCAAATGCTCTTAATATTGTCCCTTGGTCATAGAGTATATTATAATATCATCTATAAAGACTATAACAAATTTTTTGAGGTAATATCTATGCTCAATATTCATTAAATCCATGAATATTCCTAGATCATTAGTGAGATTAAAGGAAATCACTATGAACTCATAGTGTCCATACCTTGTTCAAAAGGTAGTATTGTTAAAATATTTCTTCTTTAACTTTAATTGGTGATATCCAAACCAGAGATCCACCTTTAAAAAATACATGTCACCACATAGTTGATCAAAAACTACATTTATCTATGGTAGAGGATACTTGTTCTTTATCGTGATTTTTTGAGCTCATGATAATCAATACAGATTCGCAATGATCCCTCCTTCTAATTGATGAATGAGTTTGTGTACCCCATGGTTGAGAACTTGTGCATATCAAACCCTTGTCCAAATTCTATTTTAACTTCTCCTTAATTTATTCTAACTCAATAGTTTCAATTCTTTAAGAATTATTCGATAAATGTAGATATCCAGGAGTAAGTTCAATTGAGAAATCAACCTCTTGGTCAGGAGTAAGATGAAACAATTATTCAGGGAACATGTTATTATAGATCCTCACAATGGGCATGTACTCAAGCATTATTATCTCCTTTGTCTCGATCATTTTATATTTATATAAATTCTCATAAGAAACTAATATCAACAATGGAGATGATGAATCTAAGGTATATTCATCCTCCTCCATATACCCGAATAGATTTAGTGGATTACTTGGTTTTTGAAGAGTAATCTCCCTTTCCTAATAATTGATGTTATATTTGTACAAATATAGATAATCCATTTCTATTATAGTATCAAACTCTAGAAAAGTAATAATGGCCATATTTTTTGGGAGGTTCAGTCCCTAAATAGTCATTGGGGAGGAGTTACATACTTTTGATACAACAATTTTAACATATTTTCCCTACAGATAACTCAACCTATATATTTTGAGGTGGTGTTTGAATAGTTCTACTAAACATTAAATATATGAAAGAATGCATAGAACCATAATCAATTACTATGTTCTCTATTTTTTAAAGAATAAATAGTGTAACTATCACAACATCATTTTCAAGCTCCACCTTACCAGTAGTGATAGAATCAGCTCTCCCTTTCTCATTTGGAATTTGTGGTTATGAACACTACATACCCTGAAGGAGTCTAGGTTTAGTGCACTAGGTTTCATAGTGCCCTTTCTAACAATAGTTGAAACATTGAACCCTATGTGGTGCTCTACATTCCATCAAAATTTTGAATAGATTATTTATGTATCTTTTACATTCATGACCATGATGTACTTATCTCCCATACTTCAAGAATTTCTCCATCCATTTGAGGAAATTAAAAAGATTCTTCTTCCCATATTTTTTAAAAGTGAGTAGTTGAGTTTTCTTTCCACGTTTTTCATTAGATCCTCTAGATTGAAACTCCATATGTCATTTATTATCTCGATATCCATGGGAAAATTCTACAAAACCCATATCCACATTGAGATTATATAGAAAAAACTCTTCATAACTCCCAAATTATTATACAGATAGATCCATATAAAGGTGTAGTTTTATAACACTAAATTATCTATAAATGTTTCTATCATTGCCGATAAAAAACCCAAGGTGTACCTTGAAAGGCTTGTGAATTTTTTTGTATGTACTGATAGATTAAACTTACTTTTTATTCATCTCTATAAATTATCTCTCTATTTTTATTTGAAGAGTTTAATGGAAATACATATAAATAAATATTTTTTTAGTGTCTTCCAATTCCAACTCTTGAATTTCATCCTTCGACATAGTTTTCTTAATCAATGCACACTATTAATGAACCTCTACATATAAAAGATAAACAACTATAATCACCATCTCTATCTCAGAATGGTGAAGCATATAAAAGACCTTAGCCATTTAGCTGACCCATTCTTCTATAACTAATGGATCAGAATATCCACTAAATTTTGGTGTTCATTGTGGAAAAAAGACTCGATTTCTAGTTAATCCCTATTAGGTGAAGAAGGATGTCCCACATTATTAATGTTATTGATCAACTCCTGAGATAGTTGGGTAATAATCACCATGAAATTTTGAACTCCACCTTCAAATGAATTGGGGATTTCATTTGGGCATTCACTGTATTTTCCCTCACACGGATGTTTTCCCTAGTTTCTTCTGGTTCCCACCATTTTCTGGAATATAAAATTATTGAACAAAACATAAGTCAAGAAGCCATGAATAAATAATTTATTTATTTCATAAATTTTCACTAAAGGAATATCTTGTGGGATCCCTATGTTTAGAATTTTTCTAAAACAAATATTCTCTGGTAATTACTTATACATAGTCTTATACAAAGGGTTTAGACTAATTTTATAAACTCATAATTCCAAAATTAACTAAACTATGATCTTATAACAATAATAGATACCCTTCTTTTTCATACTTTACTTTTAAATTTTTTAAAGATGGACAACTAATTGCATTATAAAACCAGGATTTAATGGTTTTGTGTCTTTGGAAAATTTCGACCATATATAACATTTTAATAACAAAACATAAAAATTATTTAATTACTTATTCTTTAGTTTCATAGTTTCTATCATGTACCCTATAGTATAAGTAGTCACCTGATAATATACATCAAAGAAAGGGGTGTTCTGAAATCATAGTAAGAGGATAGATATGAACATGAATCAATATAATATGGGTGTAAAAAGTCACCATGATCTTAACATAAGTGTGGGATAATCATCATAATCATTAGAGGGAGCATTATAAAAAGTCAAGGAATGTGTAAATGAATTAAAATGAAACATCATGTCTTAGTAGTAAAATATAAAACATTGTTATTAATAAATATAGAACCGTGTTCATGCATATTACACATTATCTCATGAGATACATCACATTACTGAATGCATTCGTGATCTATATAATTCTGGGTGCACCCATCACATCATAACATTTTCATAATCTTCTTTTCAATATAGAGTATATATCAATCATAGGCATACAAAAAAAATAAAATCGAATGGGTTTCATTTTATCCATTAGTGAATAAACCTTTGAGATTCCAAAATGAGAAAGGAAAAAATATATATTCCATTAGATTCATCATTCTTGAGAAAAAAATAGAAAACTCAAGAGGAGTAAAAAAGTGTTTAAGAAGGAAGAGTTATTTTGGAAAATCATTTCATTTTTCATGAATATATCTTAAAAACTTGTATATCCCATAAAACAAAATTTAATAGTAAAGAAATTATATTTCAGGAGTATTAAATGCACATCCACACTGAAACTTGTCATGAAAGAGGAATAATGAAAAGAAATGAAAGTATGTTTGATAATCCCTTTACCTTATGTTTTAATTCTTTCTTAATATTAATATCCTGAATAATAAAATTATAATCATTAATTAATAAATACAAAAACAATTTTACATTTATTTTACTTATTTTAATTTTATAAAATTCATTTATTAAAATTATAATGAGTTATAGAGTTCAATTTCATCAACTAGAGTGTTCATTTCTTAGTTTTCATGATCGGTTCTCTTGTATACAAGAATAGAAGTTCATATAAGGTGAGAATAATTCTCAATAATTGAAATTATATGTTACTAGTGAACATAAAAATGTTTATTGGGTATTATATATTATTTTTTAACGTATTTTATATTGAATTATTAGATAAAATGTTAATAATAGTCATTTAGATTAATTTTGGTGGTTTTCGATCACAACAAACTTGTTTTGTTTTATTATTTAAAACAATGGATATATGTTAGTTACAAAACATAAAAAGGTTAAAACATAAATTTAAAAATATTTTTAAATCAATAAAATGGTTTTATGACAAAACTTGAAGTTGGTAATGGATATTGAAAACTTTTTATCCTCGAAGGGGATAAATCAACACATCACATATGATGTTTTCATTTTTAGAAAAAAAAAAATGGAGAGGAGAAGAGGTTTAATAATGGATTATTCCATTAACATATTATAATTAATGTATATATAGAATAATGGATTTATTATGCCACTTTAATGGGGAGTGGTCAGGATATAATAAGAAAAGAAAAGAACTTGAAAAGAAATTATAATAAAATTGAAGAGGATTTTACCTCGTGAATTTCTTCTCCTTGAGAACCTCCTTTTAGAAATTAGACATGGTATTTTTTTGAGAAAAAATGATTCTAGAAATGGTTAAATGTATTGGTAATAGGGTTTTTTTATAATTTGGACATATATTAAATGCTTGGATTGTTTGAGGAGAAGAGGTGATGAGGGGTGGTATTTATAGGGGAGGAGAGGGTATTTTTTCATTATTTTATTCATTGTTTTTTTATTTGTGCACAAGACAATAAATTGTTTGTAACTAATAATTATATATATTAAATAAATAAGGAGAGTTCCATATTATGGTATTATATCAACCACAAATAATCTATGACTCAATAATTCATATTTTTTTGTTAAATACCATAAATTATTGAATTTCACTATTCTCTAAAAACTCAACTATTTTAGAAAAATCCAAAAAAAAATATACCCTAACTATTTATTAATTTTTAGGATTAAAAAAAGGACTCAATTTTGTGAAAATAATTTTCTCTATATGATAAATTTATTTTTTAATTGAAATCATTATTTATTTGAAAAATATAAGTTTTAAATTAAAAATTATTCTATGACACTTTGAAAAATTAGTTAAGGTATAATAAAATTATCTAATAATCATATTACAACAAAATATTAATTTGAGAATCTAATTTATCTAAATTAAAATTATTTTATACAATTATATTAATTATAAAGATTTAAATAAACATTTTTGTTTTACAAAAATACAAACACTTAATTTTTCATTTTTAGAACAATAATATACTTATACTGTGATATAATTATATCATATTTTCATTTATAAGGTGGTCAAATTTTATTTCTACATTCATAGATGATATTACTATTATATTGGAAGGATTACTATTCCTAATGGTCAATTACTATTCTAATTGTCATGTTATTATTCTGTTGGTATAGGTTCTTTAATTTATATGAAACCCACTTATTAAATTGTTAATTCATGGAAGTGATGTTTTTATTGGGATATCTATTCTATTTTTGTATTTTAAACTATATAAGATAATTATAATAAGGAAAATATTCGGTCGATAAAATTTTGGGTCATTACACTATGAGCCTTGTAGTTTCACAAAGAATAAAGAAGATTCCATGATCTATTGTTGGATTTCATGACATGTATAAGATTATATGTACACACTATGTGATGAGAATGCTATAGTTTATGCATACCCTATCATGTTTGACGAACACGCTAGGTATACACAAATAAAACATATCATGTGAAGGACATTATCCCTCATGATACTTGTTTTTAAAAGGAACCTATTCACATAATATATTTATTTCTTTTGTGAAGGATGTGAGAAAAAATAAATTGAATACATACAGTCTATGTGTATGATTATAGTAAAATAAAATATATTTTTTGAATAATATAGGATATTTATATCAAAATAATGTTGAATATAATTATGAAAATGAACTGAGGAACATATATCATATTAACATAAAATAATCAGAATATTGAATAGTAATATGCAAATGATCATGTATCATGATGTGATATTTTGATAATTAATTAAAGGATGTACATTTGAAATAGTTTAATTTTATAGTTTCATAAAATAATCTAATAATATGTTTGAGTGCATTAGTTGTACACATCCTTTTGAGCTCGGGACTTCATTAGAAGATGGAAGAATTAAAGATCAAACATATGATAAGACAGAGGAAACTAGTCATATATTATTATCACAAATTATTTGAGAAATATCCCCAAATTTGTTAATTAGGTGCAACAACAATAGAAGAAGTGTACACGATAAATACATATATAGAAATATCATATAAGAAGATCAATATTGGTTGGGGAAAAAGAAACCAAGTGGTATAAGATATCATCCTATAGTGTATCAATGTTTTGTGAACTATAATGATATTTAATGCAGTATAATGGTCCACTTATGTTAGTCAAATGTGTCATGCCCAATGTGGAATTTTTTAACACTGTGTAAATTAGTATAAATATACTCATGGGTAGAGTTAAGAGTTAAGATAAAGGGTAACTCTCTATTATTGAATATAGTTGACTGATATATTATAGAGTCCATGTTGGGTGGAATAACTAGAATTCCTATGAGTAGGACTACATTGATATAAAATAAATGAAAATCATTTTGTTCAAATATTTCATTAAATTCATCATTCAAGGTGAGGCTGAAGGAGACTTGAATTTCAGATTGAGTCTTTAACCAGTCATAGAGGTTGAATTGAAAATTAAAAATTCTTAAAAAGTAAAGGAATCAGTGATTCACTCCCTCTTTCAGTGATCTCAAACTAATTCAAACTTGACATAACAGTTTTGAGTATGATTGTTAATTAGTGCTACATGTGATAAGAGCATATTGTGAGATATTATATATCTTATACAAAATAATATGATTTTATATATAGCCTCCAAATACACTTATCATTTCAGTCCTCAGGTATATATAATTGTGCAATATATTGTATATTCATATAAAATGATGTAATATTTATTTATATAATGTTTGTCTTTCCTCACATAACATGTATAATCTTTTATCAACAACTAAATTCAAGATAATAACATTAACTATAAATTGAGGTCAAGCTTGCTAAAAATGAAATCATTTTATCATACCTGGATTTAATTACTTAAAAATATGTATGGTAATAACATTAATGAGTTTATAAATTTAATAAAATTCAAACACCATTCATACTATCAGAAATTCATAACTATGAATAAAATTTGTAATAACCATTAAATAATTGAGTATTTCAAATGTACAAATATTAGATAAATATTTTTTACCAATTATGATAAAAATAAATTTATAAAAACATTATAAATTAACTAAACATTTTTTATGTTCATTAATATTTAATACAAACACATTATATTCATTAGTTGATATTAGAATTTCATATTCTTCATTATGATTAAAATTACATTAAATATATGATATTTTATGAAATATAAAAATATTTTAATTCAATTTATATTATTTAATCACTACAAATACTCTTAATATCACATGCATAACATTATTTAACCATTTTACCGAATCTATAATCAAAAACATTTTTATTTGGTCTTAATATTATCTGAATAATAGCTATTAGTTTCAAAACATTAAATTAACTATCATGAAAAAAATAATAATTTTAAAATATATGAACTTGATATTTTGAAAAATATCTTTAATTTAAAAAACCCTAATAAACAA
This sequence comes from Viscum album, assembly GCA_963277665.1. Lineage (NCBI taxonomy): Eukaryota > Viridiplantae > Streptophyta > Magnoliopsida > Santalales > Viscaceae > Viscum > Viscum album. Next base: position 871,836,765 of record OY728135.1, on the reverse strand, counting down.
AAAATATAATTTTTATATAAAAAATTATCCAAATTATGTTCATTTCATATCATATCGAGAAAATAAATTTTAATATTATTTTCAAATATTAAGGAATATTTTTTAAGAAATGTTTAAAAAAAATAATTAATTAATTATAAAGACATTATAAAAAATTAAAATATAAAAATTTATAAATAAAAATGTACAAAATACCATGTAATTATAACTTATAAGAAATTGTTTCTAATTTAAAAATAATTAAGAAATAAAGGTAAAATAAATAAAATAATTAACATAAATTAAATTTGATTTTACGTTAACGCTTGAGAACAGTTTTAAAATTAATTTATTCTTATGCATGATCCCCAAAAAATATTTTCCCATAAAATAGTGTTCTTACCATAGGATACATTATCTTTTCCCACAAACTAATGTCTATAATAGTTCTTGAATCTATGCTTTCTCACACCCTAATACAAAGATGAAGTATTAAGGTGCACTGTTTTCATAGTAGTCAATGTAGGATACATTTTAATGAATGTAATGTTGTATTTTTTACTCCATATTACATTATAAATGTAATTTAATGTTGATACCTATTGAAAATTACATTATCTCATAATCATAAATTTCAGTATACTCTTGATATAATGATAACACTTATGATAATATTAGTCTCTAATAAATATTTAAAAATATAGATTTCATTAATATAGAAACATTTAATGCTTAGATAACACTACTTAGTTTCATAGGGTTTGATTAAAATATATTTTTTAGAGAAATAATGACTAAAACCCAGAAACCCAAGATTATAATGATAGACTGTAGAAACCAGTTGTGAAACTAAAACTAAAGAACCTGTAAAGAAAATATTGATGTGTAACTCACATTTATGATATTCATAACCATCATTCATCAATATCTTGTGTTTTTTATTAATATAAAAAAAGGGTATCCAAAACACATCCTTCTTCATGATGTGTCAACTGGACAATGTAAATTGTTTAAACAATCAAAATAGGATCCTATATTTTTTAGTATGTGCTAGTATTTCCTAGCAAAAAAGGAGGAAGAATAAGTTATAAATGTTGAAATGTATAAGCCTTATCCAATAATCCAAAATCACTAACCTTGCACCATTTTTTGATAATTGAGTTTTTAAATCCCCAAGGATTTTCCCTAATAATGCATTCATTAACTCCTGAATTATAATATATGGGATATTTTTTCCCATAGTTTAAGTATCATAGTCATGAATGAGACTCATATGTTGTGTAATATATCATGTTATTCCTCCACGAATGAAATATTAAATGGGTAGATCATTCAAACATTATCCCCTAACAATTTGGATTACAATCGAAGTCATTCACAGAATCTAATGCATACCATAATCCCAGTGTATGTTTATCAAACATATTCTCAAGATATGTGTCTCATGCATATTAAAATACATTGGTGATTATGTAATCACAATACTTTTTCTTAAAAATATATTTATTGAAATTATCATGTTATAATTATGAATACATTATCCAAAACATATCCCTGAGTCCATCACCCCAAAAAATTAAGCACATGGAATATTGGCACTAGAGCATCTTCTTATCAATATTCCACTTGCACTAAATCCTAAAAGTATTTGTTCTATTTCGGATTATATTATATCATATAAAATATCTTGTGAAATAATATCCAAAACTCATTTTGGATATCTTCTAAAACACCTTTTTAAATATATCGTTAATATCAACTTATATTATATGATATTTAATAACATTTGAAAACCATTTAAATACTCTTCTAGATTAAAATATAAAACACTTACAAGATATCTCTCTTAGTCAAACTAAATGTTGATTCATTCAACCTAAAATTGTAACCCCATAGTCCATTATTGAATTGGAAAAAAAATATGAATCATTTGATCTACATATTTATGAAAATGGTGCCTCTAGAAAATAGTCATTGCAACTCAATCTATATAGGGGTCTATCATGACATCCATCAAACACATCAACCACTATACACATTTCCAACAATAATTTCACATGAGAGAATGAATTATAATATGTTTACTCTATCCATAACATCGAGGGAACTTCACACATAGACTATGTCAGTAGCATATCTATAACTCATAAATACTTGATTCTATGAGTATTGAATAAATTGTTCGATAAATACACAAAATATCATTCATCATTATGGATTAACACATAACATGTAACTTATCCAAATAGATAAAAACATCATTTAAATTATATAGGTGTGTTCAAACACTCCCCATTCCGTCTCATTCAAGAGCCTAGATGTCATAGTCCTTATAAGATATTAAAGATACTATCTTTTCATTCCTCCAACCAAGGAAAATATTAGAAGTAATACCAATGACCCATATATTAGCAAAGAAACAATGGAATTCATAAGAATGGAAACAAATTATGATTCTTCTTAAGCTAGGTATGTCAACATACATATGTAATGTAGAATCTTATATGATCCATGAATCCCTAGAATATTTACGGCCTAGTATATGCCACTACATATTGAATACATAATGGTCTATCCATATAACATAAAGAAACACTACCTCTATTTTGTTCGTCATCAATTTATTTTATATCTCTATAAAAGAATCCTACTGACACAAAACTTATCATTCCATCATAAACTATCACATTGAATGATGAACATTGGTTTCTGATAAATCAAAGACGTTCTTTGAGAGGTCCATTGTCATTAATCTTCACGAAATTTATATCAACAAATTGATATATGTATCCAACATGAATGATAAATAGTATATTTTATTTGATATGGTACATTTTATATTCTTAAAAAAATTATGAATGTTTAACAAAACCCAAAATAAAAATGCTCAATAATATCATGTATGTTAAACTACAAAATCATCCTTATATTTCCACATTATCTATGGTGATATTTTCTTATTAAATCTATATGAAATAACCACCACATATCCATGTGACTATCATTTAAAGCTGTCTCACTTAACTGATTATTGTGTAATATCTATACAAAATGAAATTTCAAATGATGGTGAGATTTATTAATATTATTCCTAATGTTCAGATCCATGAATATCTTAAAACTCTTTATCTTAAAAACATGGAATGTTATAATTTTAACTATTATTGTATACATAGAACACTTTCTATGATTCACATCATCATCCTTAGAACCTTATTCTAAAAAAATCCATTAACTAGTACAAAAACCTACATTATTATTTACCAACACATGCTAAACTATTTTAGTATAAATTGACACTCACTTTAACGGGAATAATACTTTATAAATTAGTGATATTCACTTTTTTGATAACTAAATGTAACTATTACATTTTTCTTGACCGTTACATGTCTAAAACTCTATAGGATATTATGTGATAATCACTTATTTTTTAATGGTATTTTCATATATTTATTAAATATTAACTTATACATGATAAAGAAAAATATAACTAACCAATTATACATTATATTCTAATAAAAATATCATTTAAATATTCACACACTGTTATGTATTGGGAAAAACTCTTATTTCCAGATAAGAGGAATATTTAACTAACACACCATCCCTTCCAAATAGTATATGGTATTATTTATGTTTAGAGTATTTATCACTAAAAGGAATATTATTATTTAAAATATGTCACTAATGGGTGGAAGGATCTCACTCAATCATTTTTTAATAAATATACGAAAGAACATATTATCCTGTATAAAACATTTTTATCATTATATCATTTTTCAAACATGGTATATAATCTAATGAATCATAAACAATGTGTATATAATTAATCACTTTATTTCTAGTCAAAATAATTCTTTATCACTGACAAAAAATCATATTATCATATAATACACTTAATATGAAGATGCATATAATTTGAAGACCCTTATAGTTATCTATGACAATTCAATCTTATGGAATCATTACATTTTATTTTGATTTTATCTTTGGTCAAAATTGACCTAGACTATCTACTTGAAGAATATTCATTGGACTCTAAATATTAATTTTCTAATTTCATTTTGAACACTCAACCATTTAAACAACTGATATTGTACCAAAACCTATATATTATGTCACTTGTTATATTAATCTCATCTTTTGGGAACATTAGGTAAACATTTCTCAATTCATGAATATTTTTGGAACGTTTCTATAAATGATAATGGGATGAATTAATTCTCAATAAGAATCTATAAAGAACATATAGTCTCTAAAAGTCATTAGCAAATCAAATATTGATGAATATATGAGATAATACAAAATTTATTTTGGTTATTTTAAATATAATTCTGGTAAAACCCTATGTGAATAATTTTATGCTTAAAAAGAATATATAATATCTTATTTAAAAACATGAAAACATTATTACTCTTGAATGTATTTCTCAAATGCATATTTCTTCACCTCAAGAACACTTCTTATGTCAATAGGTTTAAGAGTAACTTAAATTAAGATTCTCCATTAAATGATTAATTTGAAAACCAAGATTAATTATTATGGTTTTATTTATCTACAATAGAGGATTTTATCAGTTGGTTATCATATTTTATTAAAATTTAATAGAAAAATTATTTAAATTAGATCAAACTAAAATTATAACCCTTTTTAAAGTTCAAAAAACCCATTAGTAGACCATGATCCATTTTTCTTTATGAAAGACATTTATTAATCAACTATATAATTTATGATTGTATTTATATGAATATAACTATCAATCATATCATAAACATCTATTGGATAGTCAAGTGAATAAATATTTATCCAATACATCTAGTGGATATATAGAACTCAATTTCTCTTGTATCATAACTGTTAGGGTTTCCTAAATAAGGGTAACCAAAGGAAAACATCATAAATAAGGCCCCTAAATATAAAGTCCATCATATTTCTTACTTCATGTATAAATGATTATTTATTGGTAGCTAATTGTAAGGGCCACCCATACTAAATGATTTTGGTCTTCACTAGTGTTGATTTAGAATAAATAGCACCATATGTATTTAAATGGGATTTAATCTCCCAAAATTATTTAATATTATTACCTTTATTTAATAATTTTTCTTACGATTTTTTAGAATATTACTTCATCAACCAAAATAATTTGTTCAAGCCATAGTAATTTTTAACTCTCTACACAATGCACATTTTTTGTTACTAATCCAAAAATAGAAGGAAAACTCATTCATACATATCCAAATGAATCTTAGTAATATGGTATATGTACTATGAATGTAAAGGATCTGAGAAAGAGGATATTGATAATATTCTCAGTTGTTTTTTGGAAAATAGAGAGACAACGTAATGGCCCAATATTTAACTATATATTTTTTCATAAATAAATATTATGTTAATAAAAATTTTACATGCAATAAAAAAACTTAAGAATAAAAAACTCATGTAATTAATTTATATATTGGCTAATGTATTAGAGCTATTGAATTAGTGGTTACAAACTCTTAAAACTAACTTATGAAATATATATTCCATTTAATACTCCTTTATACCATGTGGCTAAGAAGCTAGTAATATCATTTTTAATTCTAAAAATATATTTTATATGATGTATATTTTCTTTGTTTTATGTATTTATGATTAGTTGTAATACTTTAATAAGAGTTAATTTATAAAAAAAATATTTCTTATAAAAAATAGTTTTCTGATAATTTTATGAATTTATTTTAATGTTAAATTTATAAATTTAAAAATGAGAATTGGAAAACTAAAATTTATTTTCGTAAATATATTGATAATAATAGATTATGGTTAATTATTGGTATTTTTAAAAAGAATTATATTTTAGGGAAAAGTGGAAAATACCAATTTATTAAATAACATGAAATTTATAAAATTATTACTATATAGGTATTATTTAAAAATTAATTAAATCATTTTATAAGACCAAATATGTATTGTACATGATAATTTTAAATTTTAAAAAACTTGGATTTAATTTTCACACCCATATTTTACATTGTTGATCATAAGTTATCAATTTTAAAAAATATGTTTTTAATAAATTATATATTTAGTGTTTCAAATTTAATTTTTATAAAATTTAGAAAAATAATTTATGAAATAAAATTTCAAATATAGAGTCATTAAAACCAAATTATAAATAATTACCGATTTATTTTCAATAATAAAGGATAAATTACAATGGTAAAAACTATTTCCACAAATAAAAATAAAAATAGATAAAAAGGGTTTAACTAAGAGAGAAAGACTGAAAACCAGTCTAAAAGGTGTGTATAAATGGGAGTACCAGGCCTTGAAAAAACATATGCAATCCCCTATACATTATTTATCAATTTTGGAGATACAGTCCAGAAGAGTGACATTCATTTATAAATTGTTTTTTATAATTTAAAAAATGCAATCATTTTTACTTTAAAGGGTAACTCCTCTATTCACATTATTTCACCACTAAATCATAATTTTTTGTATGAAATTCATCTTATAAAAATTAATTAAAACCATAAATATTAATTGGTTTAAAAAAGACTATCTCTAAGTGGATTAATTTACTTTCCAATGGAGATAATCCATAAAATGAGGTATAAATTTCAAACTTCCCCATTCTCATTATTATTTCTTTTTATGAATAAATTTTTCATAAACATCCATTATATAGTCTTAAAAATATAACATCTATATAAATATTTTAATGGTATGTTATTATAATTATGTAATCTGTATTGACCACCTTTCTATTTTCCATCAATAAAAATAAAATTATCTTTCATTCATCTGCAAACTCCCACCTCTACAATAAAATATGTTTTATTTTACATCATTGTGTTATATGTTTAGTCTTAATATAGAATTTAAAAAATAAGTGTGATATTTATTACATATTGTTTTATTATTAAATGATAAACCAAATTACGCCTTTTCCCCATTCTGTTGAAATTGAAATCACCATCCATACGCATGTGTAGACTACCACCTCCTAGGATTGATTGATTTCCTTTTATCTATTCATCACCAGCTTACATGTATGGTCATGAGAATTATTTAAAAGTAAAAATTTTATTTTTGTGAAACTATTAATGTTTTGGATAGACAAATTACCCAACCTATTAGAAATATGAACAGTAAACAATTGTGGTAAATTCAATCATTCAAAAAGCATTCTACGATGGAAAATGTTTTCTTTATAGTAATAAAAAACTTTTATAGGTTACATTCCTTAGATAATTCTTCACAATTATGATATAACATAAATATTTAATCTAAATAAGATCATTATTATTTTTTTATAATGATGTTACAAATAAAACACTTTGTAATTATCAATTAATTTTGGAATATTTTTATTTTTGTTATTTTAACCACCTACATGAATAACACTATAAATTTATATCATGGATGACTGTTGAAGTAATATATTATATAAATAAAAAAATAATGATTTTTTTGATTTTGAAATGGTTATATAAAACTTTCAATCGTTATTTAAAACCATACCCTTCATTCACTATGAATAATTGAAACACACACATCTGCAAACTCATCTTAAATAATTATAAAAAATTCCATAAAAATGAATTTTAACTTTATAAATAATTATATAACATCAATTAATATACTTTTAGGATCTAGTAATGAGAAAAATTGGGATAATAATGAATAACAACTCTGCTATTATGAAACTACTTTAAAAATAAATATTACTCACACTTATTAACAAAAAAAAGTTAATAACAATATAATATAAATGTAAATAATTTAAAATGATATTTATAAAGGTTTATATGGGTCACTAATATAGTGATTCTTTATAATGGATTTTATAGATCATTGTTTCTGAGAAAATTGTATGGTAAGTAATTCTTATTTTCAATTACAATTTCATGATACTTATTTTCTAATGTGAACCATGATACCTCTAATTTGGTGTGGTAATTCCTAATGAAAGTATTTTATCATATTCATGTGGTTTGGAAAGAAATATATTGTACTTTATTTAAAATTTATTTTACTCAAATAGTCCCAATTTTGAAAGTGGTTTTATCAAAATGATACACAAATCTTATCAGTTTCAATTATAAATCTTATTTTCCAGATAAAATTGTTTTCTTTTATAATAAAAGCCCTTGTCATTTTAAATTTATATTTAGGGGGATTTTTAGTCCCTTCAAAATTTCATTTCCCTTTGACTCATATTTTACCCAAAGTGTTTCTTCTAGTGAAACTGTCCTCATAACTTATTCACATACCAGAACATTCATTTTCCATATAGTTATTCATTGGATACCTTTTTAAGTGTCCTTACCCATGATTAAATAATTTATTTTTATAATTTTATATAACATGAAATTATTTTAAATGTTTTAAAAAATTAACAATACATTTAGGTGTAATTTTCATCAAAATATAAAAAACTTCCCTTTTTAATGATTACACATTATCATGTTATTCCTAAACATTTTTCATTTTATATGAATAATTCTCTCTAAAAAATCATTGTTTATAAAATAAATTATTTTTATCATTGTTTTGAAAAATATTTCATTTAAAATAATTTCAAAAGATCAATAACATTTCTCATTTCAGATATAGATTTTTAATGACTAAATTTTTTCATCTATTCCATTGTTTATTAACCTATCATATACTTTATAAGGTAAATTAGTAATATGATACCAACCACCTACTTTATTTGGATATATTATATAATGTACCTCTCTTTTAAAAGATTCATTCATCACTTACATTATCTTTCATAATCATTCGCTGTGTATAAATATATGCTATCTACAAATGTTTTTAAATATAAGAATACTTAATTTTTTTAGCCCTTTTATTAAAGGGTTATCACATTGAATTAACAGATAAATTTAAAGTGAAAATTATTTTCCTAACCATATACCCATTACCTCTATGGTGTAAGTAAAATAAACATTACTATCTTGATTGAATGGTATTTACCTAGGTGGGTTCAAAAAATATTTGGTTTCCCATTTATATTCTATGGTCTTACCTTATTATGGTGATGATTTAATTCATATTTTGATTCCTTTTGAACTCTATATGAACCATATTTCAATCATAAAAGATATTTATGTTATAAAAAAGGAATAATTTCCAAATAAAATTCATATTTATGGATGATGATGTCTGGGGTCCTATTTAACCTTCTAATGAATTATTTTAATGTTTATATCTCAGGATATAAGTATTCATGAGTATATTTTAGTTTCCCATAAACATATATACTAATGGTGTGGCTCATGAATGAAATATTTATTTAAACTAATTCATCTTTGATGTTAGAAATATATTTATTTTTTTTATAATTTTTATAATAACTATGTTACACTCTCATGGATTATGTTTAGTGACTCATGTTTCTACTATATTTTCATTCATTTCTTATTTTAATCCAAGCATTATGCCTTGATTTATTATCCCTGATTTGTTTGGTATAATTTTAACTTGTATCATGATTTTATCCATATTGTTATATTATACACACTTATGATATATCAGTGTTAACACATATGTTTTCCCTTACTAATAATATGGGATCACACAATCCATAGGTTTAAATTTTTGTAGGTTATGAATATATAAATTGTATAAAATTTATTTATGAGTTTATTATTTGGATAATTTTGTGGATATTTTAATGGATAATTATGGATTTATTATTTTTATTTATAAGGGGATAAATTTTAATTAAAACATATAAAATGGGTTTTGTTAGAATATTTTTTCTTAATTATCCAAAAATATATATCGAAATTGAAATAAACTTGGCCCAAATAGCCTAGAGTTTATGGTTATTATATAAAACTTTCATAGATACAATAGACCACATCACCATAGATCATTCAATTTATTAGTATTGAAGAACTAGATAAATATATGATTCCTTTATTAAAATTTTAATTATATTTAGGAAAAACAAAGTAAAATTAACTACTTCCTTGACACTTATTCAAATGTCTCATTTTTGTAACATAGGGAAGGGAAACAAATAAAAGGGTGAGCTCAAATAATTAGTAAGGGGTACATAAAGAAGAAACATGGATCAATAATAATTGAAGCATACTCAATAAGGTAGAATCAATATGCGAAGGTGAATAACTAAAAAATATATTCAATTTAATAAATAAACTAAGAGGGGAAAATGCATTGATAGATATTATCATAGGGAAATTATCATGGAGAGTAATAAGTGAATAATAAATGAAGGTAATTATTAATTAATAGAAATAATTTATCTAGAACATGAACCACTACTCTCATGAACCTCCATAAGTTTATTTCTATCTATCAGTATAAACCCATTTAGTTCTCCTTGGAAACAAATAAAAAAGGGTTTTTCTCTAATTTTTGTGACTCATGGGACCTGTCAATGCATCGAAGGGATATATAATGTCAAGACCCATGAATAACTTAAATTCCAAATAATTATTCATACATATATTTAATTCAATAACAATATTCCTTATCAAAAAAATCTTTTTTGATTAGAGGATGGAATTTATCAATATTTCCCCAGTTAAAATAACATTCAAAGGAAACAACATATATAAAAATGGTATAAAGCTTATAAAATAATCATATCCATGATAAAATAAATATAAATATCTGATGAAATATTAAAAGTTTTATGATAATAAATAAAGTGATTTGTACTCAAAGGAAGTTAGTGATGAATATGGCATATTTCCCATAGAAATTAATGTAAGATGAAAACCCCTTACCACTTAGTAATCAATCTAATAATATACCCCATAAAATTAATAATCACAAAATGAAACATTAAATATCATGAAGATGAATATATTAATGATAGGATATATCAATGGTTAGTATAATTAAATCACATGCAAGGAATAATTAGTGAATAAGTCATATCTCATAGAAATAAAAGTGATATGAGAAACCCCTTACCATATGTTAGAAATTGTTTTTCACTGGTACTTAATGTCCAGGATAAGGAAATTAGATTCATAATGTTCTTAGTGAAAAAAAAATTAAACTATACTTGAATTATTTTAGTTTTATTATTTTCATTTATGGCCATTATGAGGAGTTGTGGTGTTTAATTTCATTGGTTTAGGTGCATTTTCCTCATGGTTTTATTGTCGATTCCCTTGTGTATCATTTTTAGGGTTGTTATCAAATGGAAGAAAAACTAAATAAGTGAAACTATTTATTATTAATGAACATACATAATATTTAATGGTATCATATAACATTTTTATATGTTGTAAGGATTATTCATAAGATAAAATGTTGATCAAAATGTTGTAATTTATTTTTTCTTTTTTTATGACTATCAAGAACTTGTGTCTTTTTATTTAATGTTATATTTATATATAGGTTCTAGAACATGATATAAATTATAATATGTATATTAAAATAATATTTAACGATAATAATTGTCTTAATACTATAATTGAAGGTGTTAATGAAAAAATAGAACTCGCCGCCCATGATGAAGATGAATCAACACCTCAAAGATGATGTATTCTTTTTTAGAATTTAAATGAGAGGAGAAGAGATTTAATTATGGATATTACATTAAAAGAATAAAATTACATTATGTATAAGATAATGTAGTTACCATGTGACTTTTTATAAGTGTATGTGATAATATAATAAGATAATACTGAAATTAAAATAAAGAGAAGGCAGATTCTACCTCTTGAATATTATCTCTGGGGTAACCTCTTTAAGACACTTGGATTTGATCTTTTGGTATGAATAATAGGTCTTGAATGTATATAAAAAAATTGGGAAGTTAATTGAGATGAATTTAAATTTTTTTGAAGGTATACGAGGTGTGGGGAGAAGGGGTGGTGAGGGTGGTATTTATAGTGGAGTGTATGAGTGTTTTTTTTATTATCCCTTTCATTAGTTTATTATTTTGGATCAAGATTATCAATAGTGTTTATTCCAATGAATAAATACAGTGAGTATAGAATTTTAGTTCAAAATAATGGGTTCTTACCTCATCTATACATCATCCATTACACAATAATTCATTTATTTACTTATGATGTTAAATGTCGTAAATTATCGTATTTCACTATTCACAAAAATTCAACAGATTTAGAAAAATCCATAAAAAAATTACCCTTACTATTTTGAAACCTATATATTTTAAAAATTAACTCTATTTTATGAAAATATTTTTATAAATATGTTAAATTTAATTTTTAATTAAAATCATCATTTATTTGAAAAATACTAATTTTCATATTATAATGGATTTTATGACATATTGAAAAATTATTTATGGTATCATAAAATTATCTTATAATTATGAAAATAATATTAATTTATGAATCTATTTTATGAAAATAACTTTTCTTCTAAATATTTATATTAATTATAAAATTTAAAATAAACATTTAAGTTACAAAAAATACCACCACTTCATTTATAATTTTTTTAAAAAAATTACTTATTACATGATATTAATGTTTCATATTTTCATTTATGAGATACATAAATGTTATATGTAGTTTCATAGGTAAGGTTATTATTCTAATGGGAACATTAATATTCTAAACATTCATGTTGATATTAAATAGAATATCATGGTTTGTTTAAGCTCGATGTTGCATAAGTTATCAAATAAATTGAATTTACATAATAAGATAAATACCATTAAATATTAGGGTGTTATACTCTTCCCTCCTTCTAAAATTTAATCCTTGAAATTTTTTATGAATATTTCCTTATAAACAGATAAGGGTTATTCTTCTTCATAACATCCTTAGGTCCCCTTGTTTTTTTATCCTTTTTTATGGTTTCTCCAAATAAAATTTTTTAGTAGAGTTGTTTGATTTATCAATACATTCTCTCTAGTGTCAATAATATTGATAGGAATTTAATAGTAAGACAAATATAGTTCCAGTTCTATTTCTTCATATGTGAGTACATTCGTTGGGTCTAACATGTATATCTTTAACAATGATTTGTGGAACACATCATGATATTTTGTTAGAAATGGTGGCATTAATAATCTGTAATCATTAGCTCCAATTCATTCCATAATTTTAAATGGTCTAATGTACCTAGGGATCATTATCCCTTTCTTACCAAAACCTATGACACCCTTCCATGGCGATATGTTAAAAATGAAAATATCTCTTACTTTAAATTCGACATCATTTCTTTTGTTATAAAACTAACTCTTTTTCATACTTTGAACTACTTCAATATAATCTTTAATAGTATTTATATTTTTTTTTGTTTAATAATTTCATGTCCTATAAGTTTCTTCCCACAAACTTCAACCCAAAAAATTGGCATAGGAAATATTTTTCAATGTAGTGCTTTATATGGAATCATTTGAATATTACCATGGAAACTATTTTTGTAGGAAAACTCTACAGACTTTTCCTTAGCATCCCCTATAAGATCCTAGAATGGTTTAACAAAAGAGATCAAAGAATTGTCCTTAGAATCCCTTCGGTACCAGACGCAGGCCCTGACCGTCGCTTCTGGATCAATGACATTTCGAGCATTTACACTGTGAGATCCGGCTATAGAATTTCTCTTGGAATCCACCCAGTTGGCAGGGATGAGGGTCATTGGAAATAAATCTGGTCCCTCAACATCCCCCCAAAAATTCTCCATTTCTGGTGGTAGGTTTGTACGGGTACTCTCCCAACAACGAGCCTTCTCGTTTATCGATATATGGCCAGCACCTCCTTTTCCCCTTTCTGCCCAAACACTCATGAAACCCCTCTACACGCTATCATTCTCGGCCCGAGAGCTAAGGAAATCTGGAATCTATGGGGCTCAGCTTCTACTGCTTCGCTGGTATTGGCCTCTGACCTTCCTGATCTTCTGATGCATTGGTGCTCCTCTCTCTCCCCGGCTGATGTTGGTTCACTCTGCACTCTAGCCTAGATTATTTGGGAATGGCGCAACGACGCTATTTTTTATCATGCCCACAGACCCCCCAAATTCTAGATTGATCGATCTACCTCTTGGATTGAAGGTTGGGAAGGCCACAATAGATTTTCTATGCCGGGTGTCTCCCCCTCTCCTCATGTTCCCTAGAATCCCCCAATGGATGGGATTCTCAAGATCAATGTGGACGCGTCGCTTCCAAAAGCTAGGCTTGTTGCCCTCTACCTCCTTGCCCGAAATCATCTAGGGCAAATCCTTTCTGCTAAGTATGAACCACATCAGACATTCTGGGAACCGGCAGTCGCTGAAGCCAAGGCCATTTTTGTTGGTATGATGCTTGCTATTAAATGTGGATGGGGTGACATTATCATTGAGTCTGACTGTCTTTCCGTTATCGATGCTATCAATCACAACGATGGAGGACTCCAGTCGTTTGGCACCAATTTCAGAATAATTCTCTCACTCCGCCAACATTTCTCATTTTGCACCTTATCATTCACCAAAAGGGAAGGAAACAATGCGGCCCATCAGCTGGCGTCCTCAGGCCCATTCGGCACTAATCAGCTCTGGCTGGACAATTTCCCTTCATGGCTTCGTGCATGTACTTATGTTGATCTTTGTCATTAATGTTATATGCTTTTATAAAAAAAAAGGTAAATAATGATACAACATGCCTTGAAAGTCTAGTGATAATGATCACAACATGTCTTCCAATGTTTTAATAGTCTTATCATACTATCCTTTAGTTTAAGGGTGATAAGCAGTACTCTTATGAAGCTAAGAATCCAAATCCTTCTTAAGACTCCTCCTAAATTTTGAAGTAAACCATTGATCTTGATCAGACACAATTAATAGAGATTTACCATGAAAGCATAAAAACTCATTAATAAAGATTCTTTCTAGTAACTCAATATTTTATTCATCTCTTATAGTAATAAAATGTGTTGAGTATATAATTCGATCAACAATAACCAATATCGCATAATTCCTTCTAGGATTCCTTGGTTGTCCTATGAAAAATTACATCATACTACCATCATAATTACACATTTTAATTCATATAGGTTTCATATATCATCTACGATATTGACTCTTGGCAATAAATTATTGAAAATCTATACATCCTGACACATATTCATTAGTTTCCCACATCATATTATCCCACCAGAAATGTTCCTTCATCTCTCTAAACATTTTGGTACTACCAGAGTATATTGATAAATTTGAGCTATAAGTATTATATAATAGTACCCATTTTATCTCAGTTATTGACAAAACACATAGCCTCTTTCCAAATTTTTGAATTCCTTCCTCATGAATGTAGTCTTCCAAATTTCATCCTTAAAGGATTTAATTTTCTTTTTAAGATTCTCATTATCAAATTGAGATCCTTTTATCGTTTCCAGTAAAGATGTTTTTGAAATCATTTGAAAAAGGAGTGATTTTTCCATTCCATAAAAATTCTCTCATATATATTCACTAAATCCATGAATATAAGATATTTCTCTATCCTCATTTGGCTTAGAAGTTCATGATATTTACTACTTAATGCATCTTTTACCTTATTTGAATAACCTAGGTGGTAGTGAATTGAGAAGGAATAATCTTTGACTAACTTAAACCATCGTCTTTGCCTCATGTTGAGCTCTTTCTGTGTAAATATGTATTTTAAACTCTTCTGATCCGTATATCTCACATCCTTCACCATAGATATAGTGACTTAATATCACCAAATAAATAATTATGGATGCTTACTCAATAACCTATGTTGGATAATTTTGTTCATTAATATTCAACTCCCTTGATTCATAAGAAAATACTATCTCATTTTTTATAAGGAAACAACCCAATACTTTCTTCTATGCATCCCTATATATCACAAACACTTTATTTAAAGATGTGGCAGAGTCAAAATCAGAGAATTGAATAATATTATCTTTAATTATTCAAAACTTTTTGTACATTATTTTTATCAAATGAACATAACTCCTTTATGAATGATCTTGGTTAATGGGTTAGACAATTGGGAAAAATCCCAAATGAAACAACAATAATAAACTACTAAAAAAATGAATCTATGTAACTCTTTTATGTTTATTATCCTAGGACATTCTGGGATTTCATTTTTGTTTATATGACCATTTTAGATTCATCCTTAGATAAAACAAGTCCATCAAAAGAAATTTTATAAATCCAAAATTCAAACTTTCTAAATTTACAATATAACTATTTTATTCTTAGAGTCTAAGGAAGGATCCTTAGATGATTCTCATGGTCTTCATAGCTTTTTGAACAAACCAAATATCATCAATTAATTATACAAAAAAATAACCAATCTTTTATTGAATACTTTTTTCGTGGATCCTTGAATACAGAGGGTGTGTTATTCAATCTAAATGGCATTACATTGAACTCGTAATGTCCATACCTAGTCTAAAAGGATGTCTTCAAATAACTTCATTCTTTACTCACTATTAATGATACCCAGAATGAAGTTCAATCTTTAAAAAATATTGAGCTCCATGAATTTGGAAAAATAAATCATCAATTAATGGTAGAGGATACTTGTTTATTATTGTAATAATATTGATTTCTCTATAGTCACTGCATAGTCTCATTGGTTCATATTTCTTCTTAAAATATAGAATATGGTCTTCCCATGGGGAAACACTTGGGAGAATAAATACCATATTACTCAACTCCAATAGTTATTTCATTAGAAATACTAATTCAATAGTTTCCATTATACAAGGAGTCTTTGATATTGATCTTGTATGAGGGATTATCAATTGTAACTTAAGCTTCACACTTTTGGGGTGTTAAGGAAATTTATTTAAAAATATGTCCATTTATTCCTATACAATTGGTACATCCCCAATTTTAATAATAATTTCCTTATCCCAAGATTTTTTTGTCTTCATCCCTATGAATTTCAATCATTAGATCTACTAGGTGAGGCACTAGATAAGAATCAGATAATGAATTTTTTGTTCTAAATAAAAGGAATTATATATCTACCTTACTAATCATAATTTCATTCTACAATAAATAAACTTTTCATCATATTTTGAATGCTAGCCCATTCCAAGGATTATATCAAATCCCACTGTAGGTATGATGATAAGGTCAAAACATTAATCTTATTAATGTGTCCTAATGGGATTTCCTGACATATTTTAGATGCAAGGATACTTCCCATAGGTTTTTTGACTAATAAATCCTTTATTAAATCAAAATGGTAGTGTCTAATTTCATGAAAAACTGAGTAGATATAAAAGATTTTGATGATCTAGGAACAAATAAATCATTGGATAAATTTGAATATAGTAGTGATGTACCTACCACAGACTCAATGGGTACTTCATATTCTACTAACGTAATTTTGTATTCTTGGTTATCTCCCCTTGGCATTTTTTTGGTAGATTCACCTCACTCTTTTGAAATTGATTTGAATAATTCCCCATTTCATTACAGTTGAAGAGATGAAAATATTTATTTGTTTCTTCCCATTTAATTATATAGGTCTAAGACCCTTGAATCCACATTTATAATAAACTCCCTTACCCTTTAATCATTTCCCAGGATAATTCTTTCTATAATTTTTTCATAAATGGAATTTCTTTATTCCCCTATTCTTGTTTAAAGCTTTACATTATTCATAAATATCATAAGACCTTTTCTTCCCTTGATTACCCTTGAACATATATGATATATCAAATTACTTGTCTATTTTTATACAATGAAATACCATTTCATCAATTGATGAAAATTTTTGAGAATCTAATGCCCTTTGGAGGCCTAGCTTAAGATCTTAAAGAAATGATCAACCATGTTTTTCGAATAAAATATGTAATAAATAGAATACCAAGATATTCTTCTGAATGTATCCTAATAATTTAAAAGAATATTTTCTTCCTTTTCATTTAATTTAAGGAATTTAATATTCATTTTAGTTTTTTACTCAGACTGGAATATTGGTCAAAGAATATTTAATTAAAAGTTCTTAATTTCATGTCTTATATTCATCTTCACCCATTTTATTCTAAATCAATGACCAACATTGATCATAATTTCAATTGAGGAAATATACCTCAAGTATTAACCATTCATTTTCATTGAATCCCAATGACATAAACATATTTTCAAGGGAATTTATCAATTTCTCAAACACCACTAGATTAGTAACTGCACTGTTGTACTGTAGATTCTTACACATGAAACAATATAAAATAGTTTTAGTGTCACATATATGATTTTTTTTCATATATTACTTTGTTAATTTTACTCTTATACTTTTTATTGGGGTTATAAATGAGTTTGTGGGAGAAAAATTGAGTTTTCGGTCCCTACAGTAAGTGGTTCATGATTAACAGAAACCGTGCACCAGCCCAAATGAAACTGTGTTCCTAGGACTGTGGAACATTATAGGTCACATGGCTAGGAGTATAGGAATGTTACCTCTCCTACGAAACTATTATAGCTTTGTTCATCTTCAATTGTGAGGGATTCATGATTTCTGCATGGTTTAGAAAATAATGTGGTCAAACCGTGTGACCTACCTAAGTCATTAAAAAGTGGTAAATTACCTTCGTTATAACTTTGTATTTAACTCTAAAACACCTCTAATATGAACTATATAGGATTCTCAACAATGGGAGCTTCCACCAAAAATTCCTCAAGACTTTGGAAATTAAAATTAGTGTGGTTTGGACCCCAATTCTTCAAGAAATAAAGTATGCAACATTTCCTTCATTTTTCACTTCTTTTAGTGTTTCTATTCCTACCTATTTAGGTTTTTCTTATCTAGTGGGTTGTTTGAACTAGTGAGGGTTAGATCTGTTTTTTTAGGTAAAATATTGATGGTATTTTTTTGATATTTCCATTATTGGGTCTTGTGTAGGTGAGGTTGTCATTTCACATCGGTTTCCAGAAATTTCCAATTGTGATATAGGTGGTTCAATGCTTTTATAATATTAGATAAATTCAGCATGCTTGTTTGTTTCCATGAATGTGTTCTGTGGATTTTCTTTGTAGTGGTAAATATGTTTTGAAATGTTTTTTAGATATATATATGATGAATGGTTTTCTTTGGAAAGGAAATTGGTTAAGTTTCATGTGAAACTCATTTTGGTTCTTCTTGAAAGTGTTCTATGTTTTTTGTGAAAGGCGGGAAATTTACTTTCAAAAGAACATGAGGTGTGAATGTGTTGACAATTGGCTTTGTAAAAGAAATAGAGTTTTTTCCATTAGGCCTTTTTTTACGTTAAATTTGATTTAGTGATCATGAAAGTGATGTGAATCATGTTATAAAATTTATTTGATGTGTGTGTGAAATTCTGAAGGGGATTTTCCCATAGAAATAGTTAGAATTTACATGTTCTCTTTTTATTGTGTTTACACATGAGTTTCATGAATTTTTTATGTGGTAGAAAATATATTTCCAAATGTAATTCATATGAATTTTAATTGAGAAGTGGCTTTGTAAATTTAAAATGTTGGTTTCTATGTGATCATGATCATTAGATAAATGTGAAAATAGTGATTTCCATGTGTGTTCATGATGTTTTTAATGTTTATGTGAAAGTGAGTATTTATTTGATATAGGAAATGAAATTTGTGTTCAAAGGGAATCTCGGGTATCTTGGTATGAGAACAAGAACTAGTAAGCTAGTTCATTCAAAAGGGGCTGATTCCTAGATTCTTCTTGAAGTATTGATGCTACAATACTAACTAAAAATTTGATACGATCAAAGACCACTAGACCTTGGGATGGGAGACCCTCTAGGGGATCATGTGTGAGAACATTATTAGTTTTGGGTTACGATATGGAGACCATTAAACCTTGGGAAAAATTCCCCTATAGTGGATCATGCCTGAGGAGGTTATTGGTTTTGGATAGAGGATTTTGATCACTGAGGTATGAGGTTCATAAGTTCCTACTGGTGCTACTTACCTGTTGGGATTTTCTATTGTTCACTTTTATGATATGATGCTTCTGTGATGTGGTGTTATCCATCAATATGTGGTAGTACATGTGTACATATTGGTTTCAAATAAAAATTCTTTTGAGAAAAGTTTTTCATTTATACATTTTTACATGAGAAATGTTATCCTTAGAAATGTTTACATGAAACTATAATCTTGTAAATGTTTCCATTTTTTTATATAAATGTGTATGTTCATTTATCTTCAAATGTTATAGAATGGAATCTCTCTTTTGGGAGGGATCCTACTATAACTTGGATCACACCATGTATACACCATTGGGTGTATGTAGACTGTGGTACATATGACCCAGGTAAAGGAAATATGTGTCGTGGTGGTGATGGTGGATCTTATTGTTGATGTTCTAATTCTTGAATTTGTTGGTGGTGGTGGATAGAGGGTGATAACCCTATTATTACACAGAGGATTTTGGGAATTTTTAGTTTTTCCTCTTCCATTGTGGTATTTTTTGTTCTGGTTAATGTTGTAAAAATTGAATTGGAAATTTTTTGTCTCTCACTCAACTATTATTATCAGTTATCTAATTCATTATCATCATGGTTTGTTTATTTTTATATTCATGATTGAAATCATTCCCAATGTGTATTATTTATACCTTAGCACTAGTTTCCAGCCTATGGGGATCAGGAATGACCTTCGGGCCATGCCACAGGTTGGGTCAGGTATTATTTTGGATTGAACCTAGCTTGGCTTGTGAAAAAAGGGTATCAAAGGAGGTTTAGCTCTTTATTTGGGTTGCGATATTTGGGAGAGTCCGAATAGGAAATAGTTATGATTTTTAGGGCATGTTGTTCTATTTAAAAGTAGGGTGTCTATCCAAAACACATCATTACATATCTAGAGTTTACATATGATATTGGTATATTTTTTTGAATTCACCTCTAGGTGGGACATATAGGCTACAGACTGTATATGGACACTAGGTGAAGATGGATTTATCTGGAAATTATTTTTTATTGAGTTTTATATGGTTTTTTTTTATTTATTGAAGTGTTTGGTTATTTTATTTGTTAATAAATTTATTTTTAATGTTTTGTTGTTAGTTTTATTAATGGTTTCTTCTTTATGGTTATTGTTTTTTGTAGAAAAATGCTTCTTCGGAGAATTCCTATGCAACTGTGGGAACATTCTAGAGAGAGTTATCCCTCACCAATTAATATGATTTTAGATAATGTCATGGTTTGGGTGGTCTAATATTTGGTTCAAGGAGTGATCTCTGATCCTACTCAAGTTAGAGAAGCTAAAATAGGTCCTAGAAGGGAAAACCCTCAGGAGTTTTCCTACCAAGATTAAGAATTGTGCGATGGAGTTGGTAACACCACTTGGTAAGAATCATGAGGAGTGTTTCAGGAGTCCATCATGTGTACTCACCATGTTAGTGGTCTAATTGGAAATGGATTTCTTAATTTTTGGGATATACCTCTATGATTTAATCCTTGGTATGGATTAGATGGTGCATTTTTTGTTTCACATTGATTTATATTAGAGGGGAGTAAGTTTTATGGCACCTGATGGGAGTTAACAATGTTTTGAGGGAGAATGGGATCCATGTTCTTGATGATCTATACCACCATTTCTAGATTTGGGAAATATAATTTTATATATCTCCTTTTCCATTTTGGAGGATGGTTATGGTGGTCCAGAAACTGGATTACATCCTATGGTGGATAAGTTATCAAAGGTATTCCTAGATGATTTTTTAGGTTTCCCCCCAGGTCGGTAAGTAGAGGTCAACAATTATTTGGCACCAAGAACACAAAAAATATATCTTTCCTCATACCATATGACCCCACTGAGTTGATGGAATTAGATGTACAATTGGATGATTTCGAATGAAAAGGGTCTATTCACCTGAGTTTCTCTCCTTGGGCTACCCCAATACTATTTTCCAAAAAGGACGATGGATCTCTTCGGCTATTTATCGATTACCAAAATCTAAACATACTGATGATCAAGAACACGTACCCTTTCCCCATATTGATTACCCTTTTGATCATTATAATAAGGAAAAGTTGTTTTACATGATTAATTTGTGTTCTAGGCATCATCTAGTAAAAGATAGAGAGGATGATGTTTTGGAAACAATACTCCAAAGTAGGTATGGTCGTTTTGAGTTCTTGGTGATGACTTTCAGGTTGACAAATGCTCTAGTAGTCTTTATGGAATTCATGAATAGGGGGTTCCACCGGTTTTTAAACACTTTTTTTCATGGTATTCGTGGATGACATCCTGGATTACTCAGGGACAAGGGAGGAGCAGAAGCTACATTTGAGGATTCTGATGAGCACCCTTTATGATCATTACCTCTTTGTAATGTTTTCTAAGTGCACCGCCTAGATCATGAAGGTGATGTTTTCGGTCATGTGATCTCATAATGACGGGTTTATGTGGACCTTGATAAGATCAGTGCAGTGATTTTATGGGAATATGCAAAGAATGTTTTTGAAATTAGAATCCTTTTGGGGATAGTACAGTATTACAGGACATTCATTCAATATTTATCTTCTCTTTCTTCTTCCATGCCAACACTTACTTGAAATGGGGTGAAGTTTTAATGATCCTAGAATGTCAAGAATCCATTAAGAAGTATATGTATTGGTTGAATGCATCCCTTATTTTTATCTATCTAGAATCTGGATTGGGATATGTGGTCTATTTTTATGCTTCAGGTATGGGTCTTTTGTGTGGATTTCCTTGTGGTGTTTTATGGTTTGTGCCAACCCCGAACACATGAATATAACTACCCAACCCATGACCTAGAATTATTAATAATGATACATGAATTGAATAAGATTAATCATTTTCTTTTTGTGGAGAAATTTTTGGTTTATTTTGATTAATAGAGTTTGGATTACATTTTCTCCCAAAATGACCTGAATCCGAGCCAGTAATGTTCGTTTGAATACCTTTAGGGGTTTTATTTCAATATATCATATACCCTAGGAAATTTTAATGTGGTTGTTTATATTTTGAGTATAAAATTTACAAAGATATTGTTGATAGATTCCAGTGATGAGTGATCTTTGATGTGCCTATTTCCTCATATGCACTTGGAGACCAAGGAGCACGGTGGAGGTGAATTACTGGACATTATTCAGCAGACACCGTCTCTTTTGGAGTTTATTTGGTAAGAGAAGATGACTGATGAGATGTTTCAGAATTCTATGTAGATTCTAAATGGTGGGGAGGTGCCTTGTGAGTTGTCTTTGTCTCTTGAGGGAGTTTTGTGTTTCGTGGGTTGTTTTGTGGTGTCACTTTTAATAAGGAAGGTGATGATGTAGGATAGCCACTAATCTCACTGGTCGATTCACCCTAGTACTATAAAGATTTTTTATGATGTGTGACGGTATTTATGGTTGAATGGAATGAGTCGGGACATGATGATTTTGTATCACGGTGTAATACATGTTAGGAGGTTCAAGTATGCGACCAAATCCCTCCGGTTTGATATAGACACTACAGATTCCTACCTAGAAGATTGATGAGATCACCTGGGATTTTTTTATTGGACTAACTCATAAAAATCAAGGGACTAATTCCATTTGGGTAGTGATCAACCATTTTACCAAATCAACCCATTTCATTCTGATTAGGTATTCAGCCCAAGTTGATGAGTTGGGATGATTGTATGTTCAGGTTGAGTACCACATACCATCCTCGAATGGAAGGTCAAATAGAGATGGTGAGTCAGATCTTGGAAGGAATTCTTAGGGAACGTGTGTTGGATATAAAGGTCTCATGGGATAACAATTTTGGATTGGTTGAGTTTTCATATAACATTAGTTATCAATCCTCAATTTTAATGGCTTATTTTAAAGTTCTTTATGGTTGGTTGTGTCAGTGGCTTCTATGTTGGTCTGAGGTGGGAGAGACCTTGTTATTGTGAATAAACCTTTTGCAGGAAACTTATGACAAGGATAAGTTGATAAAGATTTTTTTTCATAGCTTGGTGTCACCATAAATCTTATTCTGACCAAAGGCACCGAGCATAAGAGTTTTCCATGGGTGACTAGGTGTTCCAAAAAGTGGCACCTCACTGGGGTCACCTTCATTTGGGTAATCAAGGGTAGCTACCACAGAAGAATGTCAGCCCTTTTGAGATCACTGAGAGGGTTTGTAATGTGGAATATAAATTTTAATTTCCTTCCCATTTGAATTTAATTTATGATGTGTTCCATGTCTCTTAGTTGATAATGTATAATACGGATCCATCTCATGTGCTGAATTGGAAGAGTTAGAGTTGGAGCCTAACTTTACAATGTTTGAGTGGATTGTATAGATTATTGACTATCAAGATAAAGTGATTTATGGAAATCCCATTATATTTGTATGACTACCTTTTCAGTATGATAGTGATGTGCATGATACAAGGGAGTATAGGTCTTTGGATAATGGGAAGTATCTATTTTTATTCTCTGATCAAACCTTAGAATAACATTCCAGGGAGATAATGTTTTCATGAAGGGGAGAATATTCACATACATTATTTTTTTTCAAATATTCCTTTGTTTATTTATGTTTTTATACATATATATTAGGTTCACTGTGAGTTTTTTAGAGAAAAATGGATTTTTTTTCTGACAGTTGGTGGTGAGGATTTGGCACATAGTTAAGGGAAATCATGCACTCTCCTAAAGGAAACTGTGTACCTTGGGCAAAGGTAGTATCCAAGTTGCACAAATAGGTTCACAAGTGTGAGAACTCTCCCAAAAAATCATGCATCTTCATTACTCTTTTAAATATAGGGATACATAGTTGTCGTACGGTTTGGAAAATTGTGTGGGCTAAGTGTGTAACCTGTCCAAGTAAATAAAAAGTGGAAACTTGCCTTCTTTATCTCTTCATATTTCTCCCAAAAATTCCACTAATTCAAACCCAATGGAATTTCCATAAATGGGATTTTCCTCTAAAACTTTTTAGAATATTTTTTCATCAATCATTATGTGTTTTTGGCCAATGTTCTTTTAGAAATCATCAAGTCCATTTTCCTTTGGTTTTTCCATTCATCAAGGGTTTCTATTCCTTCCTCTTTAGGTTTTTATTTTTTAGTGGGTTTTTGACCTAATGAGGGTTAAATATTGTGTTTTTGGGTTAAATATTGATGTTGTTCTTAAATCATTCATTTATGGGGTCTTATAGAGGTTCATTTGTGGTTTCACATTGTTTTCCAAAAGTTTCATAGTGTGAGGTAGGTGGTTCTATGATTTTACAGTATTAAATGATTTTTTACTTATTTTGTTCTTCCATGCATATGTTTTATGGATTTTTTGTGCGGTGTGAAATATGATTTGAAAAGGTTTTGAGATACACAAATGATGAAAGTTGGTTTTTTTAAAGTAAATTGGTTATGTTTCATGTGTCACTCATTTTGTTGCTTCATGGAAGTGTTATAATTTTTGTGTGAAAGGTGTAAAATGTGTTTTCAAAGGTACATGAGGTAAGAGTGTATTAAAAGTTTTTTTTACAAAATTAATGGAGATTTTTCATGTATTCCTTTTTGTTGTTCACTTTAAATTTGATTTATTGATTGTTAATTTTATGTAAATCGTTTTATAAAATGGATTCTATGTGTGTGTGAATTTTTTAAGGGGATATGACCATGGAAATGGTTGGATTTCATAGGTGATCTTCTATTTTTTACCAAACAGGTTTCATGAATTGTGAAAGTTATGAAAAATGTATTTCCAAATAGTTTTTATGTGCGTGTAAATTGGGAAGTAGTTTTTTTAAATGAAAATAGTTTTTTTCATTTGAGCTTTATTGGTGGATCCATGTGAAATGTGGAAATGGATATTTCCTTCTGTATTTAAGATTCTTAGAATGTGTATGTGAAACTGATGATTTATGTGATATGTAAAATGTAATTATAGAACAATAGAAATCCGAGTTATCTAGGTGGATGTACTAAAACTAGTATGCTAGTTGATCCAGAAGGGGCTAAGGGATAGATTATTCTAATATGATTATTGCTACAACAGTAACTAAATAAGTGATATGATCTGAGACCCCAAAAACCTTGGGATGGAATCCTCTCCAGTGGCTTGTGCATGGGAACACTATTGGTAATTTCTTATGATATAGAGATGACTAGACCTTGGGATACATTTCCCTCTAGTGGATCCTATATGAGGAAGTTCTTGGTTTTGGATTGAGGATTTTGACCACTAAGGTACGATGATCATGGGGTCCCACTAGTTCTATTTACTTATAGGGATTTTACCATGGTGGTCTCTAGTGATATGATGATTATGAGATGTGGTGATAGCAGTCAGTATATGGTAGAACTTTTGTAAATATTTTTTTCAAATAATTCTTCTTTTGAGGACAGGGTTTTCATTAAAAATATTTTCTTGATATACATTTTCCTTAAAAATATTTACCTAAAACTATTGTCTTGGAAATATTTCAAGTGTTTTTATATAAATTCACATGTTGAATTGTCATCTAATGTTATCAAAGTATCTCTATTTTGGGTTTCATCCTAACAGGATTTGGCTCACACCCTATATAAACCTTGGGGTGTATATAGACTTTTTTATGTATAACCCAGGAAAAGGAATGATATTTCATGGTAATGATTGTGGATATAGTTTCTAGAGATTCACTTCTTGTAGGTATTAGTGGTGGGAGCTTATTGTTGGTGACCTTCTTTTTATATAGTGATTTCTAGGGGATTTTAGTTATCCCCTTTCTATTGTGGTATTTTTGGATTTGGTTAATTGTGTAAGGCTTTGAACATAAAAATTATTGTATCCTGCAAGTTAATCATTGTTTTTTCTATGATGCTTTATCTTCATGAGTTTTTTATTATTATATTAATGGGTAACATTATTCAAAAAGTGTACTATTGATACCCAATAACAAGTTTCCATCCCATGGGGATTGGAAATGCCCTTCAGGCCATTCCACAGGTTAGGTCAGGTGTCAGTTTTTATAGAACCCTGGCTTGGTTAATGATGTGTAGCATGGTTACTCATAATAACATGAGTAAATTTTCCTAATATGGAAATGTTCTTTTCATATCCAACACCAACTGTGTTGACTTGATTAGTGGGTAAATACCTACATTGTTCATTGGTATTGATTACCATTGTTCCATTATGCTCCACTATTAATAATGGCACACACTAAGTTATCTCATAGTCATCTTGAGTATTGATCCAAAAAATCACTATAAGTAATTATTATAAATATCATGTTAATTTAAAATCCAATTTCTAAGGATTATACTAAACATACTTTGGGGCTGACTGTAACAACCCAAACCCTAGTAATCCAGAGTTGCTGGTTATTTTTTGTAATGGAATAAATAAAAGAGATTGAATCACTAAGTATTTTCCAATTTACTATTTGTGAAGAACTAGATACATACAAGGATCCCTTATTACATTAGTAATTATTCACAGAATATAACAATGGAAAATAAAATTATTTCTTGAACCATATTCAAAGACTTCAGCTTCATAACCTGGGAAGGGAAAACAAAAGGGTGAGCTTAAATGATTTGTAAGTGTATTATGCACCAAAAACATGAATCAATAATAAGTGTAAAAAATAAATAAGTAATAATTAATATATAAAGTTAAATAACTAAAAAACAAATTCCATTTTATCAATAAAGTGAGATTGAAAAATGTATCCATAGATTTTTTCAAAGTGAAAATCACATGGATAGTTATAAATGAATTCAAAATGAAGTTAATGCTTAATTGTTGAATTTCATGTAACCAAAACATGAACCACTACCTTAAAAACCTTTCTCGGGTTATTTTATGTGTGTGGGTGTAAACCCACTTGATTCTGTTTGGAAAAAAACATGAAGGGTTTGTCACTAACTATTTTGTCCCACACAACATGTCACTATATTGAGGGGCTATATAATTATGAGGCCCACCCATCACTACAAGTCAAAATAATTCTTTATGCATATATTTAATTCGATAAAATTATTCCTTATCAAAATATATTTATTTACAAGTGGACACAGATTATCAATATTTCTTGAGTTAAAATAACATTCATTGTAAACACTGTAAGTTAAAATGGTTTACAACTTAGACAATAATAATATCCAAGATATAATAAATATAAATATCAAATGAATTATTTAATGATTGATGATCATAAATAAAATGAGAAAAACTAAAAGGATGTAATTATCGAATATGGAATATGTCCCACATAAATTAAAGTTAGAAGAAAAACCCTTACCACATTATAATCAATCGAATGTATTCCCCATAAATTTAAAAATAATCAAATGAATCATTGAATTCCATGAAGATAAAGAGTTTAATTATGATATATATATATATATAATGGATGTATACGTACACCACATAGAATAAATAATTGGGGAATAAGGAATATCTCACAGTAATAAAAGTGTTATGAGAAACCACTTACCTTATGTCTAAAAGCATTCTGCACTTCTACATAATGTCCCAAATAATAAAATTATATTTATTAATTACTTAATATATAACTTATTTAAAATATATTTGGTTTATTACAAAATTATTAATTTCATTTACGCCAATTTTTAGGAGTTATATTGTTTAATTTTTTTCTTTTGGGATTATTCATTTCATGGTTCAATGGTCAATACTCTTGTGTATAATTCTGGGATTTTTAAAAAAAATGAAGAAAAACGTCATAAGTTAAAATATTGAATATTAATGAACATAAAACTTTAAAATTTCAAAATATAACATTTTTCCATATGGTATAAGTGTGACTAATTAAATTAAATGTTGCTGAAAATGTTCTAATTTATTTTGGTGGTTTTTACAACCATCACAAACTTGTGTAATTTTACTTAATATTATGTTTATATATAGGTTCCAGAACATTATATAAATTATAATATGTATATTAAAATATTATTTAATCATAATAATGTGTTTATCATGATAATTGAAGTCAGTAATGAAAAATGAAAACTCGTCGTCCATGAAGGTGGTGAATCGACCCCCCAAGGGTGATGTTTTCATTTTTTTCGTTAAAAGGATAGGAGAAAGAAATTTTATTATGGATATTATATTAAAAATTAATATTAAAATATATATATGATAATGAAGTTACCATGCCACTTTATACTATGGGAGGTGATGAGATAATAATAAATGAAAAGATATTAATAGAAAATGATGGATGATTTTACCTCTTGACTATAATCTCCTTAGGATCCTACTTAAGTCACATAGATTTGGTCTTTTGGTAAGACCATTAGGTATTAGATGTGGGGAAGAGGATTAAAAAAGTAATTTGGTATAATTTATGAAATTTTAAAGGCTTATAAGGTGTGAGGATAAGGGGTGGTGAGGATTGGTATTTATAGTGGAGGATAGTGGTGTTTGTTGATTATTTTATTCATTAATTTGTTATTTTTTCTCAAAACTGCCAATTGTGTTGATTCCTATGGATAAATACAGTAACTAGATAATTTGAATTCAATATAATGGTTTCTTACCTCATACATACATCATTCATGATTCAATAATTTATTTATTTACAGATAATGTCAAATACCGTAAATTATTATATTTCAATATTTATAAAAAAACTATTTTAGAAAAGTCCAAAAAAATCAAACTAAAAATTTTATAATGTGTATATTTAAATATTTCACACCATTTTAAAAAAATCATTTTAAAATGAAAAATGTAAATTTTAATTAAATTCATCATTTATATGAAAAATACAGTTTTTAATATTAAAACTGATTTTATGACACTTTTAAAAATTAATTATGGTGTCATAAAATTATCTTATAATTATAATTAAAAATAATAATTTATAAATATATTTTATGAAAAAAAATCTTTTAAATCATTATATTCATTATATAATTATAAATAATCATTTATATTTCACAAATATTCCAATACTAAATTTATCATTTAAAAAAATTATTTACTTATTCCCTGTTATAAATATATCATATTTTCATTTAGAAGATAGCTATATTTTATTTATACTTTCATCAGTGATGTTGTATTTATAATGGCCCTATTACAATTCATACTGGTCATTTTAATATTTAACAGTATACCATAGTTTGTTTAAGCTCGTTTTTGTGTAAGATATCGAATAAAATGAATTTTTTTAAGAAGATACATAACATAATATCTCTATGAGTTATAGAAAATATCTTTGGAATATATTATAATGAAATATTTTCAATAATATATTTGGGTGAGACAGTCATGTATGTGTGTTGTTATAGTTGGTATCATAGTAGGGTTTAGATTCCTTTGGAGATTTGGGTGATATAGGTTGAGGATAAATTATGAGTTAGAAATGTAACCAAATGTTGATAGGTAATGTTTGATTATAATTTAAAATGTATAGATAACTATTTAAGTCATTTGAGGTAATATTCTAAGAATTTGGATAATATAAAATTAGTGAATCTTGTATGGATAAGACTAATGGAAAAGTCTATAAATAGGATAACATCCAAAAAATTTGAGAGTATATATTATAATTTTTTCTTGGAAGTAACATACTTTTATGGATACTACAAGTGGGTGTGGGATCTATAATAGATTTACCAAGGGGTAATAATACCCAAAAAGAGTGTATTGGGTAATTACTAAATAATTATCAGTTTCAGGAAAAATAAACCTAACTACACTGCTAGATTCACACTCCTGGTGGATATTGTAATGAATCAAATATTTATAAATGTTGGTCCATTTTTAGATGAATATATGCTTTAAAAAATAAATTTAAGAAACTCATGAACAAGTTTGTTTAATTTTTTTAAAATTACTATTTATATTATTTTAGATATAAAATTTCATTAAAAATCATTTTTATTAATATTATAGTCATGGTACAATGATCATTATGATTAGTATATGTTAAGTGTTATGATAAATCCAATTGAAAGATACAAAATAAGTGATTACCTCAACAAATTGGATCTTACGCTATAAATCCTATTTATTTATGAATTCAAAGGGTATAAAATCTCTAGGATATTACCTTAAAGAATCTGAAGATGAGTTTCAACAACTAACTCATCAGTGACACTATTTATGGAAGAATTTCTAGTTTGTTGATATCAGGGTCCAAGACATGCATGTCGAACAACCCAAATATAATTTCACAATCACGCAACATACTGTTAGACAATTCATTGGTTTTATAAAATCATATTTATCTAGACCCAAAAATTATGTATTATTATATATTTATAATAACTGAATTTAACTTTATTAATTTATAATGATTAAATAATAACATCAATAATATTTTTTTCGATATGATGAAAAACAAAAAATAAATTTTTAGATATGATTAGATTCAATAAAGATAATTTATTTTATGAAATCAATAATTTTTGACATAAATAAAATTTTTAAAAATATTACTATTAAATAACATTAATTAAATATAAATGATGAATTAATTTTATAAATTCAAATTTAATTATTATATAAGCCAAAAAAATGTTTCTGTCAAAAAAATATTTTTCAATAAATGGGGATATGTATTTCAAAATTTATGTTATTATATTTAGGGAATTATTTTGATAAAATAAATATTATTTTTTAAATTTGTATGTTGAAATTATAAAAAAGTGAATTTTTCATAATTTTATGAGATAATCAGATTTTTTGGAAAAAAATAAATACTATATAAATATATGGTATCTATTATTACCTCATAATGACCCAAAAGTTAGGTAATATATGAAATAAAATGTAACCATGAACAAATATATATTTCCCCTTAAAGATAATTTTTTTATTTTATTTAATCAATTTTAAAAATCCTTAATTAATCCTCCAACACATATATTGTACTTTTTGGTTTTAAAAGAAATTATTTATGAATATGAATTAATTACACATTATCCCTTGTATTATTTTTAGGATTTATGAACTTAGAATTATTAAATAATGTAATCTCAAACTCTTTGAAAGATACCATGGGAAAATAAATCGTATTATTCATGGATTGGATTAATTTATCATATAGAGTCTGGAACCTATGTTTATAAATTAACAAGAACTCTTATTTATTTTTATATATAAACCCACCCAACCTCACATTAGAATTATATTAAAAATAATGGATAATTAAGTTACTCCACCATTCCCTCTCTAGATCCCTTCCATGGTTCCCTCATGATCTTATAAATATCATCCCAATATTTACGAAGCACACTCTCAAGGTTAGGGATTCTCTACTACTCCACATTATTCAAGAACCTTATTTTTATTATGCCATTTACCCCCTATTTTTCATGTTGGGAAATGATTTTACACATACTTATTATAATACTTATGATTTACAAGTGATGACAGACCCATTTCAATCTCACTATACTCTTCCATGAAAATTTATGTACCCTCGTAATGCTATCCAAATTAACCTATGATTTTTCCAAGGTAAATATTTTTATAGTTAATACCCATACCTAATTCTAGTCAAGTATATTGTCCTAGGTTAAATAATCCTTCATTTATTGGGAAAATCCTTATATATAACTTACAATCCTTAACCATGGGATTAAAAGTGATATATGATATACTTATGTCTTATGATATATGTGACACACATATGCATATATATATGAAATTAATGTGATGGGTGGGACCTGAATTAAATAACAATATAATGTATTCAAGTAATTCTTAAAATCTTATGAGATTACATTTATGGTGAATTGGAGGATATTTTAAGAAAAATATTTTATTATTTCTTAGAGGATATCGTTGATTTATTTTTGTGATGCCATGTTTCGTGTTGTTTCAACATTCCTATGTTGAATTGATGTTATTTAATTATATCATGGCCTGATGATCATGTTTATGAATATCGCCTATTTTATATCCTAATTATATTCTAATTTACTCACATGTATTAATTTCATCATTTTAATATTAATTATTCCCTTAATTGGCTCTATAGCTCACCCTTTTCTTATGTTTATCCAAAGGTTGTCCCATGTAGATTTAGAATATCAATGTAATATAAGAAAACAATATATAGTATTTAAATGATGATATTTCTTTTATTTTTTAAGATATTATGTCATGTACCTAATTAGAAAAATATCACATTCCTGATGATCTTATAGGGTTTTATTATGTGTATCTTTATGTAATAATTCATGAATTAATGTTCATTAAAATTTTGGTTGTCATGGTATCAGATAAAACTCAAGTTAATTTTGGGTATTTGGATTATAAAACTCTTTTGAAATCATTAATGTTAAGACTAAATAGTGTAAAACATCCCTAAATGTTTATAAATAATATAGTAAGTGGTTTCCAAGAAAATAAATCTCTTTCTTAATACAACTTGTGGATATGGAACTCATATAATATTACAGAGGGGTAAGAATCTAGAAAAAGGCGTGTTAAGCAGGACTTGATCATCGCCTGGTGAATGAAAATGGGCCTTATTGGGATCTTATATTAACACTAATGTGGTATATGATTTTTTAAATTCAAAATCTTGAGATATTTTCAAGAGGGGATTATTTTAAGAAATTTGTTACGAAATATATCATGGATAACATAGAATGAAACCAAGAAATTAATAGGTTAAGGAATATATATCAGTTATGAGTTATCACATTAATGATTATGTTTTCTTGTTTATGTGTTTAATTTTTTAAAAATACCCATCCTTAATTTTCTATTTTTTCATATCAGTGGATGGAAATAAGAAAAAAAATTAACAACCAATGTGAGGGGAAATGTGATAACTGGCCAAATGAGGCATCGAACATGATGAGGACAGGATTCAAGAAAATCATGACATAAAATTATCAATTAATTTATTTTTTCAACCAAATCATGAATATGTAGTAATTATAAAATCCCATGAAGAAAGGACAAGTTGCAATTGAGACCTTTTATGTGACAAATTCCTTTAAATTTAAGTGTATTTTTTGATCCCTTAATAATATAAAAATTGATCTACTCAATTAAAAATATCATATCATTCCTTCAATTCTAAAAGAACGAGATTGTCACACTAGATGTTTATATTATGGAAGTATAAGTCAATCAATTGTCTAAATTATTAAAAATATAAATACCTAGGTGGATATCGAAGTGATGGAGTGGAAAGAATTAAAAACATATTTATTGAAATATATTTCCATCATACCCTCCAATATAAAATGAAGAGGGATTTCGTTATCCTTAATAAAAAAAGATGAATCCATCTAGATGTATGAGAAAAACATCACACAACTTTCATGATAGGCCCCTGTCATTTTCAATTCTCTAGAAATTAATGTTTACCTCTTATTTTTTTGGGTAAATCCAAATATATGAAAATATTTTGAAATTCATGAACATGATAGCTATGATGAAATTTCTTGAAGTTCCCTAAAATTGAAATATATATTAGAGAATATTAAGGGTCTTATGGTTTAGGATATAAGAATAAAATAGTGTATTTTAATCATGGTGGTGTGATGGAGAAAAACAATGGTGGTAATAAATTCTAACATACCACTTTTAAAAAGTGTGGAAAAAATCATACCAGAAATTTTCTAAATGTTACAATGAAATGATTTTGGTGTGAGAAGGAAGAACACCAAGCTAGTGATTTCTGGTAGGATAAACCCACCAATGTGATGGAAGAAATGAATGTTCTATTAAACCTTTATCCTATTATCAAAATTTTCAAATATAAGGAATAAGGAAACTATTTGAATCAATGCACTAATAAAATATTTTTATAAAATGATTGATTATAATAACTTCTTGGGAATAGAGATCAATGGTGAGTTTAAGTAATCACAACTATTTTAGGGGATCCTCATAATGAGGTTTGAAAAGGTATGCTAGTTAATCATTGAATAATATAGAACATACTAGTTGATTCTAGTTTTATACATTCTTTTATATCACTTATAATTAGTAGAACTATTAAAACATCACCTTAAAACATGGAAGTCAATTTATCAGTACAGAGAAAGATGGGTAAATTGTTTCATCCCAATCATATAACTCACCCCATATCATAATTTTTGTGATAAATTTATAGTAGACCTTGTGATACCCCCTTTAGTGGAATTTAATTTTATTTTCAGAATTTATTGGATTTCCTTGTATATAGCCAAAATAAATTGTTGATAGAAGGAAATCAACTTTTATATTGAAAATCTACCTATAATTTTGTAAATGTGAAATGAGGTGGGTGAACCTCATTTCATATCAACATATCAATAACTGATATTGTTTAATTTTAATATGATGTATATATCTCAAATCATTGAGACTAATGAAAATTTCATCTTGGATGACATTCCCATTGCAAGGAAATTTTCAGATGTGTTTCTTAAAGAATTGACTCTTTTTCCTTCTAATGACGTGGTTGAGTTCTCAATAAGACATATTCTGAGAGATTTAATAATATAAAAGGATCCAAATATTATGGTCATTATTGAACATAATTAGGTGAAGAAACAATTACAGGAGATTATAGATAGAGGGTTTATCTACCCAAGTGCTTTATTGTGGGTAGCGTCAATTGTTTTTTATTAGAAATGTATTGGTAAACTTTCCTTTACATTGGTTATCATGAGATCAATAAGATACTAATAATGAATAATTTCCCTCTGAAATACATTGATGAATTTTTTATTAGTGTTTTGGATATATAAATTTTATAAGGTGGATCTTCACTCATGATATTACCAAGTAATGGTGAATAAGGAGGATATCCCCAAGATTTGTATTCATTATATGTACATGCAATATGAGTTCATGGTGATTCAATTTAAACATAATAATGCTTCTTAAATCATCATGTAATTGATTAACTAAGACTTTAGGTAATGCCTCAATAAATATTTCAAAGTCTTTATGGTTGAAATTATTATCTACTTCAAAATAATGGAGGAATGTGTTAGTATTTGAATTCAATACTAATGAATTTTTAAAAATATATTTTATTTTAAAATAAAAGTAAATTTGGAATATAGATGGAGAAATTAACATTCCTAGGGAATATTACAACCTCTAAAGAGATATCTATGGATCTATCAAAAACTACGACAATTGAAGTATGGATAAGGTCAACATCTATGACAGAAATCTATAAATCACTTGAATATTCTGGGAACTATCATCAATTTGTGAGAATATTATCATGATTTAAAATCCCACTAACAAAGATATCTTTTAAGGGATTATTTTTTTGTTTTTTTGAATTAAAATATAGTTTAAAATTATCTAAAAAGAGGATAATAACTTCACTAAAACTCATATTACCCACTGGTGTGGAATGGTTTTTTATCTATAGTGATGTATCTAAAAAGATCTTGGGTTTTATTGTAACATCCCAGGTAAATAAAGAATAAAGAATTTTCATATTTATTAATATTTACTAATTTAATATTAATTTTACTTTAAAGGGGTTGCTATGTTCGATAGCGTACCCGATACGCAACAAAGAGTTTCATTGAAATCTTACGTTGCACACTAGTAATAAAATAATATTATTTTAAATGGTAGTTAACACATAGTCGTTGTATTGGCGGGAATGGATAGAAATAACTAAAATATGATTATATATGTTTTTAAATTTTTTACATTTATCCAATAAAAGATAAAGGCTTAAAATATGAAAAGAATTCAATTTTAGGCTTTTATACCCTAATTTTCACTAAAGGTTCACTTATCGCCTTTTGATGGAGAACTGTCATTAAATATAGTTTTGGTCACTTTTATACATTCTATTGAACCAAATAAAACTCTTTTTTAGAATCGGGACATCAAAATTTACTTTGTGTAAATTTTTGGTATTTTTCCGATAAAGTTCATTTTTTAAATGAACAGTGAAAAATATTGTATTTTAATTCAAAACCTATTTTTAATCTAATTTATTTATATTATTATATTATCATTTAAATTGGTTTTAAAGTGAAATTAGAATATATTTTTACCATTAAATCCAATAGTGGTCGTTGGAATTAATTTCTCTTTGAAATCGGACTTAAACTAGTGTCAATCTTTTGATACTTATTGTTTCATGAAAACACGCTATTTGCTCTGACAGCGGGAATTAATTATTAAATTAATTAATGCAACTTATATGTTTTTAATTTTCTTAAAATAGGCTTCATTTTTGAATTCGGAATATCAAATATATCTTAGGGTGAAGTTTTGGTATTTTTCTGAAAAACATCAATTTTTGATGAATAGTGAAACCACTAAGTGGTACTTATAAAAACCGATTTGTCGTTTAAATGAAATTTTAACACTTTTGTGTTTTGAATATCAAAAATCCAACATACATGGTTATCATTAAGAAGTAAAATGTGGTTCAATGAGATTAAAATAACTTTTTGGTAAATAGTAACTTTTAAGTTTTTAATCGCGATTAGAGGTAATTAGTGTAGTTTAAGGTAATAATAATGTTTTAATAATATGAAATAAACTTGAAACATGTCCTACCCTTATTTCATGTGTCATGGACGACCAAGACAATCCATGGGTCATCTTGGGGACCCCATGGAGCCACTTTAGTTGGAAAATGACATTAATATCTTTTTATTTAATGTTAAAATAAAAATGTCACAAACATGATTTGGTTTACTAAAACAATTTTTACATGGGGTTATACAAGTCAGATATTTTACTATAAATATTAATTGGAAATATAAAAATATTTCCTAAATCATGATTTTTTTTAATTTTTAGACATTAAATAAATTGAATTATTTATGACACCATGATGATGCAGTGATTACCTCATTATTTAACGATTTAAATAAAAT
Source organism: Viscum album (assembly GCA_963277665.1). Lineage (NCBI taxonomy): Eukaryota > Viridiplantae > Streptophyta > Magnoliopsida > Santalales > Viscaceae > Viscum > Viscum album. The sequence continues at coordinate 871,799,087 of OY728135.1, read as the reverse complement.
GGAAAGATAATGTAAAATCTAAGACCTACACATGTCCAAAACCTATTGGATGGGTGGATTTCGAACCCTTATCACCTTATACTCAAAACACATCAATGTGGGACCATTAAAATATGAAACTCATTCTATAATAAAGTAACATTTACTTACTTTCCAAGAGTGCCCCTCCTCTCCTCTTATAAAAGGCCCCCACCTCTACCACCTTACCCACACTTCCAAAGCCTTTGTCTCAGCCAAAACTGGCCCATTTTTTCTCTCCACATCCCTCAATTACTCCTTGAAGCCTCACTTTGGGCAAAAGTCTTCCAAAGGAATCCTTTGAGCTCAAAACTAAGAGAGTTACCCGATTTTAAGGTAATGTCTTCACTTGTGTTCTTTTGTTTTATTTTGCTTCTCCAACCCCATAAACTCTTTTTATTCATTTCTTTTGTAACAACTCCAGTATCTAAAATCTAATAGTATGTTGTTATAAGAATAATTCGAGCTACACTTACACACATATACATCTAATGGTTAAAGAACATATTGTTTCTGTGGTTGGCAAATTTCTGCCTCACGAAACGATGATTGTTCGATCTTCTTTTAAACACCTTTAATGGTGGCCATTAAGATGTAACTATATTTATATATGATATATATTATGTTTATGTTTTCCTTATGCTTCTGTATTTTTCATTTGTGGTATACCTTTATGGTTTCCATTGTGGGTAAACAGGATAATTTCATTTTAGAAAGTGCGGACTACCGCCCCCTCAAAGTGATTTGATTCGTTAATGCCATATGTGGGACGTATAAAGGATGGATTTAAAGTTATTATATATGATTTTATACTGGAATTATAATATACCTCTATATCATTATTATTTCTTTCCATTAAAGTATGAGATAGAAATAAAAGTAGCATTCATGCGTACGTATGGCTTACCGTCTCCATGAACGGTGTATTTCATTTCTTATCCCCAAATGTAATGTACTATTATAAGTACATATATATAATGGATATATATGATGTATGTTAAATCTAAATGATTAATATAATTCTGGAATTAAAATATACATACCTCTCATTTAGTTTTAATTCCATTAATATGATATAGAAATGAAAGTAGCGTTCATGCGTACGTACGGCTTACCGTCTCCATGAACGGTGCATTTCATTTCTTACCTCTAAATGATTATGTGATATTATAAATACATGTATATGCTAGATATATATGATATATATGATATCCAAATCAGGAATATCATTCTGGATATAAATAACCTTTGACCACACGAACAACATGTAATTGTAAGAAGTCCACTTTCGACTTAAGAACCAAATATCGACTAAACAAACATTATTAACTTAATGATTACATAATGTTTATAACATGGAAATAAGTGATATAAAAGGAATAATAAGCTTGAAAAATGTTCTTAATCAAGTAGAAATTAACTCAAGTTTATTATTCAGGACGTTAAAGAACGATCGAGTCAAGTCGGACCCGAGGTAAGGGACTTCGTCTCAATCTCCTTTCATTGAGGCATATTTCGTTTTATACACAACTATCTTTTATACTGTGTATAAAACCCTTTGACTTTTACTTTTATACAAAAGGAATCTTTTTCTATGAAGCGTTTTACTAAATGAAAAATAGTAATGTTTCTTTTAACGTACGTGGTGACAACGACCTTTTCCGCCGCCGTGAGTATTATTTGGTCTTTGGCTTCCTCAACAAGCCGTGATGTTTTTAAAATGAAATAAATACCATACACTCTTAAATGTATTTTGGTATTGAAAATGGTTTTTATAATGGATTTTTTATGTCAATATATTTGAGTGATATATTGTGATCAAAGTGTGGAAATTTTTTCTTTCCATTATATTTTTTTATGTCTTATGATTTTATAATGGTACTTGGAAATTTGATGGGTGGTTACGTGATAAACCATATGATGGGTGGTGCTGTGAATACCAGGATGGTGGTTACGTTATAACCTCCAATGCATTGGGTATTGAAGTCGTCCGTATGGTTATTCCATTAAGTATGTATAGAAGTTGGCCGAATGGCTATTCCATTAAGTGATATGTGTGGAAGTAGACCGTATGGTTATTCCACTTATATATGTTTATGTCCCAAGTTACCTTTATATGTTATGTGTTATTTATATGGGTTTTATGGTAATATTTTGGTTACAAAAGGGTAAGTAATTATATTTTATTCAGTGAAGATTTTTTACTACTTCATAAAGATGAAGGTATTACTTTTATAAAGTATACATGGTTTACTTCTTGTTTAAAAAACAAACAGTTTTCATTCTTTGTGTATCCCTTACTGAGATTTTTATGCTCACCCCAAGTTTTTTTTGAAATGTTTTTCATAGGACTTAATGTGGAATTAGGTCAAGGATGGGATCAATGGAAATTCATGCTATCTAAAACATGGGACTATACATGTTTCTTTTTAAGAGTTTTTATTTTATGAAAACTCATGAGGTAAATTACCCTACACATGATTTGAAATTAGCTGCTGTTGTTTTTGCTTTAAAAATTTGGAGGCATCATTTGTATGGAGTAAAGTGTGAAATATATACTGATCACAAAAGTTTAAAGTATATATTCACACAGAAAGAATTGAACATTAGACAGAGGAGATGGCTGGAATTAATCAAGGATTATGATTGTACAATTCATTACCATCCGGGAAAAGCAAATAAAGTGGATGATACTTTGAGTCGAAAAATTATTGCTTCATTAACAATGTTGCATTTGGAACGTGATCCTTTGGTTAACGATTTGATGAGCTTTGGCATGGAATTTGTTGGTGCAGGAAGTTATTCTGTTTTGTTTCAGGTATCAGTGAGATCATCCCTATCATATAGAATTAAGAAAGCACAGAGGGAAGACAGTGAGTCGCAGAAAAAGGTAGATCTGGTTCAGAAGGGTAAGTTGCCTAAATTCAACATTGATAATGATTGTGTTTTGAGGTTTGGGAAGAGATTATGTGTGCCTTGAGATTCACAGTTGAAGAATGATCTGTTATGTGAGGCTCATAGTTCCTTGTTTTTAGTTCATCCTAGCAGTACTAAGATGTATAGAGATCTGCAGGAGTATTACTGGTTGGATGGAATGAAAAGGGATATTGCTGATTTTACTATGAAGTGTTTGACTTGTCAGCAGGTTAAGGCAGAGCGGCAGTTACCGAAAGGGATGCTTCAGCCTTTACCAGTGCCAGAGTGGAAATGGGAAAACATATCCATGGACTTTGTTGTGGGATTACCGAGGAAATCTCGAGGTAATAATGTAATCTGGGTTATTGTTGATCGCTTGACTAAATCTTCTCATTTCCTTGCTATACGAGATACTTTTTCCCTAGATCAAATTTCCCATTTGTATCTTAAAGAAATAGTTAGGTTATATAGAGTTCCTCTCTCCATTGTGTCTGATCGTTATCCCAGGTTTACTTATAACTTTTGGAAAGGCCTTCAGATTTCGTTGGGTACTGAATTAAATTTTAGTACAGCTTTTCATCTGCAATCCGATGGGCAGTCAGAACAAAAAATTTAGACCTTGGAGGATATGCTACAAGTTTGTTCGATGGATTATCAGGGAAGTTGGGACCAACATCTTTCTTTGGTTGAGTTTTCATATAATAACAGTTTTCATTCTAGTATACAGATGGCACCGTTTGAGGCATTATATGGGAAGTGGTGTCGAACTCCAGCTTTTTGGGATGAAGTGGGTGAAAGGAATCTGATGGGACCATAATTGGTAGAAGAGATGGCAGAAAAAGTTCAATTGATTCAGAAACACATGAGAACAGCTCAGAGTAGGAAGAAGAGTTATGCTGATAACCGGAGGAAAGATCTATCTTTCGAGGTAGTTGATCATGTTTTTCTCAAGGTTTCTCCATGGAAAAGTGTGATGCGATTTGGTAAGAATGGAAATCTGAGTCCAAGGTTCATTGGACCATATGAAATTCTGGAGAAAGTTGGATCAGTTTCTTACCGAGTGGCTTTACCTCCGAGTTTATCTCAGTTACACAATTTTTTTTCATGTTTCGATGTTGAGGAAGTATATGCCAGATCCATCTCATGTTTTGAGCCCAGAGGTAGTTCAGTTGGAAGAGAATCTCTCTTATGAAGAACAACCAGTCCGGATTCTTGACCGAAGAGAGAAAGTGTTGTGAAATAAGGTAATCCACCAGGTAAAGGTTTTGTGGAAAAACCATATGGTTGAAGAGGCAATGTGGGAATCTGAAAATGCTATGAGGGATAAATACCCCCACTTATTTTGATAAGTGAATAAAATTGCGAGGACGCAACTCCCAAAAGGGGGGAAGGATGTAACATCCCAAATAAATAAAGAAAAAAGAATTTTCATATTTATTAATATTTACGAATTAAATATTAATTTTACTTTAAAGGGGTTGCTATGTTCGATAGCGTACCTGATACGCAACAAAGAGTTTCATTGAAATCTTACGTTGCACACTAGTAATAAAATAATATTATTTTAAATGGTAGTTAACACATAGCCATTTTATTGGAGGAAATGGATAGAAATAACTAAAATATGATTATATATGTTTTTAAATGTTTTTACATTTATCTAATAAAAGATAAAGGCTTAAAATACGAAAAGAATTCAATTTTAGGCTTTTATACCCTAATTTTCACTAAAGGTTCACTTATCGACTTTTGATGGTGAACCGTCATTAAATACAGTTTTGGTCACTTTTATACATTCTATTGGACCAAATAAAACTCTTTTTTAAAATCGGGACATCAAAATTTACTTTGTGTAAATTTTTGGTATTTTTCCGATAAAGTTCATTTTTTTAATGAAGAGTGAAAATGTTGTATTTTAATTCAAAACATATTTTTAATCTAATTTATTTATATGATTATATTATCATTTGAATTGGTTTTAAAGTGAAATTATAATATATTTTTACCATTAAATATAATAGTGGTCTTTGGAATTAATTTCACTTTGAAATCGGACTTAAACTAGTGTCAATCTTTTGATACTTATTGTTTCATGAAAACACGCTATTTGCTCTGACAGTGGGTATTATTTATTTAATTAAATAATTCAACTTATATGTTTTGAATTTTGTAAAATAGTCTTCATTTTTGAATTCGGAATATCAAATATATCTTAGGGTGAATTTTTGGTATTTTTCTGAAAAACTTCAATTTTTGATGAATAGTGAAACCACTAAGTGGTACTTATAAAAACTGATTTTTCGTTTAAATAAAATTTTACCACTTATGTGTTTTGAATTTCAAAAATACGACATAAATTGTTGTCATTAAGAAGTAAAATGCGGTTCAATGGGATTAAAATAACTTTTTGGTAAATAGTAACTTTTAAGTTTTTAATCGCGATTAGAGGTAATTAGTGTAGTTTAAGGTAAAAATAATGTTTTAATAACATGAAATGAACTTGAAACATGTCCTACCCTTATTGGATGTGTCATGGCCAACCACGAAAATCTATGGGTCAACTTGGGGACCCCATGTAGCCACTTTAGTTGGAAAATGACATTAATATCTTTTTAGTTAATGTTAAAATAAAAATGTCACAAACATGAGTTGTTTTACTAAAACAATTTTTACATGGGGTTATACAAGTAATATTTTTTACTATAAATATTCATTGGAAAGATAAAAATATTTCCTCGATCATGATATTTGTTTTTAATTTTTAGACATTAAATAAATTAAATTGTTTATGACACCATGATGATGCAGTGATTACCTCATTATTTAACGATTTAAATAAAATGAAAAGATAATGTAAACTCTAAGACCTAAACATGTCCAAAACCTATTGTATGGGTGTATTTCTAATCCTTATCACCTTATCCACGAAACACATCAATATGGGACCATTAAAATCCGAAAATCATTCTATAATAAAGTAACATTTCCTTACTTTCCAAGAGTGTCCCTCCTCTCCTCTTATAAAAGGCCTCCACCTCTACCACCATACCCACACTTCCAAAGCCTTTGGCTCGGCCAAACCCTGACCATTTTGTCTCTCCACGTCCCTCACTTACTCCTTGAAGCCTAACGTTGGGCATAAGTCTTCCCAAGGAAGCCTTTCTGCTCAAATCTAAGAGAGTTACCCGATTTTAAGGTAATGCCTTCACTTGTGTTCTTTTGTTTTATTTTGCTTCTCCAACCCCCTAAACTCTTTTTATTCATTTATTTTGTAAAAACTCCAGTATCTTCAATATACTAGGATGTTGTTATAAGAAGCATTAGAGCTACACTTACACACATCTACATCTAATGGTTAAAGAACATATTGTTTCTGTGGTTGGTGAATTTCTGCCTCACGAAACGATGATTGTTCAATCTTCTATTAAACACCTTTAATGGTGGCCATTAAGATTTAACTCTATTTATATAAGATATGTATTATGTTTATGTTTTACTTATGCTTCTTTAGTTTTCATTTGTGGTATACCTTTATGGTTTCCATTGTGGTTAAACACGATAATTTCATTTTAGGAAGTGCAGACTACCGCCCCCTCAAAGTGATTTGATTCGTTAATGCCATATGTGGGACGTATAAATGATGGATTTAAAGTTATTATATATGATTTTATACTGGAATTATAACATACCTCTATATCATTATTATTTCTTTCCATTAAAGTATGAGATAGAAATGAAAGTAGTGTTCATGCGTACGTACGGCTTACCGTCTCCATGAACGGTGCATTTCATTTCTTATCCCTAAATGTAATGTAATATTATAAGTACATATATATAATGGATATATATGATGTATGTTACATCTAAATGATTAATATAATTCTGGAATTGAAATATACATACCTCTCATTTAGTTTTAATTCCATTAATATGACATAGAAATGAAAGTAGCGTTCATGCGTACGTACGGCTTACCGTCTCCATGAACGGTGCATTTCATTTCTTACCTCTAAATGATTATGTAATATTATAAATACATGTATATTATAGATATATATGATATATATGATATCCAAATCAGGAATGTGATTCTGGATATAAATAACCTTTGACCACACGAACAACATGTAATTGTAAGAAGTCCACTTTCGACTTAAGAACCAAATATCGACAAAACAAAAATTATTAATTTAATGATTACATAATGTTTATAACATGGAAATAAGTGATATAAAAGGAATAATAAGATTTAAAAAGTTTCTTAAGCATATATAAATTAACTCAAGTTGATTATTCAGGACGTTAAAGAATGATCGAGTCAAGTCGGACCCGAGGTAAGGGACTTCGTCTCAATCTCCTTTCATTGAGGAATATTTCGTTTTATACACAACTATCTTTTATACGGTGTATAAACCCCTTTGACTTTTACTTTTATACAAAAGTAATCTTTTTCTACAAAGCGTTTTACTAAACGACAAAAAGGAATGTTTCTTTTAACGTACGCGGTGACAACGACCTTTTCCGCCGCCGCGAGTATTATTTGGTCTTTGGCTTCCTCTTCAAGATGTGATGTTTTTAAAATGAAATAAATACCATACACTATTTTATGTATTTTGGTATTTAAAATGGTTTTTATAATGGATTTTTTATGTCAATATATTTGAGTGATATAATGTGATCAAAGTGTGGAAATGTTTTCTTTCCATTATATTTGTTTTATGTCTTATGATTTTATAATGGTACTTGGACATTTGACGAGTGGTTACGTGATAAACCATATGACGGGTGGTGCCGTGAATACCAGGATGGGTGGTTATGTTATAACCTCCAATGCATTGGGTATGGAAGTCAGTCGTAGGGATATTCCATTAAGTATATATGGAAGTTGGTCGAATGGATATTCCATTAAGTGATATGTGTGGAAGTCGACCGTATGGTTATTCCACTTATGTATGTTTATGTCCCAAGTTACCTTTATATGTTATGTGTTCTTTATATGGGTTTTATGGTAATATTTTGGTTACAAAAGGGTAAGTAATGATATTTTATTCAGTGAAGAGTTTTTACTACTTCATAAAGGTGAAGGTATTACTTTGATAAAGTATACATGGTTTACTTCTTGTTTTAAAAACTAACAGTTTTCATTCTTTGTGTATCCCTTACTGAGATTTTTATTCTCACCCCAAGTTTTTTTTTTTGAAATGTTTTTCATAGGACTTAATGTGGAATTAGGTCAAGGATGGGATCAAGGGAAATTCATGCTATCTAAAACATGGGACTAGACATGTTTCTTTTTAAGAGTTTTTATTTTATGGAAACTTAGTAGAAGTGTCTACTTTGTAATCTTTTGAGATGTAATAGTTATGTTCTAATTCTCTAAAACTCTAAACCTGAAAAGATCCTCAATGTGAATTATTCATTTAATTCAATATTAAGTAAGGTTTAAGGCTGGGGCCTTATATTTATACTCATGAAAGAATAAAAATTTATATCCTATAACTCCCTTAAATTAAATATCCATGGGAAGAAATATCTAAATCATGATCTATAATTGGTTGTCCTAATATGAGCCAACTAAGGTGGTTATAACTGATCAAGGATTATGATTGTTCAATACATTAAATTATTATAAAATTAAAAAAAATGGAAGATGATCTGAGTACAAAGGATCCTATAACCCTTCCCATGATGGGGATTAAAAGGGTTGCAATCATCATAGACATGAAAATGATAGATATGGGAATAAAAAATGCATAATCATATTAATTTGATGTAAATTATGATTAATCATCAATTCATAAGAGGATCAGGGAGGAAAAAAATAATGATAAGGTGATACATGAAAATATAGGAATTATTATAGAGTTTAGCATTAATAAAGTAAGAGTTTTATGTTTTGGAACTTGGATATATATCCCATAAAAATTGGAATCAAAGTAGTAACTTTTGGTTTATGTGTATAGATATACCCTCTCTATTCATCTAGGAATCACTAATATTTACAAAGGATTGAATTAAATCATTTGGTGGGATAAGATTAACATGGAGATTTTATAATATGTATCGTGATTCTTCATATTCTAACAAGTAAAGGATGTAAGATTGAATTCCAATATTATGATGTATCTATTTCCCCTACCAGTAGAAAAATGGGAAAATCTAACTATAAATTTCATCGTAGGACTCCCCCAGACTACTAATAGAAATAATTACAAATTAACAAGTTAGTGAATTTCATTATTATTAGGGAATATTTCTATCTTAGAAAACTAAACATAATATACATAAAGGATGTGGTAAGAATACATGTATTTCAACTCTATATTGTATCTTATTGAGATATGAGGTTCACATCAAGGTTTTTATGAGGGCTTTAGTAAGCATTGGATACAAAACTAAGCTTCAGTATTGCTTAACACCCCATAAGGATGGTTAGTCTGAAAGAATAATTCATACCCTGGATGATATGGTGAGATCATATTCAATGAATTTCCAAGGACATTAAGATCAATACATTCCAATAGTATATTACTCATGTAAAAATAGTTTCAGTTTTAGAATTAAAAAGGAACATTATGATCCTCTGTAGGGAAACATGTTTTATAATCCAATATACAAGGTTAAAGTTGGAGTGAGGATGTTGATGGGACCCAATCTTGTCCAGTAAATTATTGAGAAGTTTTAAACCATTCAAAATCATATGAAATCTTCTTAAATTCAAAGAAAAATATATGAAGACAATCATTAATGAGACCTGTGGTCTAAGGTTATATATAAAGTGTTCCTTCATATATTATATTGGAATAAATACATGAGGTTTGCGAAAAATGAAATCTTAGTACTAGATAAAACAACACATTTGGGATCCTTGATTACATAAATGTAGTGGCATATTGACGAGTACTCAGATTAACTTATCTCAAGTATAGGATGTGTTCCATGTATCCCTCTTGAGGAATCATATACCATACACATCACATGTATTTAATCTATAGGTGGTACTGTTGTAGAGTGACCTTTCATATGATGAGAATCTAGTAAAGATCGTAGATTTTAGATAAATGGTTCTAAAAAGTAATAAAACTCTCCTATTCAATGTGATGTGGCAGAAGCACAATTTTGTAGAATCCACTTAGGAACCAGAAGATGTGATGAAAAAGAAATATTCTCATTTGTTTTAATGTATGAAATGAAAACATCAAGGGGAAAATTTCAGAATGGGGACTTAATTTAATGACTGAAATAATTATAATTGAAATTCAATTTTATGATGAATAGTTTCCTTATAAAATAAATTATTAAAAAACATACAATAATTTGGTCATATTTTATTGTTATAATTTATATCCTATCATATTTAAAATACAATTTCTCTACATAATCATTAATAATGTAGCCATTATAAAGTGGTAATTATGATTGGTATATAATAAGGTTTATGATTACTCCAATTGACATAGAAAAAATAAGTAATGGCCATGACCGGTCGGATTGTACCCTATGAAGACCATTTATCATATCTTCCAAGGGAGATAGAATTAATGGAATATTTCCTTTACTAAGACCAAGATATTATTCAAAAATCAATGAGTGAGTGTCACTGTTTTTGGGATAAGTTCAATCTCATCAATGTTATGAACCAAAACATGTTCATTGAACCACCCAAACAAAATTTTTCCTTTTCAAATCATTACTATAGGGTATTTTTTTGTGTATTAATTGTTTATGTATCTATACCCAAATAGTATGTATTTTTATTTTTTTATATTTATTATAATGGTATATTGTTTGTTTAAAATTTATAAACAATATCTTTGATTGAAATTAGATTTTGATATTATGAAATTCAAATTGTGTTTTTTGGATATGTGTAGTTTCAATCACGATGCACTTTTTGATGAATTAAATAATTTTTTAAATAAATAATATTTTAATAAAATATAATTATGAAATAATATTTATCAAAAAAAATTTGAAAATTAATTTTAAAAATTAAAATGAAATATTTAGAAGGGTTTGAAAAACTATTTTTTTCAAAAAACAAGTATTTTTCCATAAATTTTGATTTTTATTTAAAATTGTAAATTATAGTATTTAGATAATTATTTTATTAAATTATTTTTTTGAAATAATGCCATTAAAATTATCTAATCGAATTTTTTTCATTATTTTCCGAGATAGTCGATTTTTTGTGGAAATATTAAATATAGTATAAATATAATGTATGTATTATATCATCATAATGACCCAAAAGTGAATTAATATATTCCAAAAAAGGTATCTGTAACCAAATAAATATTTACCTATTAAAATAATTTTTTTAAGTAATTTATTTTTTTATAAATCCTTAATGAATCCTTCAAAACATAAATTATATTTTTTTAGGTATTAAAATAAATTATTTATATGAAAGTAACACTTCTACATTACCAAGGGTATTGCATAAAAGATTTAGGTTATTAGGCTTATTAAATTATTAAATCTACACCTATCTAGTTGAAACCATGGGATGGTTATTTTGGATTAATTTATCATATAGATCCCAAAACATAAGTTTAGAAATAAATAATGAATTCTATAATAGTTTTTTATATATACCCACCCATCCTCCAATTAATAATCATTAAAAACCCTTGTATCACTTACTTACATTATTGTTACCTCTTTATAAACTCCCAAGGTTCTCCACATTATCTTATGTAGATCCTTCCATGCTTTAAGTATCATCCTTTCAAGGTTATAGATCCTCTCCTTCTCCTATTTATCCATGACAACTCTTTAAATTATGCTTTTTGATTTCTAGATATTCATGTTAGGGTATTCATTTACACATCCATATTTAATTCTTTATGAATTCAAATTGTTGATATACCCCTTTAAATCTCATGAAAACCTTCTATGAATATTTATGTACACTCATTATGTAGTAAAAATTATCTTCTGATGTTTCCATGTCAAACATTTTTATATTGAATAACTATCCCCATTTTCACTCAAGGGTATTCGCCTAGAATTATATAGCCCTCTAATGCATTGGGTAATGTTTTTTTCATTATATCCCATGTATTTCACATAGGAGGTTTTCCTAATCACATTATGTTATGATTTCATAATGGTTATCTATGAATTTTATTTATGATGTAATGTTTTATTTTATTCTCACATTCTTATGTTTCCTTTATGTTTTCATTGTAAATCATTCCTTGATGTTCATGTTTATGTTTGCCACACCTTTTTTGTCTTATTGATATCCATATTGATACACATATATCATCTTCATCATGTTACCAATGATTTTTTCCTCACTAGTCTTTATAACTCAACTTACATTCATAGGTTATCCCATGTAGTTTTAAAAGATATATGGAATATAATTAAATGTTATAGAGTTTTAATATAATTGTTTTTTTATTTTTCAATCTTATTATGTTGTATACATAAGTATCCAAAGGCAATACGCCTCATAATCTTATAGGGTTATATTATATGAATTTTTAGGTAATAAATAGTTAATTAATATGCATTAAAATATTATTTTTTATAGATATTATTAGGATAATGACATTCAATTTTCTAGCCATTGGGGAGGATTTATTATGTTTATGAATTTAGATATGAAATATGATTTAACCCAAACAAAAGAAACCTAGGTTTAACTGAGATTGATTTAGGTTAAGTGGATATCCTATTTATAAATTTTGAAATTAACATATTTCAAAGTTGAAATTTTCATATTGTTATCATACAATATTTCTCTTATGATGTTAATTATTCATCACTCATGATTAAATACATTTGGTTTTATTAATGATTGAAGTATGAAGGAACCATTTTAACAGTAGATACCAGGGAAAATATATATATTATCACAATGATAAAACTAATGGGATAAATTTGGAGTGATAAATATTATTATTATTATAAACCATATACAAATAATTGTGATTAATAATGTAAACATAGTAGAGCTTCATTAAACACTAAATAATATAAAGATAATGTCACATGGAAGTTTAGGTAATGAAGATGTTAAAGGAAAGAATGCATAAATTCGTTCTTGTAAAAATGTGGTAAGAATCTAGAAAGGGAATTTCATAAAGGTATTGGGGTTGTTTTATATGTGAAAAAGCTAATAAAAAGAAATTAATTATGAAGGAAAATTGAAGAGATCAGTGGATATGGTGAAATGAATAATATTCCATCTAAATATACCACTGATAGTTCACTGTCTTAATTGTGTGAAATGTATACATTGTCCATGTAATATCCCTAATCCAATTACTAGAAAGTATTATATTCACTATAATTCTCTAATAAAAGCTAATTAATATTAAAATAAAACCATAAAAGTTATTTATTAAGATAATATTGAGTGGGAAACACAAACCATCTACTAAAGAAATGTGAGTGTTTCATTTGAATCTTATTCAACCCATTTCTTTGAAACAAAATTTTCTATAAATAAAATCACACATCCACTTTGATGTGTAGATGTTAATGTATTAATTTAAACTTTATGTTCTCAGGTAAAAAACTCCTCTCTAATAGTAGTTTCTCACATTGTGTTTCCTATAAAATCATATTCTCCTTCCTTTAATATGATTCGATGTGACATTATAAATTGATTGAATCAATTGTAAATGACTAATTGTATGATTGGAAAATCATATCTTAAAGTCCACCCATGATCTATTATTAACACAAGTCTAACTACGAACACCAAATAAAATATTACTCCCATTATATTTGTTTATTTAATAATATTAAATATATTCCTTTTATAATGAAAATATTACTTCACTTATCAAACCCAGATTAGTGAGGATAAAACAATTTTCAAAATTAAATCTATAGACATAGAAGCCTTTAACATTTAATTGAGCATTAATTAAAATTGCAATAATGTAATTTATTTTTAGGGGGAGGAGGAGAATGCAACAACATGGGTTTTGCCTATATATTTTTCAATAAAATGTATTATTTTAATAACATGTTTCACCTTAACAACCATACCATAAAAACAAAAAATTGTTTTATTAAAACTGATATTGACCAATTTATGTTGGTTACTGAATAATCAGATACAAACAGTTATAACCAAAATATTAAATAAATATACCTTGTAACACTGTTTTAACATGTACTTCATATAGACTAATATAATATAGATTTTTATGACTAAAATTTATTTTATAAAATTGATATTTTTCAATTTTTTGTATTTTTTATTATCAGAAATTTTATAAAATAGTTAACATAACAAAAAATAATTTCTAAATAAAATTATTCTTCATATTTTATACTTTCATTATAAAGATAAAATTATAATTTTTAGAATGTGAATTTTTTAAAATAAATTTAAGATATTTAGTTATCATTATAATATTATATTAATTTTAATTTTTGAAATTTTTTTACTATGTTTTACTTTTACATTAATAGTGAAAAATACCTTTTAGAAAAATAATACGAATTTAGGACATTATTAGTTATTGGTATAAATTTTAAATTCATGAAACCAATTTATAAGACTGATTATATATTTTATAAGTGAATTTAGTTTTTTTAAATGTTTTTTAATTTAAAAACATATATTTGGCATTTTTTAACATATGTTATAATTTTAATAAAAATGTTCTTAAGATATTAATTCATTGAGAATTGTAGAAATATTTTTTATAAATTTTAAAAAATTATTATAATGGAAAGTATTTAAAATTCAGTTCCATTAGGTCCAAAATATTAAATGATGACCCAATCATTTTTTATCATAAATGATAAATTACTTTCATAAAAACAATTTTACATTGTAAAAATAAAAAGGGGTAAAAATGGATTTAACCAAGAGGAGATTTCATCAAATCATTTTTATAACATGTATATGAATTGGTGTTTGAAACCATTATTAACCCAATCTCTTACTCTATCAATTATTTCCCAATTTCAGAGCTACTTTCCTTGAGTATAGATTCCCATTATTAAGAAGTATTGGTTATTTACAATAATTTCATCTGACTTCACTTTTAAAAGGTACATTCCTATTATCACACTCCCTCACACCAAAAATCACATAGTTAAAATAAAACTCTACCCAAACATATCCCCAAAATTTATATTTACCGTCATGAGTTTTTGATATCTTTAAAAGACCATCACTCAAAGGATTATCCTAGTTTGCAAAAGAGATGATCCCAAATGTGATGTATAAATTTCTAAATTCTCATTTCTCATTTTTATTTCATTGTGTGAACTTATTATCCTCATATTACATTGTAACATATCTAAATTATAATATTATCATCGTTTGTATAGTTTTGTGTTATTATAATGATGATATGATAATTAACCATCTTTCTCTTTTCCTTTATGAAAAATGAAACTGTCATTTATGTGTTATGCAGAATATCACCTCCATGACACAATGTGTTTTTATTTCCTTAATTTATGTAAATGATTAGTCCATATAGGGAATTTAATATAAAAATATCATATTGGTTACAAACTTTTAATTTTTATTTATAAAACATGTTAATCATTTTCCCCATTCTATGAAAAATGAAATCATCATCTATCCATTTGTGTGGACTACCTCCCCCACAGATCAATTGATTTCCATTTTTCCTTTCAACACTACCTTACATGTATGGTCATGAAAATGGTTTAAATTGATAAAAAATAGATTTATAAAATTATTAATGTTCTATAAAGAAAATTTGGCTACCCTATTAAATATATAAGCAATAAAAAATTATGATAAATTCAACTGTTCAAAAGAGAATTATAAGAGAAAAAATAATTTCTTTTTACTATTAAATAAAATAATATAGGTTGTATTATACTTATAATTGTTTCCAATTATTATAAAACATAATATTAAACACTAAATAAAATCATTATTCTTCCAGTATAATAATATTAAAAATAAATCAGTTCATAATTTTTCATTAATTATTGTATGTTCTTGTATGAGTTTGTTTAACCACGTTCTTGAACAATGATATAAATCTATATCATGGATGCCAATTAGAATTTAATTTCTATTAATGCATGATAAAAAAAATATTGAGTTTTTTAGGTTCTAGAATAGAAATATAACATTTTAACTAATTATTCAAGAAAACTCCATTCATTCTCTAATTATCATTAAAATATGATCATGGCCAAATTCATATAAAGGAATAAAACCCAAACCTCAAATAGAAATATATATTTACATTATATATATTTAAATAATGCCCATTATATTACCTTTTATGGTATTTTAATGATGAAAATTTGGTGAATAATTCATAAAAACACCATTATTAGTAAATTGGTTCAAAAAGATCAAGATATATCACACTAGATATAGAAAGTAGATAATAACTAAAAAATTATATATAGATAATAATTATAAATAATTTTTATAAATGGTTATAGATGTCAATTTGTTTTTAAATTGGTTATTAAGATAATTACTGTAACTCCTCGACCCCAGAAGCCCAGAGTTGAAGCATTATTTAATTCATTAGCATGATTACAAGGAATCAAGTCTCGAAGGACCGATTAGTTTAGCAGTGTTGGAAAATATATAACATACATGAAGGTTACATTTCAATTTCAAACATAAAGCACATCAGAAATAGTTCATTGAGAACGCCATTATTCCCTTTAGCTTAACCATGCATATTAATCATAATACACATCTTGGAATCCAGGGAAAATAAAACATGAAAAAGGGGTGAGCTCAGATGCTTACTTAGGGTAAATAATTTAGCAGAAACTTTCATAAACAAGCATAAACATTTACGGAAATGTATAAAACTAAAACAAAATCCTTTTAAACTTCAACTTCAGCATAATATGGAAAAGATAAATCAAATAATGAAATTTACTTATTCACATGGATATTCTACTAGTAGAATAATCACATGCAATATTTATATCCAATTTTATAATGATGGAATGTATAATGCCAGATTTTATAACCACATAGTCAAGGCCTTTTTCCAAGACTGCAAATAAGATTTTGTCAAGGCCTTCTACTAAGACAATAGTTTGTCTCATGAGACCTACTGAGGCATCGAGGAGATATAGCAAGCTCCACCTATCACTTACTATGTCTAATGCATTCCTTATATGAAAGGGTTTAAACATAACATAAACATTCATTTTAAATCTAGCATACGAAATGTGAATACATTATATATAAACCATGAATGGTATAAAAATAACACATCCATAGCCAAACATATCAAAAAACATTCAATAGAAAATGGAATTTTTTTATCATAATAAATAAACCTCGATCAAGAATAATATCCCTTAAAAGATGTGACAGAGTTGAAAATGATCAGTAAAAATCTTTGAGAGAAATATCCATTTTTTATGAAATTATTTAAAAGTCACATAAAAAGGAATTCATTTAAAAGATAGTTTGAATAAGAGTTCCCCATACCACTTTGAAAATTTTGAAAGGAATTAAGATTATAAAACATTCGTTTTCATATAATTAAATCCTTAAAACCATTTTTAAAAACATGGACATTAATGAGAATGGTTTAGAGGAATAAATCTTTAAAACATTGAAAATGGCATTTTAGTAAAAGATTCCCTTAAAAATAATACCTTTGAGAACACGTTTATGAAACATAGACAGGGATAATAAATATGTCCCAGTAAAAACTTACCCATAAACAATCTTAAATAATAATGAGATTGAGGAATTAACCCTTGCCTTGCACTTTCCTTTGGTCGAGGGTATGTTTAATCTCTTGTATAATGAATATAGTATTTTATTAAATTATACCAAAATCATATTTGCATTTATTATATCATACATGATTCATTTTTTACTTTATAATACCCATTTAATAATGATTTCCATGTTAAATTAACATTTTGGGTAATAATCGCTTTCTTTATCGTACATGTTTTAACTTGTTATTCTTGATCATATCATTTAGATCATGATTTGAATACTTCCATAATATAAAACATGATTTATATATAAAATATATTTAGAATATAAATATTTATAATGGATAGATATATGAAATAGAAGGCACCGTTTATGGAGATGGTAGATCATACGTATCTATAAACGTTGTTTCCATTTTCAAATCATATTGAACAGAAGTAAGTGAATAAGATATATGTAAGTACATACATACCTACATACATATATATATATATATCCAGTAGCATTATTATGTCATATATTACATACTTATTAACAATATATATTTTTATAATCATCTTTTAATGGTGAACGTGGGAATGAATCTCATCGCATTGTGGAGACAGTAATCCTAACGTACGCATGAGTAACAATATCATTATATTGATGGTAAAATAGAATGTAATTGGATGGTATATCATATATATAAATAATCATTAATAAGTTATATTTATTATTTAAATCAGTTATATTCATTATTATACCCATCCAAATAATTAAGTGTTTGAATAACAAACTACACCACGACGTGGAGACGGTAAGTCGTACGTACACACGTATGGTGACTTTGTCATTTATATGATGGATAGAATAACGAATATGGTTGTACCATATTTATAATAACATCATAGTATGTAAGAGGTACTAGATTTATTATTTTGGTATGGAAACAACCAAGAAAGAGGAAGTGGAAGAAGAAAAGAACTTAAAAGAGGGTGGTGAAATTATTACCTCTTATTCTGGTGTTTCCAATTGAGTTTATCAAAAGGGATACTTAGGTTGGCTTTTTGATCAAATTAAGGACTCTAGGTTGATGTGATCGAAGTTGGGAGGATATTTGGGCAGGGGTTGGCTGAGCCAAATGACTTTGGAGGTGTGATTTTGAGAGAAGGGAAAGTGACCTTTTATAAGAGATTCGAGGGTCACTTCAGGAAAATCTTGAAATTATATTTTATAATAAAATAATTTTCGGTTTCATATGGCTCTGAAATGATGATAAGGTGGTTATGGGTCAAAATACTCTCAACCAATAGGTTTTAGACAAGTTTAAGTTTCCATTTTATCAATATATTTTAGACTTAACTCTTAGTTAAATAGTTTTACTTCTACCATGTTTCTTGGATTTTTGAAATTCAACTCATAGAAGCGGTAAAATTAAGTTTTATACAAATCTGTTAATGTGCCTAGAAGGTGGGTAAAAAAGGTTAAAAAGTTCTATAAAATTTTATACATATAATTTTATTATAAAATTACTTCAATGAATTACATTGAACATATATAGTTATTATATATCTATTCTGACATAAAATAAATTTAAATAAAATAAATAGTTATTTAATAAAAATGTCGGTTTTAAATAATAACGCGGTGCTTTTCACTATTCATCAAAAATTGAAAGTTTTCAGAAAATACCAAAATATCAATCCATTATAATTTTGATATTCTGAATTAAAAAATGAATTCTATTTTACCAAATTAAAAACATAGAAGTTTCATTTATTAATTTAAAATTAATTCTCGTTGTCAAAACCATAAAGTGGGTTTTAAAATGGTAAAAACTATCAAAAGATTGGCATGTGTTTATGTAGAATTTAAATGTGAAATTACTTATAGTGACCTACATTGTATTAAAAGATAAAATATATAATCTAATTATTCTTACAAACTATTCAAATGTATAATTGAACAATATAAATTATTTTGACTAAAAAAGTTGTTTTCAATTAAAATTTAATATTTTTCACTATTCATCAATATATGAATGTTATCAGAAAAGTACCAAAAATTTATCCAAACTAAATTTTTATGTCCCAATTATAAAGAATAATTTAATTTCATTAAATTGAAGATAAAAAACTGTAAAATATAGGTTTTAAAAAGGTTCTCCATAAAAAGGCAGTTGCATTGCATTTTTGGAAAAATACTTCTTTTATCTGAACAAAATGAATTTGTTATTATATTTTTCTTAAGAAACAAATAATATGGATTCTAAAATTAAATTAAGTATATAAAATTCAAAATTCAATTAATATTATTCATAAATATTTTTTAACGGTTAGTTTGGTAAGTCGTGGTGTGCTCAAACTCGGTGTTGCGAGTAAGGAAGGTTATTGAATTACTTTGAAGAGATAGCGTACTATGAAATCTTGGGGTGTTACATTCTCCCCTACATTAATAAATTTCATCCTCACAATTTGAAATTATTCTTTGAAAATAAAAGGTTTAAAATAGAAAAATACATTTGTGGGAAGCCCACATCAGAAATTGGGTTAATAAAATTTAGTCCTAATAAGTGGGAAAGGGAAATGAAAAAGTCACCACAAAATTATCATCTTGATTAGAAGAACATTGGTGTAAATTAGAGACACATAATTGGATGAAAAACATAAATATTTATAGGGAGTGATTGAGGTCATCAATCAAAAACAAGTATACAAGTGAGTGCCTCAAATCCATCAATTTATGAAGATGTAAAATATCATCGGTTCAACAAAACATAAGGTATTAGGATAACACGTTTTTGGTTTTAAGATCCCTTACCTAAAGTTTAAAAAAAATTCATTCATAGAATAAGAAGAATATATATATATATATATACTTGACAAGTAGAGATTTATCCTTCAACTAATTACTACCACAAACTCATATTTCTCTCCAAAAGATAATAGAATACAAAAATATTATATTTATCCTAATCATATAGGGTTACAAAAATAATGAATTTATAATTCATTTTTTAGACTATTTATAAATAACTATATAATACAAACCAGGACATCACGTATGACAGTGGTAGGTGATCCACCCTTGTCGCCCTCCGGTTGAGGGTTCAATTCTCGCTGCCTTGCCGAACGAGACGGGTTGTCGCCCAACCTTCAGGTTGTTCTTTTTATAATAATACAAAAATAATATCAAGAAATTATTTAACCTTAACAATAGTATTCAGTGTAAATCATAATAGATTCCAAACTTTAGACGTATCTAAAATACTTATTTCCAAACTCACTATCCAAAATTTATAAGGAAGGTAAACACAATGAAGATCCTTTTTTCCACATAATAACATATGAATACCTTCATCATGTATTCTTTTAAAACACTATAATACCCTGAATTACCAAAAAACCTTATTTATTACATTCATGCTCCATTATTCCTTATAGAATACTAGATATACTCTTTCTATTGAAAAATGTTGTAAACTCCAACAATGATAGAATATATAAATCATTAATCAGTTTCCAAGTAGTCAAGAATATTTAATATAATTTATCCGAATAAATCATATATTATTCCAAAATCACTACCTCAATATAAGGACCATATTATGGTTTACCATTCCTTAAACCATATATTTTCCAAAAAATTTATCCTAAAACTGTGTCACTTTACTTGGTACCATACAATCTCAAATCCTTAATGAAATAGTACTACAGAACAATCCTTATTTATTTCTATAATTAATATAACAAGTACATCGTTGATACAATACTCAAATGAAATAATTCTTTAACAACGACATAATAACACTAGTCATTCCTCTTTATCTGTGGTAGTATCATGACTTGATTATTATCCAATAGCATCAATTGTATCATACTCGAATGATTTGGACATTGACTCGTGTAGTGTCCCAAATTCTTGCAGATGAAGCATTGTACATTTGAAACCTTTTTCTTGCCATTTCGATCACGTACTTAGTGTCCTTTTTCTCCACACTTATAACAATCTTCCATTACCTTCAATAATTTACTAAGGTGATCCTTTTATAGCTATCATATATGGGAAAATCCTTCTTTCCCCTCGGCCCTTTATCTATCTTTCTCTCTACCATCCTTTTCTTCTCTTGTTTCCCTTTAAATCCATAGCACTCAGAGAATTATTTACTTATCTTATTAACACATGATACTATTTCTTCATATGATGAGAATACGTGGGAGACTATTTCACTTTTAAATGTTTGTTTAATACCATGAAAGATATGATAATTCTTAATCTTTCAGTCAAGCATATTGTTGGAGTTCTCATTCCTTCTACTAGGCACCATTTCTAAACAATAGAATACACTAGGTTAGTTAATGAATTGCAATACATAATTCCAAACATGTAAAAAAACATAACCTAAATTGAATAGTTTATGGATATAATCCATAATCATAAAAATGTTTTATTTGGTGAGGTATATACTCATAAATCCTTCATAATGGTTTATAAATAAAATGTGAATTATCCTAAGCATATCTCCTAGGAGTGTTGTAACCAAGAGTGTCGTAAGACCCGTTGTTGTGTAACAGGATACCCCGAGTTAAGCCCAAAAATCCTTGTTAGAGTTTTCACTCCTAGGTACATCTATTCTAGAGTTTCCTCTACCTTCTCATATCCAGACAGGGATGTACGACATGGAAAATACAAAAATTCTCTACATTACCATAATTCTAAGAAGTTCTTCTATACTAATCCTCAAAGTCTATCATAAGGTAATGTTCTCTATTTAGATTTTTTCTAAATCTAGTTTCCAAGGTATGTACTAAACTTCCTCTGATACCAACTGTAACACCACAACCCTAGAATCCCAGATTTAGTGCATTATTTTAATACATTGGGATGAATACAAGGAATCACGTCTCCAAGGACTGATCAGTTTATCAGTCTTGGAAAATAGATTACATACATGAATGTTACCTTTCAATTTCAAACATAAAACACATAATATATAGTTCTTTGAGAACACAATAATTCCATTCAGCTTAACCCTTCATATAAATAATAATACACATCTTGGAATCCAGTGAAAATATAACATAAGAAAGGGGTCATCTCAGATAATCAGTAAGGGTAACTAATTTTGTGAAAACTTTCACAAATAAGCATAAACATTTAAGGAAATGTATAAAACTAAAATAAAATTATTTTAAACTTAAACTTCATCATAATAAGGAAAAGATAAATCAAATAATTCCATTTACTTATTCATATGGATATTCTACTAGTTGAATAATCACTTGCAATATTCATAGCCAATTTCATAATGATTGAATATATAAATCCAGACTTCAATACCACATAGTCAAGGCCTTATGCCAAGACTACAAATAAGATTTTGTCAAGTCCTTGTTTCAAGATACTAGTTTGTCTCATGAGACCTACCGATGCATCGAGGAGCTATAACGAGCTCCACCCGTCACTTAATAAGTCCAATGCATTCCTCACATGAAAAGGTTTAAACATAACATAAACATTCGTATTAAAATTAGCATACGAAATGTCAATACTTTATCCATAAACCATGAATGGTATAAAAATAACACATCCATAGTCAAAATTATCAAAAAAACTTCAATTTAACATGGAAGATATTATCATAATAAATCAACCTCGATCAAGAATAATATTCCTTAAAGGATGTTGACGTAGTTGAAAATTATCAGTAAAAATCATTGAGAGAAATATCTCTTTTTCATGAAATCATTTAAAAGTCACATAAAAAGGAAGTTATTTAAAAGATAGTTTGAATCAAATTTTACCATACCACTTTGAAACATTTTAAAGGAATTAACATTTTAAAACATTCATGTTCAAATAAATAAATCCTTAAAACCATTTTGAAAACATTAACATTAATTAGAATTGTTTAGAAAAATAAATCATTAAAACATTTAAAATGATTTTTTAGTAAAAGAGTACCTTAAAAATTATCCATTTAGAAGATCTTTTATGAAACATGGACATGTATAATAAATATTTCCCAATAAAAACATACACATAAACAATATCGAATAATAATGAGGTTGAAGAATTAACCCTTACCTTGCACTTTCCTTTGGTCGAGGGTACGTTTAACCTCCTGTATAATGACCATAGTATGTTATTAAATTATACCAGAACCATATTCATATTTAATATATGATACATGATTCATTTATGACTTTACACTACCCATTTAAAATGATTTCCATGTTAAATTAACATTTTGGGAAATAATCGATTTCTTTATCGTATGTGTTTTAACTTGTTATTCTTGATCATATCATTTAGATCATGATTTAAATACTTCGAGAATATAAAACGTGGATTTTATATCAAATATATTTAGAATATAAATATTTATAATAGATAGATATATGAAATGGAAGGCACCATTTATGGAGACAGTAGGATGTATGTACGCATAAATGTTTTTTTGTTTTTATATCGTATTGAACGAATATAAGTGAATAAGATATATGTAAGTACATAAATATATATATATACGTATATATATATAGTAGCATTATTATGTCATATATTACATACTTATTAATCATATATATTTTTATAATCATCGTTGAATGGTGAACGTGGGAATAAATCTCATCGCGTTGTGGAGACGGTAATCCGTACGTACGCATGAGTGACAATATCATTATATTGATGCTGAAATAATATGTAATTGGATGGTATATCATATATACAGAATCATTAACATGTTATGTTTATTATTAACATTATTTATACTCATTATTATACCCATCCAAATAAAGAAGTGTTTGAATAACAAACTACATCACGACGTGGAGATGATAAGCCATACGTACGCACGTATGGCGACTTGGTCATTTATAGGATGGATAGAAAAACAAATATGGTTGTACCATATTTATAATAACATCATAGTATATGAGAAGTACTGGAGTTATTATTTTTGTATGGAAACAAAAAAGAAAGAGGAAGTGGAAGAAGAAAATAACTTAAAAGTGGGTGGTGAAATTATTACCTCTTCTTCGGGTGTTTTCAATAGAGTTGATCAAAAGGGCTCTGTAGGTTGGCTTTTTTATCAATTTAAGGACTCTAGGTTGATGTGAGGTAGGTTGGGAGGTTATTTGGAAGGGTTTGGCCGATCCAAATGGCTTTGGATTTGTGATTTTGAGAGAAGGGGAAGTGTGCTTTTATAAGAGAGGTGAGAGTCACCTTAGGAAAAGCTTGAAATATTATTTTATAATAAAATCATTTTTGGTTTCTAATCACTCTAAAATGATTTATTTCGAGGCTAAGGTGTTTATGGGTTGAAATAATATCAACCAATAGGTTCGAGACAAGTTTAGGTTACCATTTTAACCTTATATTTTATATTTAACTCTAAGTTAAATAGTTTAACTTTTATAGTGTCTCTAAGATTTTTGAAATTCATCTCATAGAAGCGGTAAAATTAAGTTTTATTCCAACTTGCTAATGTGCCTAGAAGGTTGGTAAAAATGGTTAAAAATCTCAATAAATTTTTTTACATCTAATTTTATAATAAATTGACTTCAACGAATTATATTGAACTTATATAGGTATTATATATATTTTTTGAATTAAAATAAATTTAAATAAAATAAAAAATTATTTAAATAAAAAATTGGTTTTAAATAATAATGTAGTGTTTTTCATTATTCATCAAAAATGGAAAGTTTTTAGAAAAATACCCAAAATTTACCCTAAGATAATTTTAATATTCTAAATTTAAAAATGAAGTCTATTTTACCAAATTTAAAACATATAAGTTTCATTTATTAATTAAAAATTAATTTCTGTTGTCAAAACCAAAAGACGGGTTTTTAAAAAGTAAAAACTATAAAAATATTGACATGTTTTGATGTCACATTTAAATCTGAAATTACTTATAATGACCTACATTTTATTAAATGATAAAAATATAATCTAATTATTCTTCCAAACCATTCCAATTTATTGAACAATATAAATTATTTTGATTAAGAAAGTTGTTTTCAATTAAAATTTAGTATTTTTCATTATTCATCAAAATATGAAAGTTATCAGAAAAGTACCAAAAATTTATCCTAACTAAATTTTGATGTCCTAATTCTGAATAATACTTTAATTTCATTAAATTGAAGATATAAAAGATTCAAATATTGGTTTTAAAAAGGTTAAACATTAAAAGGTGGTAAAATTTCATTTTTTTAAAAATACTTCTTTTATCTAAAAAATGAATTTGTTCTTATATTATGTCTAAAAACACATAATATGGATTATAAAATTATATGGAATATATAAAATTTAAAATTATGTTAATAATATTCATAACCACTTTTTGAACGGCTAGTTTGGTAAGTCGTGGTGCGCTCGAACTCAGTGTTGCGTGTAACACAAGTTATTGAATTACTTTAAATAGATAATGTACTATGAAATATTGGGGAGTTACAATTACTTTTTTACATTATTTTGGAGAGTATATCG
Organism: Viscum album; assembly: GCA_963277665.1. NCBI lineage: Eukaryota > Viridiplantae > Streptophyta > Magnoliopsida > Santalales > Viscaceae > Viscum > Viscum album. Next base: position 871,772,995 of record OY728135.1, on the reverse strand, counting down.
ACTTAGTATGAATAAATGGGATGGGTTCTTTGTCTCAACTTTCCATTCATGAAACATATATCATAATGTTAAACACAATAAAATTAATTTTATGTTATTAATAAAAAGTAAATATACTTAATCATATTAATAGGGTTTCAGGATCCATGTCATATTATTTATTTAAATATCCTTTCATTAAAATCACACCTACATTGAAAGTGGTTCTGATTAAAATGTTACTCAAACCAAAAGGTTTAAGTTTTCTAATCTTATTTTCAATTAAATTTTTTTGGAAAGATATTACATCTGTATAATTTTTATTTTTTATAAAACTAATTCATTTAAATTATATTTTTAAGGGATTTTTCATCACCCCTCAACTTTCACATTCCATTTACTCATATTTTACAAGAACTGTTTCTTATAATTTAAATTAGACTCATCTCTTCATTCCTGTTTGGAACCTTCCTTTTTCCATATTATTATTAAAGTTATTCAATTGACAATATCCTTATCTATCCTTAATTTATTAATTTAGTACATTTTATACTATATGAACTTATTTTTAGTTTTTTTAATACACTTTTTCATTTTATGTATGAGTCATTTTCATTAAAATGATAAAAGATTATATTTTTAACATTTACATATGATTCATTTATTCCTACACCTTTGAAATTATTTGTGACTATTTCGCTATAAGTTTTCATAGTTTATAACATAAATTGTTTTCTTCTTTTTGTCTAAATTAGTTCTATTAAAATGATTTAAAATGGTCTAAAACATTTCTTTTTACAAATATGGTTTTCTAATACTCAAATAAAAGTTATCCATATAAGTAATTATCCTTAGAAATATCTCAAAATTAATATTGTATATTTTTAAACAATATTAACCAATTATTTTCGTAGGATATATTATTGTATGTCCCTATCATTATGAAGAATGATATATCACTACCTTTTTCTTACATAATTATCCACTATGTTTAAATACAATATATATACCAATGTTTTCCCTGGTGGAATACCCTATTTTAGATCTATTTAATTGAAGGATGTTCTCCAAGGTCACATGAAACATTTTATTTGGGAAATTATATTATTAACCAAATATATTATACCTATAAATCCTCAATAGCATATTTTTTATTGAATTAATTGAATGATATTTAGCTATAATTTTAATGAATATCTTCATATGCTCATTTATTTTCTGTAGATTTGTATTGTTGTGATTGTGAATGAATTTTTTATTTGATTTCATTTTAAATGGATATGAAACACATTTTATTTTTAGGTATTATTTATCCTATAAATAGTGAATTATTTTTCAAGAGGAAGTTATATGTCTGGATGAGATACATTGGGTTGTATATCACCCTCAAATTATTTGTATTAAAGAATATTTCATGAGATAAGTATTAACGATAATGTTTTATATTAACTTATTCATTAGAAATGATTTTGTGGATTATAAATGTAATGTTTTAGAAAAGTAATATTTTTACCATTTTTGAAGTAGGTTCTAGAGTATTATTGATTTTCTCATGAATATATTATTATCTAATTTAAATTATTTATTGAGTCATATTTCTACAAACTTTATTCATGTATCATTTCAATTTAATAGCCATTTCTTATATTTTATGATCCATTATTTCTTGGTTATAAGTTTCTTATGTATCCTTATTTTAATAATTTTCTCACTTATTATATTTGATTAATAATTCTTACATTCACTATTAATAAGTATCTTATCTCACCCCATTATTATATTTCCATTTCTCCATATTATGATGATTGAAAAATTATAGATTGTATATAATTATTTCTTTTGTATTGAATTTTTGGGAAATGTCAGGGTAATTATGGATTGATTAGTTTTAAATATTATGGGAAAATATTAATATTGATAAAAATAACATGGTTTCTATTATTTAATGTTTTGTTATTATCTAATACATTAAACCAAAAAAATTGGAATTTATTATAATGAAATATTTTATTCAAGTATTATGGATGATATGGTCACATCTTTAGGTTGTTATAGACAATCCCCACATTTCAAGATTAATGAATAGCCTACAGTCCAATGGGAAGTCTCACCCTATATGAATCTCACCAAGGAGAATTTAATCTAAAAAAATCTAAATCATCCAAACTTTATAACTTAATATATTTAAAATATTTTCAATAAATTCTTTTAATCCAAGTACATTAACTGCAAACCAAGGCCAGGGTAGATAAAAAGTAAATCATTTTATCACATATAGTATGTAACGACTTAAGTACATAATGAATAATATCTTGTATGTAGTTTAACATTAACACATAACCATACACCATTAATAATATTGAAAAATTATAACCACCAAGTAATCATGGAAGACCCTTTAAATAAATGATAATTTTACATATTTAATCATTCAATAAATATTTTTAAAAACTAAAAACATAAGATAATTATAGAAACATAATTAATTAGTTAAAAATTATATATATTCAATAATATTCAATATAGAGACGTTATATTCATTTCTTAATATGAATTTTCATATTATTCATTATGAAGAATTATATATTATATATTTAATTTCTTGAATTATAATCATTTTATAATTCTGCTTCTATTATATAGAAACTTTATATAATTTAAATATTGTATACTTAACATTATTTAAAAAATTCATAAAATTAATCCTCAAACCCATTATGATATACTCTGAATATTAATCAAATTAGTTCCATTAATTTAATCACTTCATAATAAATATCAAGAATGATTCAAAAACTTAAAATATAATAATTTTTCATTTTGGCCTTATAATTAATTTGTTAATCCTCTATACAAAACACTTATCATTTCATTATAAAATATTATCTAAATTATAAGTATGCCATATAATATAGGAAAAAGTTATATAACATTAAATTTTAATATTATGGAATAATTATTAATTAATGTTTCAAAAAAAATAAGTTAATTAATTATAAGAAAAATATAATTGAATAACATAACAAAAAATAGAATTAAAAAATTTCAATAATAAATTATAGTTTTATCTTGAAAATAATATTATATAACTTATAAAAATTCATTATTATACCAAAATTAACCGACATAATAATTTTTAATTAATTTATATTTTAACTCAATACTTCGGTATACATAAAATCTTATTTTATTGATATGCTCGACCACCCAAATATGATTCCTCAAAATATAGTGTGACCAAAAAACTCTAAACTTAATTTTCCTAAAACAATTATGTAGAATTCCTCACAATATGTTTTCTCACAACATTCTGTCAATAAAGAATTTTACAATACTCAATTGTCAGGGCAGTAGACATGGGATACACTGTCATATAATGTATATTCCAGGTTAAAATCTATATAAAGTCACCAATATAACATAATTCATGTCCCAACCTAGTTCAATTTAAATTACCCAATAATCAAAATTTTATGGTTTATCGTGATATTATGTTGACACATATTGTAATGTTAAGTCACATTTATTCATTTTTTTTAAAATATCATGAATCTAGAGATATATAATTTTTTGATATGATTGTTAAGTTTTCTGATGGTTTATTAACACAAAATCATAATTTATAAAGTTATTAGAAACCAAAATCTAACAATCACCATGCTAGAGTACAAAACTCTTGCATAAAACTATAAATGAAGTACCCCTAAAACCATATTGATGTGTCACATAAAATTATGATTTTTTACCATTATTTATAAACATTATATGGTTTTTATAATTATCACAAAAGGGTATCCAAACATATAGTGACCTTAACTTGAGATGTGTGGATATAATATCATTTTCAATGAATATTTATCACATTATAAAAGTAAGTAGTCAAGGATGGTAATATTTTAGTGTCTTAGGAATATTAGAACACAATATTCTAACTAGGTGAATGATTGTCCATGTTTTTATAAAATATATTTTCATTTAGTAGTCCTACTTAAAACTATTCTTCGAAACTTGGGTAAAGGAAACATATAAAAGGGTGAGCTCAAAATCTCAGTATGGTTAAACAAGTAAGATAATTAATCATAACATTAACCTAAGGGTGTGAGAGTATGGTCATAACATTAAAAGATCGTACCATGCATAGAAAAGATCATAGACATGAATCATGGATTGAATATTGGAAGTTTATAAGACATGAATCATTAGAAAATCAAGATCATAATCCAAGAGTTCATAACATATGAATAAGACATGGAATTAGGGTATACACATAAGAATAGAATATCTCATGTCAAGGATACATTCCAAGACCTTCATATCATGTTAGTCATGGGATAATCACATGTGCTCCTACATTAGGCTTCAGATGTCCTCTCGGGTACCCTCTTACTTTGGGGTTGTTATTCCCCCCATGTACCCTCTTGTTATGAGCTTGGGATTCCTTCCCATGTGCCCTATTATTACAAGATTTGGAATCAATTTAGTTTACCCTCTTGTTATAGGCTTGGTATTACCTCCCATTTACCCTCTTGTTTGGGGATTTATATTACCACTCTTGTACCCTATTTTTATAGGGTTTATATTCTATCATGTGTATCCTATTATTATGGGATACGGATGGTCTCCCATGTACCCTCTTTTTATGGGATGGGGACATTAACCCATATACCCATTGATCTCATTAAACATTTATCCATCCCAATTCATTAGGGGGAGATATAGGTCCCACCCATCATCTAATGAAATCTTACATGAATGTTCCATAAGATAACAAAACATTCATCATATCATGACCCGTAAAAAAGATATGGTCTTCATAAATGTCACATAAAAACCAATAAATGAAATGGGTATCAAAAAAATGTCATTATATGAAAATCTTTAGAAAAGAGATATGTTTCATAATAATTTAATAAAATAATGACCTATGAAAATAATAGAGTTTCAATAGTGGTTTATCATGTTATAAATCATGTAAGAGAAATGGGTGTCATAAATATTGTGACATCAAAATATAAACCATTCAGTGAAATAATATGAATGGTATTCATGGATCATACCACTATTAATTAATAGGTAAAAATAATTTATCTCATATTAGAGGGAAAATAATTTTGTAATATATTTTAAATACATTTCTTATTTAAAATATCATTTCATCATTGAAAAAATCATTTTAAAAAAAATTGAAAAACATTTTCTTTTGTAAATATCCTTTAAAACTTATAAAGTAAGATTTGAAAAAAAAAATACAGAATTTTTAAAACATAAAACATTTTTTAAAATATTTTTCCTTGAAAATCAGCATAAAAGGTCATTAAATAACAGTTTTTATAACATTTGAGGAAAACATGGTTTTTTAATAAAATAGATTTCTGAAGAAAGCGAGGAATAAGGTCATATTTTCTTAAAAACACTTTCTTAATTATATTATGTATTAAATAGTGGAAAAATTGTACCATTGATTGGACATAACATGAATAAATATAGGATTATAAAATTCATGAGAATTATTTGTATATATATTATATTATATCATCAATATAAGCATAATTGAAAACAAACTCAATAAATGAAAAGATTATAGCAATAAACTCTTAACACTTTGGAAACATTGACTCATAATCACCATGAGAGAATAAAATTAAATGAAACAAAAAATATCATGAGTATGAATAAATTCATTATATTTCATTTTAAATGGTAAGTAAATACACCTTATGAAATAATATAGGTGAATGTCATAACATACAACTCCAAGAAGGCAAATTCAGACAATTAATTCTTTACCGATTTGGTAACATTTGAACCATAAACCCCATGAAATATAAAACACAAAATGGATATGTAAATACTTATAAAATTAATTATTTTAATAAAATAATACATTCATGGTCAGTATTTACACCACACAAAATAAAAAAGTGGTTAATAATGCATAAGTCTCGTAGAAATAAAAGTGAAGCTAGAAATCTCTTTACTACTTAAGTAACTTTGGAATCATGAGATCTATGGATGAATAAAATTAATTAAAACTTTTAATATCATTAAATAAATTAAATTCATGATGTATCATTTATTATTTTATTATATACACCACAAACCATGATTAATTGGTGAACGTTTCATATATCTCATAGAAATAAAAGTGAGACATGGAAACACTTACCTAACGTCTTGAATTTCATTGTACACATTAAAACATTATTTATAATAAATATAAGTTTATTATAATACTTATAAACAACCATATTCTTATATATCATAACATGTATGATTTTATTATGACATTATATTACACATTTATTAATAATTTCATGTGAAAGTTATGTTTTCTGTAATAACTATTTTGTTTTTCGTGAATGATTTTACTTGTTACTCTTGGTCCTCTTACTCAGATCAGGATTTAATTATTTAAATAATTAAAACATGATACAAATATCATATATATTCATTATATATTTATTTATAATAGTATTTAAAATATATAAATTTTAAATGAAATGCACCATTCATGCAGATGGTATGTCTTATGTACGCATAAACATTGTTACAATTTTCAAGTGGTATTTCAAATAAAATAAAAATAAATGATACATATATATATATATATGAATATAAATTAATATTCTAGTAGAATTATTATGTCATATATATCATATAAGTTCACTAAAACCATCAATAATACATTCCATGTAAATGGTTAATGAATCATATCGCTTTGAGGAGGCGGTAGTCCAAGCATCCACAAATGAAGTTTTCATATTTCCACAAAAATGGAAAGCATGAATATATGTGTTATATAATAATTATATAAAAATAAATACATCATAAATATCATATATATCAAATAAAAAATAATTTCTATAATTATTCCCAACCTTGAAAGGTGGTAAATAAATAACGAATGACATAGGTTCGCGAAGTGGTAGTCCGTTATAAAAACAAATGATGATTGTGTGCCCCATTTGTTGAAAGGGCATGTTAATTTAGTTATTAAACATAAAAAAACAAAATAATAATATATTAAGGATACATAGGGTGTTATATAATTGTGAAATAATAATAATTTAAGATGTGAAGAATAAAATAAAATAAAATTGCTTGTTGAAGGATGTTACCTATTCTTTGGATAATCCCTTTCAATTTTCACAAAAAGGACTAACTAGGTTTATTTTATTCCTAATGTTAGTCTTATTTGATTATAATAGGTATATTGGTTGTTTTATTTGGTAAATTTTTATGATCCAAAGGGTTTTATAGGTGTGATGAAGTAATGGGTTTAGTGCCCTTTTTATACTGGAGGAGGGATATTCTCATAAAACTCCAATTTTAATAAATATTGAGAGGTATCCCTAAAATAATGTGTCTTCAATAATGGTCCATATTCAATATAGGGGAGTATATGGTCGAATTATGGTAATAAAATATATTTTCAAAAAATTTCTTTGTTATTTTACCCCTTATGTTAATGTTTAACCACTAAGTAAATAAGTTTTAACCTTAATCACTATAATTAATTATAATTATTTTCACTAATATTTTATTTCAAAAACTACGTCCTCTTTACTAGAAATTATATATTATTCTAAATGAAAATATTTAACACATTTTTAAAAATTCAAAAAAATTAAGTGTAAGATATTAATTTAATAATAATCTTGTAGGCAGGATAAAACAATGGGTAGTGAAAGTTAAAATGCTCGAAAGTGTGAAATGTTTTAAAATCCATTTTCAATGTAAGATTGATTACAATAGCATAAATTGTATTAAAATATGTATAACTGATATAAATATACTTTAATACTAATTTAAATTATAATTTTACTATAAAAAAAATTTGATGAAAAAATAGTTTTAAATTTAAATTCAGTGTTATTCATTATTCACAAAAAAAGAAACTTCTTAGAAACATACCAAAAATTCAATTAAATCAAAATTTTAAAAAATGATTTAAATATTTAAGTTTATTTTTTAAAATTAATTAATTTAAAAGTGTCATAAATTATATTAAAATGGGTGTTCCATTAAAAGGCAGTAAAATTGCCTTTTTTGAAAAATACCTCTTTTTATTCCTAAAATTGGTTTTATTATTATCATATACATATCTAATATATTGGAAAAGTTTAAAATAAATTTTATTGAATATAATATATATATATATATATTATTAAAACATTCATCAAAAGTGTTTTGTTTAATTTATTTAGATAAAATAGTGTTTATTCATAAAAAGATAGTTTTCTTAGAAAAAAAATTTCTATATTTTTAAATATTAATTACCTTAGGATTTTTCAATAATTGATAACCAAATGAATCATTTTATATACATGTGTAACTAATATTTTCACACTATATTAAATCTTATTCATAACATCCATTCCAAAGTCTAGGATGTGTTTATAATAATTTTTTAATAATAATATCAACAGTATATTGTAGTTCAGTAAAACTCGCCCTTGCATTTAATTCATGCTATTAAAGGAAATCTGAATTGTATGTAACACAAGACAACCATAGTTTTAAATCTACCATAAGTTAATCTAACTATTTCATGTAGTGAAATCTTAATTTTTTTTGCGTCTAACATAATCCAAACAAAGTTCTTTTATATTACCCAGGCAATATTTATTATTGTATGAAATGAATAATATAAAAAAGAATAAATTAATTTGAAAGAAAAAGTCCAAAATTCTTGGGTTGTTACATTACACTCCCATAAAATGATGTTAATCCTAAAAATTCTGCTAGATCGTCAATGGTTTAATACTTGAAAGTTCCTTTTATAGAAACTAAAATAAAAAAAGTGAATACTAAAAAATCCATTAAAAGGGGAAATCTATAACCATAATGGTAACCCAAAGTAACTCAATGTTAAGTATCCACATAGTATAACATAAATGTGGAGTGAAAACATATACATGGAATAAAATTATATATAATCATATAGTTTCATAAACATCGATGATCATGAGAAATTTTGGTGATCTGGTGAATGTTAACAACCACAAAACCATAAATTGATGAAGCATGAAAGAGATCATTGATATCCAAAAATATTTATGATAATTAGACAAAATTTTATTAAATAATCATTTCCCTATAGTTTTTTAATTTTCACAATAAGAAATACTTCCTTTAATTCATTCTATTTCATATTCACAATCTCACCCTCTTATTGTGCCTCTATCAATTTCCACTTCATCTCTTACTCCATGAAATGAATGTGTAATTTCATTCCAGATTCACCAATAGATCATATGATCTATAGATAGAATGTAAATCCATTCCCTATGTGTTTACTTATTACTACATAAAAATGGTTATCACAGGTAATCCAATATGTATAAATCCTCATTTGGAGAGATAATTGTTTAGTCTCAAAAAACATAACTAAAGTTTAATTTAAACAATTCCATAAATGGTTAACCTTATTACCCTTACAAAAAATAATAATCCAAAATATTAGATATAAGGATACTAAATTTCTCAAAATCATATAAACATTAATCCCCCATATATCATAAATTAGATCTTGTTTTTCATAAACCAAACATGTGAATACCTTTATTATGTATTTTATTGAACCATGGTAATAACTTTAATTATGATAAAACAATTATAGAAAAAATGACTCATTTCTTATAAAAATATTTTTTGCATATATTCCTTAAATCCAACAATAAAATTTGTATCTTAATCTATGATAAAAAAGAAAACATTTTCATCAAATCAATAATTAGTTATGAGGTAATTGGTATTATCCAATTTACTTTATCCATGTCATTCAACTCTTTATCAAAGATAAGAAAATTCTCAACATCAGGAACACATTAATTGATACCATACCTTAATCAAAATATCACCTTTATAATAAATCACCTTTCTAGTTCATCAGCACCATTAAATATATTTTTTAAAATCCTTAATGGAAAACATATACTTTATGATTCATATAACATAATTGGTGAATTATCATACATATACACTTTATTCATCCATATTTATCCTTAAACCATTACTTAGGATTAATCATTTTAATCCTTAATACCCATTTCATTAGATATGAAATGTGAATCATTTCTTAAGGTGCCTTAACCTCAATTTAATAATTATTCTTATGTTTAAAGTAACAAAAATTTTTAAAAAATCCCATACCTTTCACATGACATTCACAATATATTCATCTTCATTAGTATAAACAATACTCATGACACCTTAACAATTATCTTCATTATATATTAATTTAGTACATCAATTTAAAAAATTCACATAATTTTCACATCTAAAACACTCAATTATAACAAATTTCTTTTCCGCTATTAACTAAGACCAAAAATCATAGTGTAAGAAAAACTAATCATAGCAGAATAACACATAATCATAAAAAATTAGATATTGGATTTCTAAAGCATGACACCTACTTTAAAATATATAAAACATTAGGATTATCCTTTGATACATTCATAGACATATCCTTATAAATATCCCTATGGATATCTCTAGTGTTTTCACATCCTAGTTTCCAACGTTTGAATAAATTTTCCTTTGGTACCAACTATAGGGACTTAGGCTTAATATACATAGATATTACATCATTTTTTATGAATATTCAACAAATTACAAAATTAAATTCCTAAGGACAAAAAATAGTTTAGTGTTTTTATAAAATTTGAACACAATATTCTAACATGGTGAAATATCTTCATTGTTTTCCACAAATATCTGCCCATTTAGTACCCCAACTTAAAACCTTTCTTTATAACCTAAGGTAAGGAATCATAATAAAGGATGATCATAGATGATCATTAAGGGTAAACGAGTGATATACATAAGAATAACATGAATATAAGTGTGTGAAAGAATTCACATTACTTTATAAGATCATAAGCTATATATAAAATATCATAGACATGAATCATGGAATAATGATTGGCAATTTATAAGGCATGAATCATAAGAAAATATAGAGAATAATCCATGAGATATTAACATAGGAATAAGACATGGAATTTTTACATACACATAGTAATAGAAAATATTATGTCAAGGATACCTAACAAAACCTTCATATCATAGTAGGCTTTGTGTAATCACCTATGTATATGCTTTAGGTTTGGGATGTCCTCCTTTATAACCTCTTGTTTCAAGCTAGAAAATCTCACCCATGTACCCTCTTATTATAGGCTTTAGATTCCCTATCATGCATCCTCTAATTACAAACTTGGGGTTCCCTCCCCTCTAACCTCTTTTTACGGGATTGGGATTCCCTCATGTTTACCCTCTTTTTGTTGGATTTGGATTCCCATTCGTGTACACCATTGTTATGGGATTTGGATGCTCTCTAGTGTACCCTCTTGTTTAGATCTTGGGATTCACTCCCATGGACCATGTTGTTATGATATTGGGATTCCCACCTGTGTATCCATTTATATATTTGAAAATTTATAATTAACCAATGCATTGGAGGCTAATATAGGTCCCAACTGTGACATAATGAAATCATACATGCATGTGCTAGAAGATAATAAAGCATTCACCTTGTCATGTCCCACAAAAAATATGTGGTGTTCATAAATGTCACATAATAACATATGAAACAAAATGGGAATCATAAACAAGTCATCATATAATCACCTGTATAAAAGATATATGGTTCATAATCATTTCATCAAAGTATGACCTATTAAAAGAAGCAGGTTCCATAAGAGTTTTATCATGGTATAACTTGTGGAAGATAAATGGGTGACATAACTATCATGTTAACAAAATATAAACCATTCAGAGATAGAATATGAATGTTATTCATGGATTATATCCCTAGAAAGAAATAGGTAACACAAAAGGATGTCATCCTATATGGAAAATAATTTTGGGAGATATTTTAAAAAATATATTTGGGAAAATATATATTCCTCCTTGAAAAACACTTTTTATGGAATTAGAAATTTTGAAAACCTTTTTCTTTTGATAATAAACTTGAAAAATAATAATGGAATATTTAGAAATCATTTCAAACACTTTTTAAAACATAAAACATTTTATAAAATAGTTTTCCTTGAAATGATCATAAATTATCATTTATGAATCTTTTAAGAAAAAATGTTTTTTGAATAAAAACAATTTCCAATCGAAGAGAGGAATAAGGCCGGATTATACGAAAAGAACTTTTTTAGTTATATTATTTACCAAATAGTGGAAACATGGTTATGTTAATTTTATATAATATGAATATCAATAGGATAATAAAATTCATTAGATTTATTTTGATATGTATCATAAGAATTCATCAATATAATTATTATTGTAAAAAATATTGATTAATGATGAGATTATAACAATAAACTCTTACTACTTTGATAACATTAAATCATTATGAAAATTAGAGAATAAAATTACATAACACTTAAAATATCATTAGGATGAATAAATTCATTATATTACAGTCAGCGGTGTATTATATACACCACCTTAAATAATATAGGTGCATATCATAACATATGTCTCAAAGGAAAAAAAATAAGACCCAAAATCCATTACTGATTTGGTAACTCCTGAATTGTAAACCCTATAAAATATAGATAATAAAATAGATATTTAAATACCCATAAATAAAATGTTAATAATCATATATTACATTTATGGTAATTATTTACACCACATAAAATAAATTAGTGGTGAAAAAGGAACTAGTATCACATACATAAACGTGAGGTTTGAAATTCATTTACTACTTGAGTAAATTATTAATCATTAGATCCACGAAATAATAAAATAAATCAAAAAATTAAATATAAATTAATTAATTAAATTCTTTATATAAAATTTCATATGGAATTATATACACCATACAATAATAGTAAGTGGTGAACATAGCATATGTATCGCAAAAATGAAAGTGAGAGGACAAAACCCATACAATAAGTATTGGGTTTCTTAATACACCTTAAAAACTCTTATATAATAAATATAAGTTTATTATAAATATACCACATAACCATATACTTATATATCATGATATATATTATTTTATTAAGAGTTTATATTACCCTGTTATTAACAATTTCATGTAAAAGTTACATTTTGGGTAATAACCTCTTTGTTTTTCGTACATGATTTCACTTGTTATTAATGGTCCTCTTACATAGATCATGATTTAATTATTAAATAAATATAATAAATGGTATAAATATCATATATATGCATTATTTAGTTATTTATAAGAATCTATCAAATAAATAATTAAGAATTGAAATGCACTGTTCATGGAGATGGTTGGTCGTACATACCCAAGAACAATGTTCCCATTTTCCAATCATGTATATAAATAAATAAAATTAAATGATATATATATATATATATTATTTATTATATAATTCATATGTCATATATATAATAAATGTTAACTATAACCATCCTTAATATATCCTATGTAAAGTGTGAACGAATCACATCACCTTGAGGAGGAAGCTCGCACACCCACCAAAGAAGTTATCTCATTTATAAAAAATGTAAATCATGGTGGTATCTATTTTATAATAATTAAATAAGAATAAATATATAATTAATATCATATATTTAATATAAATATAGAAATTACAACATTATTCAAAACCTCAAAAAGTGGTAACACAGGAACCATCGACATCGGTTCGCGAGGTGGTAGTCCTCCATACACATGAATGATGATTCTATATCACATTTGATAAAAGTGTGTGTGATGGTAGCCCTTAAACATAACATAAAAACATCTCAATATATTTATTATACATAGGATATTATATATGCTTGGAATGATAATAATTGAGTGGGTGGATAAAGAAATAAATCAAAAGTTCTTGTTGAAGTATAATACATCTTCTTTAGTTAATCCGTTATAGTTTCACCAAAAGAATATCTTGGATTGATTAATTATTAAATTGAGTCTTTAAGGATTATAGTATGGAATTTGGGATCTTATTTGGGAAGGGTTTGGATGAGACAATTGGGTTTAGAGGTGTGAATAAGTGTGGGGGTGAGTTCCCTTTTTATAGTGGAGGAGTGGAATTCTTGAAAATATTAATGGTAAAAACTATTGAGAGGTTTTCCAAAATTTATATGCCTAAAATAATAGTATATTATTAAGAAAATTTATTATATGGTATAAATATATCCATAAAATTAATTTTTTACATGTTTCTTGGTTATTTTTTCCCTTAATAAAAAGTTTAACCACCATTTAAACACATTTTAACCTTAATAATTATAATTAATTTTAATTAATTTAAAAAATATTTTTAGAAAATAAAAATAATTTAAACATACTATAAAATATAAATTATGATTATTTAAAATATGTGTGTCATTAAAAAATGGTAAAATTAACTTTTAGAAAAATGCATCTTTTTATTCATCAAATTGGATGTATTCTTATCTTATTACAATGAAATATAATGGATATGGTTCAAAAATATTGAATGAATATATAATATATAATTTTTTTAAAAATATTCATCCAAAATGGTTAGTTTAATATATTGAGATAAAATGGTGTTTGTATATAGTAAAATAGTATTCTTATAAGATGAATTTCATTAATTTTAAATAGTTCCTACTTTCATTTCTAACTAATCGATTACCAAAGGACTCATTTTATATATATGTTTAAATGATATTTTTTAAAATTATTAATAATTATTCATAACTTCATTTCCAATAGTTAGGGGTTAAATATCATAATATTTTAAAAACAATAATAATAGTATATCGTAGTTTGGAAAAACTCAACCTTGTGTGTAATTCAATTTATCAAAGAAACTTAGAATTGTTTATAAAACAATCCAAAAAAGTGTTTAATCTACTAAAAGATAATATATTTACTATATTTAGTTAAATATCAACTTGATGTTGCATTTCGTGAAATCTAATATTAGTGTTTTTATATAACAAAAGCCTTATTCAGTGTTGTATGGAATGAAGAATATCCAAACAATTAAATTAATTTAAAAAATCACAAAATCCAACGGTGTTTCAAGAAGTGATCGCATCTCTATGAAATATACAATATCCAAGATTAATCATCTCAATTAATTAAATTAGATCTCTCCTACAACCACAGCTTACTAGAGTCTAGTGGTATAATGGCGGAAGAAAACAATGAGAGCTCTAGGATGGGAGAGCCTTAGTTAAGAATCTATAAGCATAGACCCTATACCATTTTATAGTAGTGGGGTTAATAATACCCGTTGTATTATACTAATTTATGAATTAATTAAATCTTTTATATCACCCTATAAATATATTTTAAAATAATACTATGATAGATATATTTCGTAATAGGAATCATCGATCTTTACCCGAACAACAAAATATTATAAACATATTACTATATAAATGTTACCATTACAACATAGTCATTCAATTAGAGGTATTACTAGTAATAAAAAATAATTAAAAATATTTATAAATTTTTTTTATAATGAAAAATTATTTATTAATTCATAATAAATATATAATCAATTTTCAATAAATTCATTTTATTCTTCAAAAAACTTCTTTAAAAATGGTTATTATTGTATTATTTGAATGAAAATAAGAATTAAATTTTTAATTTTTATAAAATTTAATTTAGAGAATGAATAAAATTTATTATATTATAATTTAAATATTATCTTATGGTGAATATTTGGTATGTTTTCTAAAATGATATATTTTTTAATGAATAGTTAAAAACATAGATATTTCTAAATTTTCATTAATAATATTTATATAAATTAAACTAAAAGGACCATTATGTTATGTATTTTTTTAAAGTTATTTAAGATCCATTTTATTAAAAATAATCCAAATAATTCTGAAGGAATCAACATTATATTTTATTTTTATAAAAGTTTAGTATTATGCTTAAATACAAAAATTTCTAAAAAATAATTTTTCATTGAGTTGTTACATTAATGTTAAAATTTACTTTCATAACATCTAGCCATTGAATCTAGAAAAAATAATTACATATTTTGGAATTTGGAGGTTCAAATTAAAAAAATATTTCTCATTCATTTTTAGTCTCCGTGAATAGTAATTGTGGTGTATATTTTTCACATTAGTAAGGGTAAGAAGGTTTAAAACTATTATATAAGTCTAAAAAATATCTCAAAAAAGTTCATTTATCCAATTTAAAGTATTTTAATGACCAAATTCAAATTAGATATGAAAATATGTTAATTTATACACACTATCTAGTGATTATAACATTTTTTATGTTAGGAAAATGATATATACATAATTTCATTTTCTTGTTTTTAATTTATCTTATTTGTTTTCATAGGGATAAAAAGAAGTTTTGAATAAATCCAAAATGTTATTTTAAAAATAATGAAAATATTTTTATGGTATTAATTTATTTACAATTTTTTATTTACATTATAATTACATAAAATTTATATATAACGTTGATACAATGCTTCTGAAGGCAGCATAAAAATCAAGGTAAATGATTTTAAAAACTATTAAATTAATATTTTTTATAATATTTATTGTATATAAATAATTAATTATGTTATTATATACTATAAAATATGATAAATTCGTTTATTTTATAATTAAAATGATAATTTTATGTTATTTATGTAAACTTAAAGGTATAGTCCAGAAATGGCTTTAATGGTATTTTATGATAAAAAATATTTTATTAAATGATTTAAAAATAATAAATATATTTAAAGAGGACAAGGGGAAATTAAAATGGTATAAGGATATATCGAATCAATATATATTATATTTATGATAAAATATTAACTCATGTAAGGTGGTAATTATTTAGCATTCTTTCATTCTATTAATCAAAAAGTGAAAAATCATTTGTGTGTACATACAGATTTCCATATCCACAATGTGAGGTAATTCATTTTTTATCACCAAATTATATGAATAGTTATAAAATTTTATATAATGATTAAATATGATAAGTATTAAATGAATAAAATTCTCTAGATGATAGATCTGTGACTAAAGTATAACAACTAAAACTGTTCAACCCAAACAGGCATGAAAAAAAAACAATTATCACATGAAGTAGTGATTTAAATAATAAATTATTAATAAACCGGGGATAAAATGTTTCAAGTAAATCATATATGATCTAATTTATATTAATATGGTTCTTTAATATATTCATTGTTACATCGTATTTATTATATATTATTTTTAAACCTGTATAAAGCAAGAGGAGACTTGAGTTAAGGGTTTCTTATCTAAATTTTATTTCATCGAGAGGTATGACATATTAACACATTTTTCCTTTATGGGGTGTATATACGACACATGAATTAATATTATGATTATTGTCTTTAAAATTATAAATATTTAAAAATCCATATAAATATACCTTTTTCATGAGGCTTTGATTCATAGATCACCAAAGTGGTAAGGCATTATGTTATAATCTCATTTTTTAGGATTTTCAATGATAAATTACAGATGAGATAAATTATATGAATCATATCCTTTCAAAGACATATATTTTATTCTCATATGACTATTCCAATAATTTTTAGGTGTTATTAAAATTTTCCTCCCTTTTTAGTAAAAATGAGTATGAAAATGTTTTTGATGAAATGTCAACCTTATTTCCTCATTAGTCGATGAGAATTTTCTTTCATGTCCATGCCTTTCAGAAATTATTTTATGTATTTTTTAACATATACATTCAATGTTTTATAAAGTTCATTTTAATTACCTTCTATCTTATTTAAAATGGTATTAAATACTTCTTTTTAAAGAAAAAAATTCAAACATTTTGCTTTCAATTATTAAAAATGTGTGAGACGATTGTTCACCTTAAAGTATATAATATAAATGGAAAATACTTCCCTCATGTATATTCATTACTCTGAATATTTATTTTTATGATTATATGGTTGTTTTAAATTATAATTTTCTTGAATAATATGGTAATTTTTCAACTTCCAAAAATTGATTTCAAATTGAAAAGGGTGTTTTCATCATGAAAAAATTTAGTGAAATTTTGAAAAAAAAAAAATTTATGATAACATACTTTGATGTTATATATGATTTAATAGATATATGATCTTATTATAATATCTATATTCATTCTCTATATGGTTTATGATTATGATTATTAAAAATTTATGGAAACTATTTATTTATTTTTGGTTTTTCTATGATGATATGATGACTGATTTATGAACCATGGGTACACATATATATATGGTTTTAATTATAATATTGATGGTAATATTATAAACCGAGGAGTGGTTATTGATTTATAATTAAAGGGGGGATAATTCCATTACAAATCAATGATTGGTAGTTACGTTATAAAACAAAGATAGGAGGCTACTTTCTAGCACTTGAATTCATTCGCTACTGAATGATATGTCATGGGACAATATTGAAGGATGCGTAGTGAAATCTATTTATAAAATGATGATATCCATTATTATAGTCTTGGAAGTGAACCTTGGATATCAAAATTATGGAAGGCATATTTAACACAATCTATTATGATATATTCTGTCATCATTATTTAAAATTAAAATGATTTACTATGCTTATGTGTAATCCAAAAACTTATGTATTATGATTGTGATATGTTCCCATGGATAATGATTGATTATTTATGATTATACACTCTTATGTATTATTTATTCTATGAAAAAAACACATTATAACATTCATGGTAAATGATATTTTACTGATTGGGTACAACATTCTCAAGTCATGATCATGTTTTCATACCATTATATTAATTCTAAATTATGATCATTGATTGATATCTCTTATGTTTACTCTAATTGAGCATCCAACCTCAGCCTTTATTATTTTTTCCAATCCCCATGATAATAATAAGGGTTCAATGAATTGTTCTATGGATTTAGATGAAAATATAATAATGTTCACATTAGTTTGTTATGTTTTGATTCATTTTTTAAATTATAATGTTAAAATATTGTATATATCTACTCTCCCGAGACTATTATAATATATAATAATTTATCATTAAATCTCATGAATCATGTGACAATGTATTAGGATCACCATTAGCTATGGGTTACTTGAGTCCGGGTGTTACATCATTTGTTATAACTCATGTGTCAGTTCATTATCTAGTTTATGCATCGAATGCATGAATGTAAATCCTCCCTTGAATCATATCTCATTTAACACCTTATTCAATGATATCATACAAGGGAGCATCATTCTAATTTTAACCCTTAACATTTGGTCATATGATCAAATGCAGAAGTTGCCTCTCATGCATATGTTAAGGCTATATCATAATGATCCTAAGTATTATCATGATATTCATCTCATGATGATTAAAATAAATTTCTAAAAACATATTCATAACTCTTTTCTTATAAATCCATTGGTTTAAATATATTCTCAAGATTTGATTAAGGATACATTAAAAACTATTATCCTCAAGGGCATACCACCAAATTTTATCATATAAAATATTGTCTTTTGGGTATATTACATATAGATCTATGATATTTCATTTCCTTATAGAATATAATAATATATTATTTGGTTTATAATCTTACTAAAAACTTATATTGGATGTGGGTATCTTAATTATTTTATTTATTGTTTTCTATAATGTGAGCTCAACACTACCCATTATTTTCATTATTATATTATGTGGTTTTATTCTTTAAATAGTAAGTGAACCATTCTTAGTAGGTATAATCCAACACTCATTGTCATAATAAATAAACTTATTTTAATTTTTATAAAATATTTCAACAATTTAAAATCTATTTTAAGTAAATATATTTTCATTTTCCTTTGAATTTTTCCTAGTCTCTACAAGATCACTTTCGAATTCACTATTTTACCCCATAATAAAAGTATCCTTTAACTTCAAATTATTTATATATTTTTCTAAAAAACATTGTTCTTATTCCTAATTCATCTAAAAATTCATGAATGGCCAATGAATATTAATTTAATTCTTTATTTTTCAATCCCTATAGTTTTAGAACCATGAAATTTTTGAGATAAGAACATCTTATTTTGATCTCTAATTAGGGAAATTGGCCTCCAATTACTCACATACATATAATATTATGGGGTGGGTTTCTCCAAATTTTTCTCAACCAATAAATTTCCATAATTATAATTATAATCAATACTAGAAAATGCGATATAATTAGTATAAAAAATTTCATTGAAAATTGATTCCACTTCATTTGAATAAGTTAAAGATATATCTCTAGATGATTTAAATCCATTAGGGACACAAGAATGATTAGTTTTAGAGTCCATATTCTTATAAGAACAATTGATTATATTATATCCTTTTTCAACAGCATGAGAAGACTCAACTATTTTCACTTCCATGTTTATCATTTTTACATACACCTCAAGACTCTTATTATTGAGGGTATTTTTCTTCACCTCAACTAATCTTACTCATTATTCCTACTCTAATTTTACATTTTTAAACAAGGTATCACTCAATAATACACATATATTGATTGGAATGATCAAGATCATTTATTCCATTTTCTCTAACTTTCAATGGATAATTCTTGGGATCCACCTTAACATCATGTGTTACTTAAAATTCATTGATCCTTCCATTAATAATTTTTTGTGTATTGTATTTATAATCACAAGTATTACCATACTAAAATTTTACCAATGGATAATTTTTTGTTAAGAAATAATAAAATTTTAACTTATATTTTCACCTCTTTGATTAGATTGAATCACTTTAGAAACCAATGATATTTCCATAGCATGAAATTCCATATCTTTCTCTTATTTTACTAATATATACCATTTATGAATTCAAAAATATATTTTCCAACATTATTTGGGACCTTTTTCAAATAATAAATAATGTAATAAAAAACAAAAAGTGGTCTAGTTGCACATAATTATCACAACTTGAAGATGATTCTTCAAGATGATAATTATCAATGAAATTATAATAGAAATGTTAAAAATTATAATACCTTAATCTAGTTGTGATTACATGTTCACATTTTATATAGATGATATATTTATAATATTATTGCATTCACTGTATCTTTTTGTTCATAAAATTAAAAGAAAAATACACCATGTCAATTATGATCGGGATCTAATAGATTTATTCAAATCAGTTATAGATGTATTATATATTAAAATATCTATAAACAAAATATATACAATAAGAGTAATAAACATGTTCTCTAATGAAAATTTTTATGTCCATTGATCCGTATAGTCACATTAAGAAGTTAGGTTGTTCAGTGTGGACTACATTTCACAGAATTCATTTTGGTCAATTTTTATTCAAACCTCTAAACTTGTTAAGATATGTGGATCTTGTTTGTTTCACTCAATGTATTCACAATAAATGAAAGTCAAAAATTAAATAGAGTATGGAAAATTATATTTTTATGGTTCAATTTCAATATAGGTATCTACTCCCAGTTTGGATTGATTCTCAAATGTGTAATTGGTGCTTTACTAATATTGTCAATATAATAAATATTTTCCTCCCAATATATCATAATCCCTCGACAGGTTATTTATACTAATTGTATCATGTTTACAATGGGAATCCTCTTATACAATAAACAAGGTCTTTAGTTGGACTCCATAATTGAAAAACATCCCTAAATAATAACTTTTTCTTTAATCAAAGTTCTTTAAGATCCGATAGATTAAAACCATTTCAACATGGACATTGGAATTTTCCTCAAAAATTTAGAATAATCAATATATATTGGAATATAAAGACATAATTTTTAATCCTTATACTTAGGAATTGAAATGATAAATTCATGAGTAGGAATATTCCTTTCTGTTATCTACTTCCACTTCAACCAATGATTTATTATTCTCAATATGTAATAAAAACAATATCATGTTTATGTTCCCTAAATATTCATATATTTCATCATGAGACTCAATACACAAAATATATAGAGGAAGTATTAGAGATATCCATCCTAGAAATTCTTATTCACTTCCTCATTTTTTGTCTTTTTGATATATTAAATAATTCTGGTCTTTTTCATTATACTTAATTATTCCAAAAAACAACATATTAACTATTATATTACTTCATATGTTTATTCTTCCCCACATTTAACATCCATAATTTAGAACATTAAAAAGAAGCTCCTAGAGGGGATATCCCTTACTTACACAATTACTTTTCATCAACTAATCATTATTATAATATTATAATAATATTACGTAAATATATCTTTAGTAATATTAAATATATAAATCACTTGAAAATTTCTCCAAAATTATCTCTCAATTAAAACTATTTTAATAATATTTAAAAGAATCTATATCTTTTATCTTTATAAAAAAAAATTCAAACCTATGTATTTGAAACTTTTGAAATAATGAACCAATATTACCATAATATTATCATTTAATTATAAATCAATACCACGTTATATTTCACTTAAAAAGTAGTAAAATAATATTCAAATGTGTATTCTCAAATTATAATTTACATTAATTTAATTAATATTTTACAATTGGAATATCCCATATTTATTTCATAAAGATATTCTCAATATTATCCTCTTAAATAATAGTTAGAAATTAAATGTAAATGTTATATATAATTCATTGAAAAATTTCGCATCCTTGTCTCATTTATGGTGTAAAATTCCCAGACAAGATTGTAAAACCTTACATGGAACTTGGGGTAAACATCCATATCCATCAAACTCTCAAAAAATCCTTCTATAGTTTCTTATTTAATCCAATATAACCTTTTGAAATCGAGATAATTATAATGTGTATCTTATTTTAATCCTATATATCCAAAGGATATTCATAACATAATTTAATGAAAAGGTCCAATATTCTAGAACAACCATGTTATTGATTTGATTGAAATTCATTAATTATTCTAAAACTTGGAACTTATTCTGATATAGACATAAATTCTAAAACAAGTTAATAACTTATATAAAAATCACATTTAGAGATTAATCTTATGAAACTCTATATTTACAATATTTTATATCACTTATATTTGTATATCTAAAATTGAAAATCATATAGCTATGAATCATTTAACCTTTTCCTTCTTATGGAATATACTACTTACACTTCTATATCTGAGGATTATTTTTTATGAACTAATATTAATATAAAATCTTATTACATTTAGAATTAGTAATATTCTCTACTAAAACACCTTTCAAAACACTCTAGATTAATGGTCTTTAACATTTAATATTTTATTGTTAGCTTATTATATTAGATTATCTTATAGCCTTTAATTACTTGAATTAAACTATTTTTATTTTTCTAAACATCAAAACACATCTATAATCATATCCTCTTCAGTCATCTAGAAGAATTAGACATTAAGTGAATTTATCTTCATTCGTAACTTCATACTTCCTCACTTTTCACATATTTGATCATTATATATTTTTGGTAACACATTCTTCTATCTATTTTCTAGAAAATTTTCCCAAAAAACATATGGAATACATATATTCTAAAATACACCTATAATATCCATAATTCATGATATAATTCTCCATAAATATCATATATTTCTAGGTATCATCCAAAAATCCAATTCCACTAAAATTAAATCATAAAATAATCATAAGAATATTTCTAAATACATTATTGTATAAGATAAATAAATATTATTATATTAGTAATTATCTACTAACTCAAATAATTTCACAACTATTCATAAAAATTAGTCTCAAAATCATGAATTAGTTAACTAGGAATTATTTATAAACCAAATCATTATTTCCTAACTTTTCATAGAAGTTTTACATTCCATTAATGTAAAGTTATTTATTATGAAAATCCTAAGGATAAGTACTCACTTTGATGTTTTTTATAAATATTCTATTTATAGATATGTTATTCATGAATTTTAATAGGTATCTTCTCAAAATCACCATGTATATTATCGTTCACAATCCTATCATAAGAACATTTCATTAACTTGAACCATTTCAATTTGAATGGTCATCATGTCTTTTTTATTTTTGAAAACCTTCACATATTTTCATCTCACCAACTTAAATAAAGTTTTCTCATCATGTTTTTTCTTCATCAACATCTTCATTATTCTTATTTAATTATCACATATTAACTTTTATAATTAATTAAAACAAATGAAATACTCTTTATCCCTATTCAATAGGTACTTAGTGGGGTATGACAGAATATAAATCAGCGTGGGCATCGTGGACTCCTCTGGGAGTTAAGTAATATTATTTTATACATGATGCTAGTTATCTATAATTAGGAATATATAGGATTTCATTCCATATTTTATGATTTTATATGTATATTATAATATATATGGGTCTAAATAAAGACATTATTAACTAAAAAATAAATAATATTTATAAATAGTGTTTATATATATATACAATGATTATGTCAATATTAAGAAATATTTTATTACTTTGATTAAGAATTTTTAATATAAATAACTCTTAAATACAAAAAAAAACTCTTTGTTTTGTTACTTTGTCTTACCAATGAGATTCTCAAACCCATACTAGTGTAATCTATTCATAATACCATTTTCTATTGTCTGTATTTTATTACCAAGTATACAACATGTTTTTTCTATTATATTTTTTAGTATTGATCATGTTTTTATCTTTCAAAATTTAATATATTATATAACATGTCTCTATAATTCTATAAAGTATGTTTATATTATCTTTTTATAGAGTTTATTTTGAAAATTATTTTGAAAAAAATTAGTCTATAATTCCTGTAATTTAATTATATTTATTTTTATTATGAACTTTTGTTAACTAGTATGAGTAACAATTTTTACTCTATTAGTATTATAGAGTAAAGGAAAAATTATATTAATATTTTGTTTTATTAAGTTCGTATAGTGACTAAATTAAAAAAAATACACTGTAGAATATTTTAAAACTCGGTTCTATTCCATTAAACTAGGTTCTTCATGTCTTTTAGTGTGGTAAAAGACAAATTGATTCTAAATTGGAATTTTAGTTTTTTTATGGGTGAAAAAATGTTTCACTATTACATGTGCTTAAAATGGGAGGATGTATTCTGAAATAATTTGTTGATCTTGAATTTGAAATTACAACCTAATTTTAAAATTAGATACAGTTTTCAATTTTGAATAAAAAGGGAACCAATAGAATAATTATTTTTTAATTCATATTTCAAAATACATGAATGGTAAAAGGGCATGGTGTTATATAATCCTTAATTTTGATAGATGTTCCCAAAATTATAAACTGGTAACCCATGTTAGTTTATATCACATAAACCCCTTTTTTATTTTTACTACACTTTAATTTTATATTTACTTTTATAGAATTTAAAGACTTAGGTATATTTTTTTGAGTAATAAAGATAATATACTATTTATAAGTGAGGGGGCATATTTAGGATTACTTTTTTTTCGTATATAATAAAGTATGAAAATTGAATTTTTCAAAGTTTAATTATATCAATTATAGGAATTACTAATTTCCAATTAAACCTGAATGAGATATAAGTAAATAAACCAACCCAAATCCCTAGTATAGATAGTGTTTCAATGAAGATGTGGTAACATCATAGATACAATTAGATGAATGGGTTCTATATAAAAATATGTTAGTATTAGTATTAAACTAAATTCATAGATTTAAAATATTAATTTCATTATTTTCATATAAATTAATGGTCTATGGAATTTTATATAAAATATATTTTTCAAAGAATTTATCATTTTGAAAACAATCCATAACTATATTTCCTTCATTGTTTCTCCTATAAAATGTTTCAACAATACATGTTTTCTAAAGGCACTCACATTTTTTATTTAAATTCAATATTACCTGAAAATGAGTGAAATTTAAATGTTGTAGTCAAATGAAAAAATAATATTTGGGATTCCAAATTCACATAATTATTCTTTAATATCTCTATACTATGTATTTCTATAATCATTTCTAGACAGTGATTTTTTTTGGATTTCTAATAGCATCTTGGAGTCCTTTAATAATTCCCTGTACATTCTCATGTTGGGAATTTACAATAATATTTCATGGAAACTATGTACAGAATACATATGGATTCATTTCAGTTGAAACTAAATTGTTTAACTTATTCTAGGTTTCATTATATTCTTAGAATAGATTTTACCCCATTCCATGTTTGTAGCTCATGCTAATTTCATCTTTTGTTTTTTAACTTTATTATTTAGGATAATTACAATGGACCTAGTTTCATTTTTAATTGTGAATATTAGTCAATTATTAAATATAGATAATTTTTTCACATTATAAAATAACTTGTATTTCATTTACTTTTCATGAAAGCATGTTTAATTTTTTAACTATTCATAATTCCATCAGAATGACTACTATTTTTATAGATAATATTCACTCTATAAGGGGTTTATAAATAATTTATTAATTATAAATCATGATCATGGTTTATAATTGATCATGTTTATTTTGTTACTGGTATATCATTTATATAATTTTAAATTTTTCTATTGTCAACTATTTAATAAGGATAACGATCCATTAACATAAATAGTTGAATGTGGTGTGTTTTGACCCAAACAACTATATTCCCCATATTTTCTTCCTTAGGATAGGCTAATTACCTAACTTTGTGTACACATTACCCTTATTATGAGATTTATCTTTAGGTATTGGATTATTATAAATGTGGTTTACCCATATTTTTATAATTGGATGATATTGGGGAATCATCTCAAATCACATTCTAGGTCTAATGTTGTAGTATTACAATAGTCTCTACTAGTGTTTGAATTAATTATTTGATGTGGTTATGAGTACATGTGTTCTATAAATATTGAAAAGTATACCTATATGGTTGTTAAAATGTTTCTATTGTCTTATATAAGATTATTATTTTTTTGAATTTTTGTAAATTAGTACACATGATTATACATACACCCATTTTGTATCCCTTTCTTTAAAAACCCTTGGTGGTTCCTTATTGATTATTTTTTCAAAATACCCTTCCTGAAAACTCCATTGGACAAGAAAATCCATTTCCTTCATTATATTTATCTTTATTTTACACTATTTTCTAAGGAGTTTCATGGATTGTTCATCGTGTATGCCTTTAAATGGGTTTTATTTTCTGATTGAATTATTTTTTTTGGTTTCTTTGTTTCTAGACATGATTGAATCACTTCTTAATCCCCTTTTGATCTACCCCATTTTATCTCTTATTTTTTAAAACAATTTTGGCTAGTTATATACCATTAGTTATATGTTCTACAATATAACATCCATTTGTATAGGGAATTATAATCTATTATCTTAATTGTATACACATTTACTACATGTTTTATCTTATGATTTATATTTAAAACATCCATATTATGGAAATTTCAATCTATATTTATGATAGAATGTTTTAATGACTTTATATAATAATTAAATAGATAAATAATTTCCCAAATACACTTTACGTCATAAGTTACTAGTCTCTAGTCCTTAAAGATTAGGGAGTGACCTTGAGTTTGTGTGGTCCTCATTTGGTTTTCATACATACAACCAAGTTGAGGTTATAATAATATATCCCTATAATTCATTGGATAATGTTTTTTATCATGTTATACTTTGTTTATTGAATAAATGTTACACCATTATATTGGTAATACCAATTCCATAAAAGACATAAAGTATCCATGATGTATATTATCATTATCAAAGGTCTATGACCATGTATTTGTAAAAAATATACCATAATATTTATTCTATTCATTTCATAATAAGAATTAAGATTAGATAACACATATTATTTTCAGTACATGCCTATTATTTTTTCATTATAGTTTGATTAATTATTAAAATGAACAATATTTTAATTTGAGTGCATGAAAATGGGAATTTTATAAACTATATACATTATTTATTCATCAAAGGGAAGTTTGAGAAAGTTTAAATGTATTAAAATGATTGAATTAGTATCTATGATAAATTTACAAGAAGGCACATTCATTATCATATAATTAAAAACACTATCCTTTTGTTTTAGGTAGTAAAATAACATTAAGGAAAAAACATTCAGTTTGCCTTACATAAAGCTTCCATATTGTTATATTTTTGGTCCTCACTTCCTTGAGTAATCATAAAAAATACTTTTCTATGATATAAGGGGAGGTAATGGTATTTATTGATGTTTCATATGTATTCTTTAACGTACAACAATTGGATTCTAGAGAGGATCCATGATCAAAAAGGGGATATGTGATCATGTAATCTGAAAATGAATAAAAATTTTATCCCTTGCCCAAGATGCATCCAAATTTTTTGTCATAATTTTTGTAATATTCCTTATCAATTTTTGAGTTCCCACATGAGTATTTAATAGTACTTTATGATGTATTTAGAATATTCATTAGCCTCTCTATCACTGATTTTAAAAGTGAAAATTTTTTAATGTAAGGGATTTTATAATGTTTTTTAATGATTTGAATTATTTATTTTAAAATATTACTTCTAAATTCACCCCTTACTAATCATTTTGTAGTTATAATATACTAAAAATATGGTTATGATACTAATAAACCACCATAAATCAATGGTATTAATTATTAACAATTCATTATTAAAATGAAGGTATTTATTGAATGGATAATATTTCATATATGTGAGAGTATGGAAGATATCTAAAAAACAATTATGAATCCTATAATTTATTAAATATCTAGAACATATTCTGTTTATGATTATGATTTTAAATTCTTGAGTAATATTATATATTCTTTTAGATAAGATTAATTTCATCATTTCTATTTATATCAAGCTTCTTATAGAAGATGGGTTTCTTTAGCTATTTACTATGAGGGAACTCATAATTTTTATTAAATAAATTTAAAAACATTTAGAAATGAATGTGATACTTATAAGAAATTTTTTTAAGACTAAATTATTGAAATGTATTATGGTTTCAATGATTGAGTTTTTATAATTAATTTTTTAGAGAAAATATAACTCTAACCCAATAGATTATACGGAAATGGAATTTTTCTCAAGAAAAAATGAGAATTTAAATATTAATAATAAGGGTTTAATGTGATATTTAATGAAAAAAATTTAATGTATTGGTGGGAAAACTGATGATGCATAATAAATAAAAAAAGTAAATTAATGGGGATGAGAATTAATAAAAAGAAGAAAAGACTTATTTTAAATCATCTTTAAGAAGAAATATTATTGTCGTTCATCCCAGTAGTGGAGTGGGTTCAATGAATTACATTGATAAAGAATTTTATTCACTGGATATGAGATGCAATAAAACATATAATATAAATATCCCCTTCTGGGAATTCTTATTTTTTTAATTGAAAATAAAAAACAATAATTAAAAAATTTAGACACATAAAGTGATGTTATATATTATGAGTGCAAGATAAAATGGAAAATAAAAGTTTACATTCTAAATTTCATGTAAAAGAAGTATTAAATTGGTTAATATATTAATAATGAAAAATTATTGTTTATTTTATTATCAAACATGTTACATTCTACTCTTATTTTATCTAACACTGAAATTAATGATGGTATAATTTCGTATATTGATAAATTAGATGAATATTATTCAATGGAATGAGAATTTATTAATGAAATAAATGACATGAAAAAACCTCAATAAGAAATAGGAAATAATAGTCTAAGATAAAAATTTATAGAAATCTAAATTTTTTTATATATATTTTATAAAATGAGAATCAAATTATCAAGGACAAAAATTAACAACACATAATGGACATAGATAATTTTGATAAGGGAATGGATGCATTTAAAAAAATTATTACATCTCATAGACCCCAAATATAAAAAAAATTAATTTATTACAATAATAAGTAAAAAATAAATTTTATATAAATTAATTTCTTTAAATTCAAGGCCTAGTTTTCAAATTATATAATTTTTTTAAAAATTTGAGAATCTCTGTAATTTATTATATTAATTTTATAAAAAAACTAACACAATTTAAATGAAAAAATACACAATTTATTCCATAGTTTTTTATTTATATTTTTGACATACCTAATTTAATGACTTGATTTCCTAATGTACAAGAAGTAAACTATTAGATACCTAAATAATTTTTTATAAAAAAAAATTCATTTATATTATTTTAATTTATTTCCTAAATTATAAATGAAAAAAAATATTGTGGTACTTATATGGTGGATATTCAACAAACATGACGGGTATCTAATCCAAATTCAAGGGTTGAGTGAAAGTATGGAGTGGAAAAGACACACTTTGAGGTAATGAAATATTTAAATAATTTTCCACAATGAAGTAAGAATCTATAACATGATTCTTATATATCAGGTTTTATTCCTTTAAAAAATTAAACTGTTATATAATTAAAATTAAATAACTATGTGATGAAGGAAATTTTCTTAGAACGATTCATTTAAGATATATACATCCAAGAAATATATAAATAATATTATAAGAATAAATGAGAAATTTTATGTGGTTGATTTTAATTCATTTATTTTATAATATATTTCATATTTAAATTATTATCATAGAGAGTCCATGGTGTTTCTTAAAAAACATAGAAAATATAATTTTTAATCATATAAAAATATTACTAAGAAAGTTTTAGCTATGAATGTTTTAACATTAGATTTCCCAATCAATGAATTCAATAACAAATTCCATAAGGTTAAATAATAAAAAAAATTATTTTAAACCAAAGAATTATATTTCAAATTATAAACTACTAGAATATGATCTAATATTAAATTTTCAACCCACTAGTTTTTTAGTATAGTTTGAAAGTTGAATTCATATACCAGTATTTCTGATTTATAAATAAAAGTATATTTTTACATTTTAGTTCCAATGAGTGATGACCCCAGTCTATTTTTCGGATTTTAATTGAAATTAGATATCCTAAGTGAACATAACCAAAATACCTTGAAAAGTGATCATTGTGATCAATACTTAACTTTTATTTTCTTAAAAAATACCAAAATAAGAAATTTATATACCCTAGGAGAACCATAAAATGAGGTTACTAAATAGAGGAGAAAAATAAATTATATATATCTTGAAACATGATCAGTTTAAATAAGTAACCTATTTCTTTTTATGTTGAGGTTGTTAATACACCATGTTATATAATTAATAATTTTACGATATGAGCTCTTAAAAATTGATTTAATACTAATGTAAGATGCATTACAATAATTATATATGAATTCAATTTTTTAAATACCAAATATAACATTCATAAAATTTCATTTATTATAGACAATTGAATTTTTCCTAGTCATTTAACCTCATGTAAAGAATATAATGTTTCTAAAAAATAACCAGAATTTTATAATAATCTATTAAAGTTAATTTTTATGTGAAAAGATAATTTGTTACTAAAACATGTATTGAACATAATAAGTATGATATATAAATATTGAATATCAAAAACCCTCTTATTATAATTTAAAATTTACTGATTTATGACTAAATCCGGTAGAAGTGACCAACATGACATACATAACCACAATTATGACATGGAATTAACAATATAGATCATCACAAATTTCCACTAGTACTATGGAAATAATATTTTAGATATAATAACATCCAATATTGTTAAAAGTATTTAAGCAAAGTATTTTTTTTAACTATCTAAATATCAGTATTAATATTCATAAATTGATCCTGTAAGCATTAGTAAAAAAAATTAATGATAAAAACTAGTAGATGTTAACGAAATTTTAGTTAAACATGTTTATTGGAAACAATATTTGATAACTAGTTGAGTAAACTGAGGGCTAAATTTCTATTAGTACCATGTAGATAATAATGAATAATTTTGATAATCCCTAAAATATAGTTACAAAAAAATCTATCAATGTTACATAAGGTTATAGTGAAATGGAAGCTATTGAATAATTAATCATTTTCAATACTAACTATAATTATATCCATTAGGTAATTAAATAATACATAGATCATGTTAACTTGAGGTTACATCAAAAGTTTATCAATATATTATTTTTGTGTTTTTTTACTATTAAGAATTTTTGTATTGAAAAAACACCTAGATTTCATAATAGTAAATTTGATAATATTTTTTTAAGAAAAAATAAATATTTTGATATGTTTAGTGTAGGTTCCAAGAATAAGTAAAAGATTTTTCAAAGTAAAATATTATCAAAACCTCTTTTAAATTCAAATTTGTAAGGATGTTATCTATATCTTAAGTGTAATTTAATGATTTATACTAAGGTATAAAAATAATCACTCTATATAATAGTTTGTAAAATCATATGAGTAACTAATTTAAAATATGTTTAACATGAGACATAAATTTTATAATAGTATTTCAATGTAATCATAACATAAAAAAGGATCATTTGGTACAAAAGAAAATATATGAGAGATATTTTAATATGTTTTTAGTGTTAAATAAAGAAGTGATATTCAAATGAGTAATATTTAAAAACTATTCTTTAATGATAATTGTGAATTGGTTCAATAGTCTCTTTATAGGTTTATTATTAGGATTCTCTTGTACCTTATTTCAAAATAGTCTGATATATTTTTTCAGCATGTATATGAACTCAATTCTACGAAATCCCCAATAAATGTTACTTGGTTCTGGTATATACATTCCAAAATACGTTAAAAGTATTTTAAATTTTGTATTCATTATACCTAGGCATTATTAATTAGAATTAGTGATTTATTATTGTTCTGATTGTCATGGTTCAATGTTATAAATCCAATGAGTTAAAGTAGTAAATATCACTATTTCTAAAAGGTAAATTAGTATTTTTAGTGTAAGAATTGATACTTCATTAAATTATTTTCTATTGAATCTAAGAACACTGATTTAGATAGTTTTTAGGAATATAATTTATCAATGAAACACATCTTAGTAGACAATGGTTTTATTTCAATACATGTCCTTAAAAATTATGATAATGAATGTTATATTAATATACCTAATAATTTGGTGTTACATTCAAGGACAGAACATATTGATATAATACATATTCTTATGAGATTTTACAATAAAATCCTAATATATATCTTGACATCATTAGAACCCATTTTCTTCTTGTTTATATAATTAAATAACCTTAAATATATATAAGTTAGACATATAATACATGACTTTTGAATGCTCAATGTTTTTTCATAATTTATTTTATATGTTTTTCATTATGGTTTTCTAATGATTTATGAAATTAATGAATTATCATTGTGATTACATTATTTTTTATTAATCTTTATTGATGTTTTTTATAATATATGATTTTGGATTTATTTATTAAAGTCAATGATAGTTATACTTTATCTCAAGGTAATCACATTTCAAAGGGATAGCCAGTTAGTGTTATCATGAATCCAAATTGGATTAATAAAATTATTCCTTAGGGTAATATAAGCATAACATAAATATTTGTTATAAAAATTGATTTTTCTTCTATTAGGATTATTATTTTTAATATATACTATAGCTTTTATATGACATAATATTAAATTATAAATTATTTATATAAATTATTTATATAAATTATTATATTTATTTTATTTATGTATATATAATTATTTAATTATCCTGACCATATGATTTTAAAATCCGGCATTTATTTTAAAACATTTAACATTTAGAATTAATTAATTAAAAAATATAGAAAAAAAAATTATATCTAAACCTAGTATAATAAATTCCTTTTTTCTCCTAACACACTCTTATTAATTTATGATATTATCTATTCCATATCTCTCAATCAAAACATAAGTATGAGGAGATTTAAATGATCTACCTCATACAATAAATATCTTTGACCATCAAAAAAATCTCAAGGTATTTTCTCAGTATTTGATGGAGTGGAAAACTATAACGTATGAGACCATATTGTTGTTGATGGTAAATTTATATATATATATTATAGATAAAAACTAGTGGGACTGAGATGTTATATGTTTGTTTTTTGTGTTTATAGGAAGATTAATAATTGTTAAAGATGATATGAGTGGGTGTGCTGGATTTTCATTTCAATAGGTAAATTGTATTCAAGGTTAAATTAAACATTTCTATGGGAAATGAAATTAATTATTTATATATCATGAATGAAGTTCATCAGGAAATATGAATTTTAATGATAATTGTTGAATTTTTATGAGGGATGGATGTGGTGGACTAGACCATAATGTAAGGGACTACACTATAGTATCATTAAACATACTTTAGTATATGTATCCACACCACATAGGAGACTCTAATAGAGTTCTCTATGCCACAATTAAAGACTATGTCATAGAGGATGTGGGGTTGATTTTTGGTGTTACCCAATTATTCTGTATCTCTATAACTTATTTATTAGCCCATTATTTACGGTGCAACTTGATGGAATTTGTTGGTTCAATAAATTTAAGGACCACTATTCCACAAAATTGTTTCTATGTTTTTGTCAAGAAAATGAATGGGTGAAAATTTTATAATTTGAAGACCATGCTACCAAGATGATTTAGCTATAATTCAATGGATCTTGGGATTTTTTGACCTCCACATCATTGAACATTTGGTATGTCATCATCAACATATTATATAGATGATTTTATAGTGAAAATATCATAAAAAACAAGTATTTTGGATAGAGTTTAGTGAATATATATATTTAGAGTACTCCACACTATAACACAATGACCATAACATAACCTTATGTTTTAGTTATATGAGTACTACTGGATGAAAATAGGGTGTATCATAATTCTTATAACCCTGGAGTATAATTGGATTTTAGAAATATTTGATGTAGAGTCCATACTTCGATTAGTATGAGTACATTATTGGATATTTTAGTATAAAACTGATACCAATCCATATATGATGATCATGATCTATAAAATCAATGATCCAATGGATGCATCTAAAAAAAATGTAGATGATAGTTTGAATTTTAATTTGAAATTGAAATTAAATCATGATTTAAAGGGTAGTTTTGTTATATATTTGGATGTTATGAAATATAGAGAGAAGAAGTGTGTATAGAAAGTAGAGAAGAATAAGTATAAGTGGCTTTTTATATTTTAATATATCTAAGATAAACAAGAAAAGTATTTATAGGTTGAATAAGAAGAATATAATAAGATCATCAATAATTTAAGGCTATGTTTTGAAGGATTTATTTTTGTTGACATAAATTTCTATATCATTATTTCAATGTGGGATTCAATATCATAGTTAGGAGACATTACGTCGTACGAGTTAAATAATAAACCATTCTCATTTTACCAACACATTGAATCTAGTATGATATATGATCTAAATGTAATTTGGATCATTCCAAGGATTAACCATCTTTTTTTGAGAGGTGAGTTTGTAAATATAGTGTGACCTCATTGTGTTTGTGTGTGTTTAAAATTGATCAATATTCACTTTAACTAGTGAAGAGAGTGGTTTAAAGATGAAAATGAAATATAATTACAATCACTTATTCATACCCCCACTAATTCTTCACAAATTCAAGAGATTTCATTCAAGTGGTATCAAAGGGAGGTTTCCCTCATTCGTGTTTTTTCTGATCGGATTTTCAAGAAAAAGTATACCTCTTTTAAAATTATTTGTTTCTTAATTATACTAATTTTGTTAGAAAATTAGAATTCATTGAATATAAAGGGTATTACAACATTTGATTGAAACAACTCTCATATATATTACTGTATGAAGTTAACTTATATTATATCAATTAGTTTAAAATTGTATGATGCTGCAACTGATGGGTTTCCACCTAGAGCTAAGAATTCTTATTTCAAAACAATAAATAAAATTAATATTGAGATTGTTGTACATAAAAAGAAATTTTTACTATCATATTTATCATAGAAGTAATTTCTCAATGTCAGAGGGATAATGATAACCAAAGTTCTTTGGATAATCATTTAAATAACTATCAAGGAAATATTAGGGTGAATCATGATAAGATTTAGATATGGAGATCGAAATATTATGATTTAAAAATGTAAGACGATGAAATGTAGATGAATTATTCCTAAGATTTTTTTATATTATGATTACAATCAAATTTTTTTGAGATAAATTGAATGATGATAATGTTGTTGAGAAGATACATCATATTATACTAGAGAGGTTTTATTCTAATGTATCTTCTCTTGAAGATAGGTAAATATATTCAATTCCTCTATATTATTTTCATATTATTATAATTTCCTATCATACATTGAGGGAATGTGAAATCAATAATAAGAGTATTTTTGAAAAATAAATATCTTTTAAGGAATTAAATATTGATAAGAATAAGAATATAGTTGATAAATAATATGTTGATTATTATAATATTGATTCTGATTTGATTTTGAAGTTTGATAAGATGATTTTTATAATCTCTAGAAATGTGATAAGAGGAAAGGGGTATTTTAAATACAAAGATAAAATAAAAATATTTGGGTGTGGAGGATTCAGACATTTTTCTACAAATTATACTAAGTTAAAATAAGATGTATTCTGTGTTGAAGAGGAATTGCCAAGGTTTTTTTAGGAAGAGTACATAAATATTTGAGAAATTAGTGGATTCTTCTAAATGTAACGGTAATGATTTATAAAATTTTAAAAATTGAAATTTCATATCTAAATGTGAATGTAGTGATAGGATTGATGAGGAAAAAGAAATGGATACACCATGATATGTTGATGAAAAAATAAACATTGTAAAGCTAAAAAAAGAGGAATTAAATTATTAATGATGTAGTGAAGATAAAAAATAGAAAAAAATGGAATTCTTGAAGAGAAGATAACTCAAGGAGTATCTCTCAAATATCTCAACGTTGGAAAAAAGATAAGAAAGATAAAGAAGGAAAATAAATAATGTAGAAGAAATAAATTAGTTCTTATTGAAGAAATACTAATGTTTTTAGAATGATATTGAGGACTTGAATAAGCATGTTGTTAAACTAAATAATTAAATAGTGAATATGATATAAGGAGTGAATGTTAAGGAATATGATTCCATTATTTTGCAATAAAAGTGGTTATGTTAAGAAAAAGATATTGAATAATTTATTTTAAATTTTCATAACTCTATTCATGGAGTTGAGTAAAGATCATGAAAGTATAAAGATCATGGAAATTAGTAAAGATAAGTCACAAATGAAATAAAAAAATAATAATAGAACATATCATATATTATGAGTGAATAATCAAATCATGAAGACCATTATTTTCAAAGAATCATTTTTTTAGATTTATGGAAATTATAATGTCACCTAAATGAATGTTAATAGTACTAAAAAGGTGAATTAAAAAGGGAAAATATGATTTTTCATATGAATAATGAAAATTTATAAGCTCGCAAAAATTTGGTTTTGCGTAAATGATACGAAATTAATGGAGGAATAAATATTTAATGACATGTTAAAGGTTCTAAATAATATGATTTCCATAATAGAATATATGCATTTTATGGTTATTATTGGTACTATAGATGTACTAGTGTAACACTCAAGATTCCATGGTATGTTTCCCTTTGAATAATACAATAGCTTGTGTTGTATGCAACTTCGAGTTCTAGCACACCACAACAAATCAAACTAGCCATTTTAAAAGCACTTATGAATAGTCATTCCCACATTTTGAAATTTTATAAATTTCATTTTTCAAAATTGACTTCATTTATGGATTCTGAATATCAAAATTAGCATAGGGTGATTTTTTGGTATTTTTCTGAAAACTTTCATTTTCCGATGAATAGTGAAAAACACTGCATTATTGTTTAAAACCGAGATTTATTTAAAAAATTATTATTATTATTTAAATTTATTTTAAATTAAAAATAGATATATAATACCTATATTTTTTCAATTTAATTCATTGGAGTCATTTTAAAATAAGATTATATATAAAAAAATTATTGAACCTTTTAACTCTTTTACACACCTTTTAGACACATTAGCAAATTTGCACAAAACGTAATTTTACTGCTTCTGTGAATTTAATTTCAAAAATATAATTGACATGGATTTCATCATTATGTAATATGTTGTTCAATGAGATAAAAATAATTTTTGATGAGTGGTAACTTGTGAATTTTATTTACCACGGTTAAAAGTAAATAGGGTAATTAAAGGTAAAAATGATATTATAATTACACCAACACATGTCCCAATTCTATTTTATAAGTGTATTTCTACCAAAATATACCTTAGGAAAAAATATGATCCTTTTTTATCGACTTGGATTAGATTAGGACATTTATTATTATTTTATTTAAAGAAGAGCTAAAAGTGGAAAATTCAAAGATTAATAACTAAGAAATTTTTAATATAGGGTAATACATAAGATAAATTTGACTATAAATATTAATTAGAAATATAAAAATATTTCCTACATCATGGTATTTTATTTATAATTTTTAAACATTAAATAATTAAATTTATTTATGACACAATGATGATGCAGTAATTAAATTATTAATGAAAGATTAAAATAATTGATATTATAAATATCCAAATAAATGTAAATCGATACTTTTGATGAATTAAACTAATTTTATAGGTTAATATGACATTTTAGAATTGATTTAATGTATTTTTTCTCAAAGTAATCTACTTTTCTTGACTTTCACAAAAACCAAATACTAAATAGTGTCAAAATTGAGATAAATGAGTTTTAAAAATAAATAATATATTATTAAATGATACAATATTCCTAAAAATAAAATGTTCAGACAAAGGACTTATATAATTAAAGATATGTCATTAATTAACCACTTTAGGTTCTCTTCACATTTTATAATAAGTTTATTAACCATGTAGTATAAAAATACAAGAAGGCATTGTAAAAGGTAAACAATTTAACTAAGAGTTAAATCTATAAGATAAGGTTAATATGGTGATCTAAACTTGTCTAAAACAAATTGGATGATAGTTTTTTGACCAATACCCACCTTAAACTCGAAATAAATCTATTTTTATCTATTATAAACTAAAAATTATTTTATAATAAAATAATATTTCAATCTTTTCCTAAAGTAAACCTCACCTCTCTTATAAAAGGGTACTTCCCCTTCTCTTAATTTTACACCTCCAAAGCATTTTTGGTCGGCCAAACCCTACTTAAATATCCTCTCAACTACCCTCACTTCATCCTAGAGTCCTTACTTTGATCATAAATCTAACCTATGGATCCATTTTGATCAAATAAAAATGAAGAACCCGAAGAAGAGGTAATAATTTCACCACCTCTTTCAATGTTATTTTCTTCTTCCACCTCCTCTTTATTCATTGTTTCCATAACCAAATAATAATTCCATAAACCTATAAATAATGCGATTTTGTTAAAAATTTGGTATAACCAAATTCATTTTTCCACCCATCCTATGAATGAAAAGTTCATTGTACGTGCATACGTACGGCTTACCGTCTCCACGTCGTGGAGTAGTTTGTTATTCAACACTTCATTATTTGGATGGGTACAATAATGAGTATAATTTATGTAAACTATAAATATAACATTTTAATGATTCGTTATATGTAATATACCATCCAATAATATACTATTTCACTATCAATAGAATGATAATGTCCCTCATATGTACGTACGGATTAATGTCTCCACGAACGCGATGAGATTCATTCCCCATCGTAACCATTCAAGAATAATTTTAATTTTATGATTTAAAATAAGGTTTAAGAACTTAATATCATTCTGGATATTAATGAAATACGTCCTATCCCTAACAAACATGACTTATGTAACAAAACATATAAAGTAAAATGAATTCTTTAACACCTGAAACAATGATACTACTGAAATATTATTAACAAACAAATATTAAAAGATCATATATGATATGATAATTATGTATGTGGTAATTATATAATTAAATAACAATGATTTAACTATTATACAGGAGGTTAACAAACCCTCGCCTAAGGATGAATACAAGGTAAGGGTTAATTTTAAAATCTCTCTTATCTGAGGTTGTTTATATGTGAGTATCTACTAGGACCTCTTTATCATCCACATCTGTATTTCTTTAAAATGTACTGAAAAAAAAATTACAATTTATTATACTATGGGTTAAATTCATTTATAACCTTGTTTGACATTTTATAAAATGGTTTGAAAGGAATATTTTTGTCACTTTCCAAACAAGGTACTTTATGACCTTTTTGAAAATTTAAGGAAAG
This sequence comes from Viscum album, assembly GCA_963277665.1. Taxonomy (NCBI): domain Eukaryota; kingdom Viridiplantae; phylum Streptophyta; class Magnoliopsida; order Santalales; family Viscaceae; genus Viscum; species Viscum album. The sequence continues at coordinate 871,732,856 of OY728135.1, read as the reverse complement.
ATTGTTTTTTAAACTTATACGGTGGGTGCGGCTATTTTCTACTATCATATCACTTTAGAAACATCCATTAAAAGATTATAAGAATATTTTTAAAATAAATTTTTTCTTTACTTTTTAATGATTTCAATATAGAAAGAAATATTTCACTCAAATAGATTTCGGATTGATTTCATTGATGTCAACATCCTTCATTGGATTTTACGTTTGTTTGAAGTTGATTTATTATGAAACAATCTTCCATATTGTATTGAAGGTTTTGTGATATGTTTGACTTCGGATGTTCTATTTTTATACCATTCATGGTTTCTGGTTAAAGTATTGACATTTCATATGCTACTTTTTAATGATTTCAATGTAGAAAGAAATATTTCACTCAAATAGATTTTGGAGTGATTTCATTGATGTCAACATCCTTCATTGGATTTTACGTTTGTTTGAAGTTGATTTATTATGAAACAATCTTCCATTTTGTATTGATGTTTTTGTGATATGTTTGACTTTGGATGTTCTGTTTTTATACCATTCATGGTTTCTGGTTAAAGTATTGACATTTCATATGCTAGTTGTTTTAACCTTTTCATATGAGGAATGCATTGGAATTGGTAAGTGGCAGGTGGAGCCTGCTATAGCTCCTCAATCCATCAGTAGGTCGCATGAGACACACTAGTGTCTTGGCATAAATCCTTGACAAAATATTATTTGTAATCTTGGAATGAGGCCTGGACTATGTGGTTATGATGTCTGGCCTTATGCATTCCATATTTATGAAATTAGCTATTAATATTTCATGTGATTATTCAACTAGTAGAATATCCATGTAAATAAGTAAATAGAATTATTTGATTTATTGTTTCCACATTTTGCTTAATTTTATGTTTAAAAGGCTTGTGTTTTAGTTTTATAAATTTCCTTAAATGTATATGCTTATTTATGATAGTTTCTGGTATATTTTTATCCTTACCGAGCATCTGAGCTAACCCCTTTCTTATGTTTTCCTTTTCCTAGGATGTGAATAAGTATATTATGATTAACCTATAGGGATAGGCCAAAAATATATGAGTGTGTTCAAAGGGGTCATAATGTTGTTTTTTATTCGTTTCATGAAGTAATGTAAAACTTTTGTATGTATCTAGTACTTCCAAGGATATTAAACTAATTTGTATTTAGAGACTTGTTCACTTGTGATCATTCTAATGTTATGTAACAATGTACCGACTCTAGGTAACTAGGGCCAGGGCATTACGTTTGGTATCAAAGTAAGTTTAGTAAAAACCTTAGAAACTAGATTTATAAAAACTCTGATTAGATAACACTACCCTGAGAAAAAAATTTAGGATTAGTATAAAAGAACTTCATATAATTTTGGTAATGTAGAGATCTTGTGAGTTTTCCAATCAATAAATCCCTGTTTGGATATGAGCTTCCAGAGGTGGCTCTGGAAGAGATATACCTAGAAGTGAAAACTCTGACAAATAGTTTTTGTAGAGACCCATACTTGACGTACATATAAATTACATTAATTTTGTGGAATACTTAATACATTACAAAAATAGATGCCCAAAGACCATATTTGTTTAGTGCCTTTGGAAACTTGAAACATACTCTTCTAATCATGATGAAAGATCTTCAACATATCCCATACATATCTTCCCCTTTTGTTTTCTTACCTAAAACCTTTATTTATATCCTGGGTAAAAGAAAATATAAAAATGGTGAGCTTAAATGCTCAGTAAGGGTAAATATGGAGAATATAAAAACAATCCATAAACATTTGAACATGAAAACATTAATATAAGAAATGACATAAATCTTGGTAGTACATAAGGAATAGATCATAAAGGAACATTAATCATGATAAAATATCATGGGAATAAAACATGTAATTGTTCTAAACCATTAATGACATGTTATTATTTCCATAGTATCCAAGGCATTGCTGTCAAGACCATCATAGTGGACAAAGTCAATTACTGAACCGGGTTTACTTGTCGTTCCAGCCCTGTATTACTGAACTAGATTTTAATTGCCAATCCCACCATGTCTATCTCATGAGATATAAATCTTTACGCAATGAATTTTAGGGAGATATAGGTCCCACCCATCTCATAATGAAATAATTCTTACGTGTTCCACAAACTAAACATAATTCATTCATCATAACCCAAAGAATAAAATGGGTTTCATAAACATCATCTCATCATAACGTAATCCATATAAAACAAATGGATATAATTTCATCATAAGAAGAATAAAACCATGTAAATAATAGGTACATTATACTTGAAACATAATCATACTAAATAATTTCATCTTAGATGGAAAATAGATTTGACAAAACACTTGAAAAGAATTCTTGAGGAAAACATCCTTTCTTATTCAAAATCATTTTCTTTATACAAAATGCCATGAAATTTTAAAAGAAACGGATTTTTTTTGAAAAAAAACATGAAATCTTGTAGAGTAATCTTCATTAAAATAAGGCGTAATGAATCCATAAAAATCCATTCATGCCGTATAAGTTAAAAAACATTATCCTCATAATTTTTCCATAAAAGTCAAAAAGTTCCTCATATGGTAAACAAAAGAAAGATTCCTTCCATACCTTGTGGTAAAAGTCATAAGAAGGGAAAAAATTAATTTAAAAGTACATATAAGAATATTAAACATTTTATGAAAACATTTTGAGAAAACATGGACATGGATGATAAACATAACCCCAGTAAATACTTATGAATAAAAAATCTTGGATAAGAATGATATTGGAATAATTTTCCCTTACCTTATGTCCAATTTCTTCTAAATTTTTCCAAGACTCCTGTATAGTGGGTTTAAAAATATTATTAACTTATAACATAAACATAATAATATTTATGATATCATATATGATTCACTTATGACTTTATATTACCCGTTCTTTTGTAAATTCTATGTTAAAGCAGGGTTTTGGGTAAAATCGTTCCATTTATCGTATATGTTTCGACTTGTTGTTTTTTGATATTATTACTTATATTTTGATTTACTTAATTCAATAATGTAAAACATGATTTATATATAATATATATTCATCATATTAATATATATGATAGATCGATAAATGGAATTAAATACACCATTCATGGAGATGGTAGGTCGTACAAACGCATAAATGCTGTTTTCATTTCCTTCTTGAATTGAATGTAATTAAGTAAATGAAAAATATATCTACATAAATCCAGTATCATTATTATTTAATATATTTCATGATTATTTATTATATATACTTTATAATCATACTTGAATGGTTAATCATGGAAAATGAATCTCGTCGCGTTCGTGGGGACGGTAGTCCGTACGTACGCACGAGTGACAATATCATTATTTTGATATTAAAATTGTATATAATTGTATGGTATATCATAATGTTATATTTATTATTTATATCATTTATACTCATTATTATACCCATCCAAATGATGAAAGTTTTTAATAACAAACTATACCACGATGTGGAGACGGTAAGCTGTACGTACGCACATGTAGTGACTTTTTCATTAATAGTATGGATAAAATAACTAATATGGTTGAAAAAAAATTTATAATAACATCAAAGTATATAGAATATACTGGAATTATTTTTTTATAATTGAAATAATAAAGAAGGATGAAGTGGAAGAAGAAAGGAACTTGAAATTGGGGGTGAGATATTTACCTCTTTTTCGGGTTTTTCCTTTTCATTTGATCAAAAGGGCTCCATAGGTTGGCTTTATGACAGAATAAAGGCCTCTATGATGAAGGGAGGACAGATTATAGAGTATTTGGGTAGGGTTTGGCCGAGAAAAATGGCTTTGTAGGTGTGAATTAGAGAGAAGTGGGAGTGCCCTTTTATATGAGGGGTGAAGGGCACCTTAGAAAAAACTTAAAATATTATTTTATAATAAAATTATATTCGGTTTATAGTGGCTTAAAATTAATTTATTTTTAAGATAAAGTTGGGATGGGTTGAAATCCTCTCAACAAATTGGTTTTAGACAGGTTTGTGTCACTATATTAACCTTATCATTTATATTTAACTCTTAGTTAAGTAGTTTGACATTTACCATGTCTCTTTGTATTTTTATATTATATGGTTAATAAACTTACTATATACATCCAAGAGAACCCCAAGTGGTTCATTAATGATACACCTATCATTATATAAGTCTTTTTTCTGAACCTTAGATTTTTAATAATATAATATCAATTAATAATTAAATATTTGTTTTAAAAACTCTTCTATGTCAATTTTGACACTATTTGGTATTATGTTTTTTTCTAAATTTATAACAGAATTATTACTTAGAAAAAAATTTATATAACCAACCCTAAAATATTATATTAAACAATAAAATTATTTTAATTAATAAAAAGTCACAAATTAGATTTATTTGGGTATTTATAATATTAATTATGTTAATATTTCATTAATAAGGTAATTACTACATCATCATTGTGTCATAAATAAATTAAATTATTTAAAGTCTAAAAATTATAAATAAAATACCATTATGTAGGAAATATTTTTATCTTTCTAATTAATATTTATAGTCAAATTTATCTTATATATAACCCTATTTAAAAAATGTTTTACTTATTAAACTTTGATTTTAACTCTTTTAACTCTTCTTTGAATAAAATAATGATAAATGTCCTAATCTAATCCAAGTGGACCTAAAGGATAATATTTTATTCATAATATTGTTTTTTGTCGAATTAAAATTATCTAATAGAATTAGTACATGTGTTAGGGTAATAATAATATCATTTTTACCTTAATTACCCTATTTACGTTTAACCATGGTAAATAAAAGTTAAAATTTACTACTAACCAAAAAATATTCTTCATCTCATTGAACCACATTTAACTTACTGATATCAACCATTTCTCTTGGATTTTTTAAATTCAATTTATATAAGTGGTAAAAGTATGTTTCATGTAAATTTGCAAATGCTCCAAGAAGGTGTGTAAAAGACGGTAAAAAGTTCAATAAAAATTTTATATATCTAAAATTATTATAAAATGACTCCAATGAATTATATTGAAATTATATAGGTATTATGTATCTTTTTTTACCTAAAATAAATTTAAATAAAATAAATGATAATTTAAATAAAAAGTCAGTTTTAACCAATAACTCAATGTTTTCACTATTCATCAAAAATTGAAAGTTTTCATAAAAATACCAAAAATTCACCCTCGGCTAATTACGATATTCCAAATACAAAAATAAAGTCAATTTTGAAAAATAAAATTTATAAAATTTCAAAAAGTGGGTATTACTATTCATTACGGCTAGTTTATATAATATTTTAATAACATATCATTGTTTAGTGAAACCCGATATTGCATACTACACACGATATCGAGGAAGGTCATGATTGTGTGTAATGAAATCCAAGTCAGGGTTGAGTATAGTGCAAGCTCCCTTTGGTGTTGCGTATAACATAATCAAAACTTATTTAATTTATACATTGAAAACAGTATATACTTAATGTTTTATAATATAATTTCCACAAAACGAACTTGAAATTATGTGTAACATGAGCCAAGAATAGTGTTGCATATACTGCAAGCTAATACGGTGTTGCGTATAGTACAATCTAATCTTGGTGTAGTGTACAATAGAAGACATCAAAGAAATTAAAACGAATATATCTCATTGAATCTCGGGGTGTTACATTCTAATCCCTTTAAAATGAATTTCTCCCTCAAAATCTGTCAGGGTTATAAATCGTTTACTACTTGAAAGTTCCATTCATAGAAACCCATGTTGTAAAAAGGAATACTAAAACTTAATTTTAAAAAGTGCAGTATGAATCGTAACGGTTTCCCAAATTAACTCATCACTAGGTTTCCACATAGGATAACATAGGTGAACATATGTATATGGAAGAGAAATATAACCATCAAGTTCTGATGGAGAGTGGTAGAGAACATGGCTATGAAAAATCCAACAATCAAAAAGCCATAAATTTGTGATGATCTAAGGTACCATCTAGGACAATGTTTTTGTTTTTCAATATCATTTCCCTAAAGATTGAAAATTTTGAATTAGAAAAAATACTTGATTGATTTTGGTACAATCTCACTATTGCTCATTCCTTGAACAATTTCCACTTCAACTCTTAAAGAATTGAAGTTGAATTTTTCATTCGTGAAGTGTCAGCAGATCATGCAATAGAATGATAGTTCATTCCATCTGTCTCAGAAAAAAGGTTAGCAAAAGTTATTAAATATCATAAGTCCATCTATAATGAGGTTATTTGTATATGATTCCAAAAATGGTATTAGACTCCAACTATCATACCTCTTAATAAAATAAAACTAATTTCTACTAACCAGGGACTTCTTGTACACCAGTGGTAGGCGATAAAGGCCTGTCGCACTTTGGTTGTTGGTTTGATTCCTGCATCCCTGTATGACGAGAGAGGTTATCCTTTTTCTAAAACTATACTATTACAACATTCCAGAAATAATATCAAAAATTTCTTGCCTTAAACAATACTATCTGATGTCCAAATTAATGCATTAAAACCTTTAGGCTTATCAGAAATACTTCTGTCCAATCTCATAGTATAAAGAAAACAACTACTAGAAAGGTCATCTACGAAGCATGTGAATACAATAATTTATCCCCCATATATCATAAGATATATCTTGTGGGTCACATTCCAAACATTTTAATTTCTTAATCATGTATTCTCTTAAAACATGAGTTACCATAGAACCTTAGTGAAAACATTAATATTGTCAAAAGTTAACTCTTTCCACATACCAAAATCCCAAAAATACTATATACTCAAACCATGAAATCACTTTTTCCTTATATTAATCATGAGCTCGTTAATAATATCCAACATATTTTTTTCTCCTTATCCCTTCATTATGCACGTATCATCTGCTTTCTAAAAATATCTGAATAACCTTTCACGGTTACCGGTTCCATTCAACATATACTTTCAAATACTCAAGGAAAAACAATAGTGTAACAATCCTTAGATGTTTCTTTATTCCATAGTACCATTAAATTACCTATACAACATTACTCTTAATAAACATAAAATCATTCCAATACCTTCTTAAACAATCGATCGAACATCCTCATTTTATTCCTCAACACTTCTTTCATATCATATATCATTTTTATTCTCCTAATCATCATCAACATAAATACTATTCATACAACCATATTGATTCTCTTCATGAGACTTTCCCTTAGGGAATTGTTTTGCATAATGCCTGTACATTCCATATTTAAAACATTTAACTGTTTTTTATGTCTTAGAAATACCATTATCCTTGTCCATAGTGTTAAATGAACCCTTTCCTTGGAAATTACTGGCTTTGTGTCCTTCTTTTCCACACCCAAAACAACTTCAAGTTCCTTTGAAACATTCTCCTTGATTTCTCTTCCCTCATGATTTACATGAGGGAAATTGAACTTTTTTTCCTCTATGATCATCATGAAACTCCTTCTTTCTCTTATTAACTGAGTCAGGAAACTTACCAAAGTTGAGATTATTGATCATATTATGAGATTTATGATTAGGTATGATAATGATGTTTCACCTTCCAAATACCATTTAATTTTCTTGATCATGAAAAATATCATTCCATTTTCCATCATATTCTCCATTAACATGAATCTTCCAATTTCCAGCCATTTTCTAAAACCCAAAAAGAATAGTGTGAGAGGAAAAAATGATGCTTGGAAAACAACATAATCAAGGGGAGTAATTTCAATATCTAACATCATAGGTTTAATCCTAAGTTATTCATGATCGTTATCATAATTCTAGAATTGTCACCTATACTTATACTTAACGTTAGGGACATCCCTAAACATACCTTAGAAATATCTCTAGGGATCTCACTAAATTTTTTGGATCCTATTTTCCATAGGTTAACTAAACCTTCACTCTGATACCAACTGTAGATACCCACACTGGACGTACATAGACATTACATTACTTTTGAAGAATACTTACTACATTACAAAAACAAATTCCCAAATACCATATTAGTTTAGTGTCTTTGGAAACACAGAACATAATCTTCTAATCATGGTGAAAGATATTCAACATATCCCATATATATCTTCCCCTTTTTTCTTACCTAAAACCATTATTTATATCCTTGGGAAAAGAAAACATAAAAAGGGTGAGCTCAAATTCTCAGTAAGGGTAAACATGGAGAACATAAAAACAATCCATAGACATTTGAACATAAAAATATGAACATAATCAATGACATAAATCTTGGCAGTACATAATGAATAGATCATAAAGGAACATTAATCATGATAAAATATCCTGGTAATAAAACAAGTAATTGTGGAAAACCGTTGAGAAAATGTTATAATTTCCATAGTAGTCAAGGCATTGATGCCAAAACCATCATATTGGACAATGTCCATTACTGAACTGGGTTTACTTGTCGTTCCATCCATGTATTACTGAACCGGATTTTACTTACCATTCCAGCCATGTCTATCTCATGAGATATAAATCTTTACCCAATTAATTGGAGGAAGATATAGGTCCCACCCATCTCATAATGAAATAATTCTTACATGTTCCACAAACTAAACATAATTCATTTATCATAACCCAAATAATAAAATGGGTTTCATAAACATCATCCCATCATAACTTAATCCATATAAAACACATGGATATAATTTCATCATAAGAAGAATCAAACCATGTAAATAATAGAGAAATTATACTTGAAACATAATCATACTAAATAATAACATCTTAGATGGAAAACAGTTTTGACAAAACACTTGAAAAGAATTCTTGAGGAAAACATCCTTTCTTCTTCAAAAACATTTTATTTTCATGAAATGCCATGCAATTTTAAAAGAAAATGATTTTTTTTGAAAAAAATCATGAAATCTTGTAGACGAAGCTTCATGAAAATAAGTCGTTATGAATCCGTAAAATTACATTCATGTCGTATAAGTTAACAAAAATTCTCCTCGTACTGTTGCCGGAAAAGTCAAAAAGTTCCTTGTATGGTAAGAAAAGAAAGATTCCTTCCATACATTGTGGTAAAAGTCATAAAAGTGTAAAAATTACTATAAACATAAATGGAATAATAGTAAACATTTTATGAAAACATTTTGAGAAAACATGGACATGGATGATAAACATAACCCCAGATAATACTTACGAATAAACAATCTCGGATAAGAACGAGATTGGAATAATTATCCCTAACCTTATGTACAATTTCTTTCGTATGTCTCTAATACTCCTGTATAGTGGGTTTAAGAATATTATTAACTTCTAACATAACCATAATAATATTTCTGATATCATATATGATTCACTTATGACTTTATATTACCCGTTCTTTTGTAAATTGTATGTTAAAGCAGCGTTTTGGGTAAAATCATTTCATTTATTGTACGTGTTTCGACTTGTTGTTTTTGATATTATTAGTTATATCTTGATTTAATTAATTATAAAATGTAAAACATGATTTATATATAATATATATTATTCATATAAATATATGATATATCGATAAATGGAATGAAATACACCGTTCATGGAGACGGTAGGTCGTACGTACGCATGAACGCTGTTTTCATTTCCTTATTGAATTGAATGGAATTAAGTAAATGAAACATATATGTACATAAATCCAGTATAATTATTATGTAATAACTTTCATGGTTATTTATTATATATACTTTATAATCATACTTGAATGGTTAATTATGTAAAATGAATCTCATCACGTTTGTGGAGACGGTAGTCCGTACGTACGCACGAGCGACAATATCATTCTTTTGATATTAAAATAATATATAATTGGATGGTATATAATAATGTTATATTTATTATTTAATTCATTTATACTCATATTTATACCCATCCAAATGATGAAATGTTTGAATAACAAACTACACCACGACGTGGAGACGGTAAGCCGTACGTACGCACGTTTAGTGACTTTTTTAATTCATAAAATGGATAAATTAACTAATATGGTTGTAAAATTTTTATAATAACATCACAGTATATGGAATATACTGGATTTATTATTTTATAATGGAAACAATAAATAAGGAGGAAGTGGAAGAAGAAAGGAACTTGAAATAGGTGGAGAGATATTTACCTCTTCTTCGGGTTCTTCCTTTTGATTTGACTAAAAGGGATCCTTATGTTGGATTTATGACTAAAGTAAGGACTCTATGATGAAGGTAGTACTATTTAGATGGTATTTGGGTAGAGTTTGGCTGAGATAAATGGCTTTGGAGATGTGAATTAGATAGAAGGGGGGTTCCCTTTTATAAGAGGGGTGAGGGGCACCTTAGGAAAAATTTAAAATATTATTTTATAATAAATTCATATTTGGTTTAAAATGTCTCCAAACTGATTTATTTAGAATATAAAGTGGGTATGGGTCTAAATAATCTCATCCAATAGGTTTTAGATAGGTTTGGGTCACTATATTAACCTTATCATTTATATTTAACTCTTAGTTAAGTAGTTTGACATTTACCATGTCTCTTTGTATTTTTATATTATATGGTTAATAAACTTACTATATACATCCAAGAAAACCCCAATTTTTTCATTAATGATACATCGATCATTATATAATTATTTGGTCCTAACCTAAGATTTTTAGGAATTCAATATCAATTAATAATTTAATATTTGTTTTAAAAACTCTTTTATGTCAATTTTGTCACTATTTGGTATTTTGTTTTTTATAAATTCATAAAAGCCTTATTAATTTGAAAAACAAATCATATAACCAACCCTAATATATTATATTAACCCATAAAATTATTGTAATTTATTAAAAGTCTCAAATTAAATTTATTAGGGTATTTATAATATCAATTATGTTAATATTTCATTAATAACGTAATTATTGCATCATCATTGTGTCATGAATAAATTAAATTATTTAATTTCTAAAAATTATAAATAAAATACCATTATGTATGAAATCTTTATAGATTTATAATGAATATTTATAGTCGAATTTATCTTATGTATAACCCTATATTAAAAATGTTTTACTTATTAAACATTGATTATAACTCTTTTAACTCTTCTTCAAATAAAATAATAATAAATGTCCTAATCTAATCCAAGTGGACCTAAAGGGTAATATTTTATTCAAAAGGATGTTTTTGGTCGAATTAAACTTATCCAATAGAATTAGGACATGTGTTAGGGTAATAATAATATCATTTTCACCCTTAATTGCCCTATTTACTTTTAACCATGGTAAATAAAAGTTCAAAGTTACTATTCACCAAAAATTATTTTCATCTCGTTAAACCACATTTTACCTACTAATATCAACCATTTCTCTCAGAGTTTTGAAATTCAACTCACAGAAGTGATAAAATTAGGTTTTTTGTAAATTTTCAAATGCTCCTAGAAGGTGGGTAAATGAGGGTAAAAAGTTCAAAAAAAATTATATATCTAAAATTATTATGAAATGACTCCAATGAATTACATTGAACTTATATGGGTATTATGTATCTATTTTGACCTAAAATAAATTTAAATAAAATAAATTATTATTTAAATTAAAAGTTGGTTTTAACCAATAACTCAGTGTTTTCACTATTCATCAAAAATTGGAAGTTTTCAGAAAAATACCAAAAATTCACCCTAGGATAATTTCGATATTCCGAATCGAAAAATAAAGTCTATTTTAAAATATAAAATTTATAAAATTTTAAAAAATGGGTATTAATATTCATAATGGCTAGTTTATATAATATTTTCATAACATATCGTTGTTTAGTGAAACCCGGTATTGCGTACTACACACACTATCAAGGAGGGTCCCGATTGTGTGTAATTCAAGCCATGTCAGGGTTGCATGTAGTGCAAGATCCCTTTGGTGTTCCGTATAACATAATCAAAACTTATTTCATTTATACATTAAACAAAATCTAAAATAAATGATGCGTAGAATAATTTCCACAAAATGAAATTGAAATTGTGTGTAACACGAGCCAAGAATAGTGTTGCGTATACTGAAAGATAATACAGTGTTTTGTATATTACAAGCTAATCTTGGTGTATTTTACAATAGAAGACATCAATGAAATTAAAAAGAATATATCTCATAAAATCTCAGGGTGTTACAGTTTTGGGTTTGACCAGGGATATCTTGGTACACGACAACGGGCCTTGTTACACTCTTGGTTACGACACTCTCTCGGGATATGCATAGGAAAATTCCCATTTTCTTTACAAACCATTATGATGGAATTATGAGTAAATAAATCCTCAAAGAAATTTTTTTTTGTGATTGTGGATTATATGCATAAACATTTCAATTTATGTTAGGTATTTTACTAGTTTGGATTTATGTATTGCAATTCATAAAATAATATAGTGTTTTCCATTGTTTAGAAATAGAGCCTAGTGGAAGTAATATAAACCAAATCAATGCACGTAATCTATGTATGGAATGCCCTCCAACTCAAGATAATTATAGTGGAGTTGGTGATGCAACTGGTGCTGAACAACTTATAACCATACTAGGGAAACTCACTCAGGTTATCAATAATAACCTTACCCGTATGGAGCACTCTGATCCACAACATGAAGGTTTAATGTTAGACCGATTCATGATTCAACAACCACTATCATTAAATGGAATTAAAATCTATTTGTAGCTAAGCAATGGATAAGCCTTTTAAAAAAAATATTTCATGCTTTGGGGAGTAGGGAAAAGGAAAAAGTTGTTATTGCAGTTTATCGTCTCACAGGACATGCAGATCAATGGGGGTCATTAATTCCAAACACAAAGGAGGATAAATAAGTATAAAATATGGAATTGAGGGAGTTTAAATATCTTTTCTTATAAAAATAATTTCCTCGTTACCATTGAGCAGATATGGAAAGACAATTTCTGAGTCTAAATAAAAAGGAGGATGAGAATTTCGCAAAGTATGAGGCTAACTTTACAAGGATAGAAAGGCATGTTGCAGATTATATACATAACCCAAGTATTAATATTTATCGATTATTTGATGGGTTAAAACCATTTCTCTGTCGAGCATTAGTCTCACAATCCTTCTCATCATACGAAGATATTGTCTCATGTGCTATCAAGATAGAAAAGGAATTCTCTAAGTTTTATGATATTAAAGAAAATCAAGAGAAGAAGAGATCTGCAGAACTCTCTGGAAATGGAAATAAGGGGAAGAAGGGAAAATTTTAATTTACATCCTATAGTAAATATGGGAAGAAACACCCCAGTACTTGCCTGAAGAAAATGGGAGTTTTTTATAAGTGTGGTGAAAAATTTCACTAAGCTTGTGATTACAAGGGAAAGAAATAGGTTGTCAATGTTGATTTCTACAATTGTATAGAAATGGGGAATTTTGAAAATGAATGTTCTTAGCGCCAAGGAAACATACCTTAGAAAAGGGCAAGTGAATAGGTCCAAGATTATGTGATCATTATTGCTTAGGTTGAAGCTCCTAATGACGTGGTGGCAGGTACTTTAATCGTTTCCTCAAATTTATACAATGCTTTATTTGATTATATATCATCACATTCTTTCATATCTTCTGAGTTTTCTAGGAAAATTATATATTTCCAATTTGATTTTACAAGGGAGATGTTAGTCAGAACTCCTAAGGGAAGTATCATCACAACAATGTTTTGTGAATTAGTTACCATTATGGCATATAAATATGCATTATCTGTTGATCTCATCAATATACCCATGATTGAATTTGATATACTCCTTAGAATGGATTAGATTTAGGACCATGATGAAAAAATTTATTGTAAGAATGAGGTTACAATTTTTTATGAAGAAAAGGAAAACATATCTGTAGAGAAGAAACATCACCATTTGATTCTCATCTAGTTACAACCCCAGTAGCTTTACTAAATTCAATTATTATAGAGGAATATAGAGAAATAACTATGGGTGAGGAATGTAATGTTCAAATAGAGGACGTGCCTATTGTACAAGAATATGTTGATGTGTTTCTAGAGGATTTTCCAGGACATCCTCCAGAAGGAGGAATTGAGTTTTCCATTGATTTAGTTCCAGGTTTAAGGCCCATATCGAATACCCCTTATAGAATGGCCACTGTGGAATTACTGAAACTAAAGAAACAACTTGAAGAATTGAGTAATAAAGGATTTATTCACCCTAGTGTTTCTCCATGGTGATCCCATGTTCTTTTTGTTAAGAAGATAGATGGGTCTATAAGGTTGTGCATTGACTACAGGGAGATCAATGCTATAACAATAAATAGTAAGTATCCCTTACCACGCATTGATGATTTATTGTATCAACTTCATGGAGCTCTATATTTTTCAAAGATTGACATTCGATCTGGATATCATCAGTTGTGTGTAAAGAAATAATACATTCCAAATATATAATTTCGAACGATGTACAGGCTTTAAGAGTTTACACTAATGCCTTTTCGACTGACTAATGCACCATCTTTTTTCATGGATCTAATGAATAGAGTTTTCAAGGAATATCTTGATCACTTTGTAGTGGTATATATTAATGAAATCTTGGTATACTCCAAAATCTACGAAGATCATGAAAATCACTTGCACACTATTCTGAAAACTCTTAGATGAAATGAATTATATGGGAATTTTAACAAGTGTGAATTATGGATTCAGGAGATTTCTTTTCTTAGCCATATTTTCTTTAAGGATGGAATCTTTTTTGATCCTTCAAAGACAAGAGAAATACAATAATTGACAGCACCAACGAGTATAACCGAGGTACGCAGTTTTATTGGTTTAGCAGGTTATTATCAGTGTTTCATCCAAAAAAAATTCTAATTTTCTAACCCATTAACCAAGCTCACACATACAGGGGTTAATGTTTTTTGGAAGAATGAGTGTGAAAAATGTTTTTAATAACTGAAGTCTTGACTCTACCATCAAGGAATGATGGGTTTGTTATTTATAGTGTTGCTTCAAAGAGAGGACGTGGTTGTTTCCTTATGAAGAATAAGAGAGTTATTGTGTATGCATCATGATAGATAAAAATTCATGGACAAAACTATCCTACTCATGATCTTGAGTTAGCAGTTGTAATATTTTCTTTAAAGATATGTAGAGGCTATCTCAATGGTGAAAAGTGTGAGATATATACTGATCACAAGAGTTTGAAGTATATTTTCTCAATGAAGGAACTCAACATGAGGCAAAGAAGATGGCTTGAACTACTCAATCATTATGATGAAAGAATACACTACCACCCAGTGAAGGAAAATAAGGTGGCAGATGTATTGAGCATAAAGGATCATGCAGTTCGGAACAATATGAGAGTTAAAAGGGATCATATGTTCATGGATCTAGTAAAGATGGATATGGGAATAATCATGGAAGTTGAAACATTGATACTTTTTCAAATGGTTTCCAATCCATATATACTAGAAAGAATAAAAATTTCTCAGACTGATGATGGGGAGTTTCAAAAGAAAATTAAATATGTGAGTGATGGGAGATTGATTAACATCATACATGAGATAGAATTTTGAAATTTGGGAAAATACTTGGTGTTCCCGATATACCTGATCTAAAAAGGGAATTGTTGGATGATGGTCATAGCTCCAATTTCTCTATACACCCTGGTAGTACAAAGATATATAAAGATTTGAAAGAACATTTTTGGTGGGACAACACGAAGAGGGATATTGCTGATCATGTGTCAAGATGTATGGTTTTTTAACCGGTTAAGGCTAGAAGACAACATCCTGGAGGAGTCATGCAACCTCTTCCTATAACTGAGTGTAAATGGGATGATATTATGAGGAAATTTTTCCCGGGGCTACCAAAGACTGCTAGAATTAATGATGCAATATGATTCATTGTTGATCGTCTTACAAAGTCAGCACATTTATTTTCTATAAGAGAAGATTTACCACTTTAATGTTTATAAAGACTATAAATTAATGAATGTGTAATACTTTATAGAGAACCCCTATCTATTGTTTTTTATCATGAACCTATTTGACATCAAGATTATGGAAAGGTCTTCTCAAAGACCTAGATACTGAACTTCGTTTAGGAACTTCCTACCACCCTCAAACTGATGGACAATCAGAACGAACTATTAAAACCTTAGAATACATGTTGAGATCTTTCTCACTTGACATTAAAGGTATGTGGGATCAATATTTACATCTAATATAATTTTATTATAACAATAGCTTCCATTAAAGTATTCAAATGGAACCATATGAAGCGTTATATGGAAAGATATTTTACAGACCAACTTGTTGGTATGATATTGGTGAAATAAAACTCGTTGGCCCAGAACATGTTGAGGAAACAATGAAAAAGTGAAGATTATCCAAACCCTCATCAAAGCAACTCAATGTAGTCAAAATAGCTATACCAATTACCAAAGGAAGGATTATTAATTTCAAGTAGAAGATCATGTTTTCTTGAAGGTATCTTCATGGAAGGGTTTTATACTATTTGGTAAGAAGGGTAAATTGGGTCCTAGGTACATTGGACCTTTTGAAATTCTAGAAAAAATTGGATTTATAGATTATCATTTGGAAATTCCGCCAAGTATCACCAATGTTCATGATGTGTTCCATGTATACCTGTTGAGAAAATACATGTCTAAACCAACACATGTACTTAGCTATAAATAAATAGAACTGGAACCTGATCAGTCTTTTTGTGAAGAGACTGTGAAGATTCTTGATACTAGAGAACAAGTGTTGAGAAACTGGATGACTCATCTGGTAAAAGTTCTATGGAGAAACCATAAAATAGAAGAGGTGACATGGGAACCTGAGGAACTTATGATGAAGAACCACTTGGAAATTTTTATGTAGTACTATTCTAGAAATTTCAAGGACACAATTATTTGAAGGAGGAAACAGTGTAACACCCCAAGCATCCATAGTATGTTTCCCTTGGAATAATACAATAGCTTCCGATGTACGCAACTTCAAGTTCTAGCACACCACAATAAATAAAACTAACCATTTTAAAAGTAGATATGAATAGTAATACTCAATTTTAGAAATTTTATAAATTTTATTTTTCAAAATGGACTTTATTTTTGGATTCATAATATCAAGATTAGCTTAGGGTGAATTTTTGGTATTTTTCTGAAAACTTTCAATTTTTTATGAATAGTGAAAAACATTGCGTTATTGTTTAAAACCAACATTTATTTAAATAATTATTATTTTTATTTAAATTTATTTTAAATTAAAAATAGATATATAATACCTATATTATTCTAATTTAATTCATTGGATTAATTTTATAATAAGATTAGATAGATAAAAAAATTTGAACTTTTTAACATCTTTTACTCACCCTCTAGGAACATTAGAAAATTGGAATAAAACATAATTTTACCACTTCTATGAATTTAATTTTAAAAATAAGAGAGATACAGTTGTAATCATTAAGTAAAATGTGGTTCAATGAGATGAAAATAATTTTTGATGAATAGTAACATTTGAATTTTATTTACCACGATTAAAAGTAAATAGGGTAATTAAAGATAAAAATGATATTATAATTACCCCAAAACATGTCCTAATTATATTGGATAAGTTTATTTCAACCAAAATAAACCTTAGTAATAAAATATGATCCTTTTTTATTTTCTTTTATTAGATTTGTACATTTATTATTATTTTATTTAGAGAAGAGTTAAAAGTGTAAAATTCAATGTTTAATAACTAAACCATTTTTAATATAGGATTATACATAAGATAAATCTGACTAAAAATATTAATTATAAATATAAAAATATTTCCTTCATCCTGGTATTTTATTTATAATTTTTATACATTAAATAATTTAATTTATTTATGAAACAATGATGATGCAGTAATTACCTTATTAATTAATGAGTAAAATAATCAATATCATAAATATCCAAATAAATGTAAATTGAGAATTTTTATGCATTACACTAATTTTATAGGTAAATATGACATTTTATTATTAATTTAATGTATTTTTTTCTAAGTAATCAAGCTTTATTGACTTTCACAAAAACTAAATACTAAAAAGTGTCAAAATTGACATAAATGTGTTTTTAAAAAAAATAATATATTATTAAATGATATAATATTCATAAAAATATAAGGTTCAGTAAAATGACTTATATATTGATATATATTTCTTTTATTAACCACTTTAGGTTCTATTGGCATTTTATAATAAGTTTATTAACCATGTAATATAAAAATACAATAAGACATTGTAAAATTTAAACTATTTAACTAAGAGTTAAATCTAAAAGATAAGGTTAATATAGTGACCTAAACTTGTATAAAACATATTGGTTGAATATTTTTAGACTCATACCCACATTATCCTTGAAATAAATCCATTTGGAACCATTATAAAAATAAAATTATTTTATTATAAAATAATATTTCAAGCTTTTCCTAATGTGACCCTCACCTCTCTTATAAAAGGGTATTTCCCCTTATCTTAATTTCACACCTCGAAATCCTTTTCGCTCGGCCAAAACCTGCTCAAATATCATCCAACATATCCTCACATCCTCCTATAGTCCTTAATTTTATCATAAATCCAACCTAAAGAGCCCATTTGATCAAATCAAAAGGAAGAACCCGAAGAAGAGATAATAATTTCACCACCACTTTCAAAGTTCTTTTCTTATTCCACTTCCTCTTTTTTCATTGTTTCCATAAAAAAATAATAAATCCAGTACCTTATATATACTGTTATGGTAATATAAATATGGTACAACCATATTCACTATTTTATCCATCCTATGAATGACAAAGTCACCACACGTGCGTATGTACGGCTTACCCTCTCCACGTCGTGGTGTAGTTTCTTATTCAACAATTAATTATTTGGATGGGTAGAATAATCAGTATAATTGGTGTAAATAATAAATATAACATGTTAATTATTCAATATATGAAATATACCATCAAATTATATATGATTTTACCATCAATAGAATGATATTGTCACTCATGCGTACGTATGGATTACCATCTCCACGAACATGATGAGATCTATTCCCCATCGTAACCATTCAAGAATAATTTTAATTTTATGATTTAAAATAAAGTTTAATAACTTAATATCATTATGGATATGAATAAAATACATCCTATCCATACCAAACATGAATTACATAATAAAACATATAAAGGAAAATGAATCAGTTAACACCCGAAACAATGATACTACTGAAATATTATTAACAAAGCAATATTAGAAAATCATATATGATATCAAATTTATGTATTTGGTTCTTGTATAATTTAATAACAATGATTTATCAATTATAAAATAGGTTAATATACCCTCAACTAAGGAAGAATACAAGGTAAGGGTTAATTTTACAATCTCTATATTATCTAAGGTTGTTTATACGTGAGTATCTACTGAGACTTCTTTATCATCCACATCCTAGTTTTTTAAAATTTATTTCAAAATATTTTTACTACTTACTTGACTTATGGGTTAAATTCATTTATACCCTTGTTTTAATTTTTTCAAAATGGTTTGAAAGTAATCTTTCTGTCTCTTTCCAAACAAGGTACTCTATGACCTTTTTGACAAATTAAAGAAAGAATATTTTTTTAAACTTATACGGTGGGTGCGGCTATTTCCCACCATCATATCACCTTAGAAGTTTCCCTTAAAATCTTATAAGAATATTTTCATAATAAATTTTTTCTTTACTTTTGAATGATTTCAATGTAGAAATAAATATATCACTCAAATATTTTTTGGATGGATTTCATTTAGGTCAACATCCTTTGTTGGATTTTACGTTATTTTGAAGTTGATTTATTAAGATACAATCGTCCATATTGTATTGAAGGTTTTAAGATATGTTTGACTATGGATGTTATATTTTTATACCATTCATGGTTTGTGGTTCAAGTATTAAGATTTCGTATGCTAGTTTTAATATGAATTTTTATATTATATTTAAGCCTTTTTTATATGAGGACTACATTAGACTTAGTAAGTGACATGTGGATCCCACTATAGCTCCTCGATCCATCGGTAGGTCTCATGAGACATGTTAGTGTCTTGGCATAAGGCCTTGTTATAATCTTATTTGTAGTCTTGCAACGAGGCCTTGACTATGTGGTTATGATGTCCGACATTATGCGTTTCGTCATTATAAAATTATCTATTGATATTATATGTCATTATTTGACTAGTAGAATATTCATGTGAATAAGTAAATGACATTATTTGATTTATATTTTCCATATTATGATGAATTTTAAGTTTAAAAGTCTTGGGTTTTAGTCTTATAAATTGCATTAAATTTTTATTCTTATTTATGATAGTTTCTTTTATATTGTTATCCTTACTGAGCATCTGATCTCACCACTTTTTTATGTTTTATTTTTCATAGGATGTGATAAAGTATATTATGATTAACCTATAGGGATAGGACAAAGGATATTAGTGTGTTCAAAGGGGACACAATGTTGTTTTTTCTTTATTTCATGATGTAATGTAAAACATGTGTATGTATCTAGTACTTCCAAGGCTACTAAACTACTTGGTCTTTTGAGAATTGATCTCTTGTGATCATTCCAATGTTATGTAATAATTCACTGACTCTAGGTAAATAGGGTCGGGGTGTTACATATAGGAACATCAAAAGGTTGTTTTTATTTAATTACTTATAAAATTATGATATTAGATGGTTTTTATGAAAAAAAATGGTGTGGTTTCATCTCACATAGAATATAATAATTTAAAGAAAACATGTGACATCTGATCTTAAAAATGATAAATTTCAATAATGAGAAGATGTCTGTGAATTATGTGAGTAATTTATTCTTCTAGAAAAAGGGAATATTATTATTCTATAATCTCAAATTTTCTTATAAAAAAATTGCTAGTATGTATCATAATTATATGGATAAAGTAAAAGAAATAATCAAGTTAGTAAAATTTCACACAAATAATCCAATGGAAAATGTCCATGGATATTTTATAGCATTTATTAATATCATGCAAAAGTAGATTTGAATATTCACATGTATATCAGAAAATGTAAATAAGAATCAATGAAAAGTTTAATATATGAATCACTAAAATCAGATGTGTTGGATCTAAATTGATCGATAATAACTAATTAAAATCCAAAAACACATTGTATATTTAAGAATAGAAAAAAAGTATTCTTAGTTTTTCTCACTTATGTGATAAATGAAATTAATTTACCCTTTAGAAAGATGAGTATGTTGTTTAGATCTAGAAAAAATAATGAATCTTCAAAAGTGGATAGTGACCAAGATGAAGTTTTCTTCGGATTGGTTATACTATAAATTATTTTTATTTAAGCATGGAAGAATGGGATCAACCATGGAAAAGAAGATTTTGACCACATGGAAAAAATAAATTGTGTTAGCTTATTTATGGAGAAAAATTTGTGATGTTATATAGCTTAAAATATAAAGTAAATATACGCATTTTACTTTTTAAAATGGAATTGTTGTGAATAGTCCACATAAGAATGTTTAAATAACACCACTCAAAATTTGGAGCTTATTCACCCTAAAATTTTCGCGCCTGTGAGGAAATAATCAACTAATTGAGATAATTATATTATGTCCATCATTTATGGTTTTAATTACATTATTTGTGGTATATTTATGAAACATAAATAAGAGGTTTTAAATAAGTTTAAAAGTTTTAGGAAAATTATAGATAAGTTTTGTGGTTACTCATTGAAGTAGATTCTTAAAGATAAAGGTTTTTAGTATACCAATATGAGAACTGAATCTCATCCAAAAAAATCATAGAATTAATCATGAACTCAATGTTCCATAATTTCCATAAACAAAATGATGTGGTTGAATGATGGAATGTTGATAAATATAACACCATGATATTTTAAATGAAGAAAATTATATTTGATAGCATAAAGGATACCCAACACTTAGTTTGTCTTTCATTACACATAAATCTATGTTCATATTATATTAGACATGACACTTATTTTATCTTTCATTATACATAACCCCAAGATTTTTATATTTGATAGTGTAATCAATATGTAACACCAAACATAAACGACCTATAATATATATAACCTTTATCACTTAGACATTGGACTAGAAACTATGAATTGTATTAGAATAATTATGAATGTATGGTTTACACATATATTTAATGAATTCATTATTTACCGATTAATTATATATGAAAATAAAAGCATTTTGAAAATAAATGGAAATCTTTTTATGATATACTATTTTAATACACCCAAGTGTGTTTTATACAAATAAATTTAAAAAATCACCCTTTTGGATTATATTAATTATATTTATTTCTAACAAATTCAATCTATTTTTTAACATTCATCCTATGTTTTTTCTATATAATAGATTAAAAATCCATTTTTACACATAAAATTTTACTTTTTTAAAAAGATAATTTTTTATTCTTTTTTATGGTGCACTTATTTTAAGACTGTTTTTTAGAACACTAAAACATTTATTTGATAAAATAATATTCATTATTATTGTTTGGATATGAAAATTTATATTGGGTGAAATATTTCATTTTTTAGAAAATATTTATTTATCTGTGAATACCAAAAATACTCATTCTTATAAAAATTATTTTCTTTTTGATAAATTATATAATTTAATAGTCCCAATATTTATTGATTATTATTTAAAGAAACGTATTTATTATTTAATTTATATTTAATCCAATCAATAAAATTTGATTCAACTTTTTATTGATTTTTAGTATACGTTTGTTTTTGGGTTTAAAAAAGGATTTTTCTAACAACTGTTTTAAAATTCATAATGTTTATACTTTTTTATTAATTAAATTAACAACTAAGGGGGATTTTTTAAAATATAATTTATATATAATATATAATTAAATATTAATTGGATTTCATATAATGAATATTATGAGTCACAATGTTAATATAGAATCTTATTTCTCTTAAAAAATACTCTTCTTAAAAACTCGCTTCTTCACCATGTCTATGGGATTAATATTAAATTAAATTTTTCCACATAGGTGAAATTAATTTGGAAATTTTTATTAAATATTAAAAATAATCAAAATTTCTAATTTCTAATAATGATAACCTAATTTTTTACCAACCTGGTTAGTGAATACAAATAAATTTAATTACATCAATTAGGGTAAAAATGAGTTTACTTAATAGTTAAACGTAGAATATAAGATTTAAAAATGAACCAAAACATTTCAAAAACCGTTTATATGGCCCTATATATACCTTATAACTTTTTATAGAGTTTTTTTTAATTATTGGCACCTATTGATAAGAAAATATATCCGTGGAATTCTTTCTTTCAAAAAATTTACAAGTGTGCCACTCATCTCACTTATAAAGTCCACCAACTATCCTCTCATATTCACACCTTAAGACCTCTTGGGTTCAGAAAATAACTTCCAAAATAACTTCCAAAATAATCTCCCCTCATCCTATAACAATTATTATTTACATAAATCCAACCAAGAAAGGCCTTTGGGGAAAAATAGTTACCCAAAGAAGAGGTAACATCCATCAATAAGATTTTTTATTTTATTTATTCCTCCACCCTCTTGAATAAGTATTATATGATGATTAAATAATAAAATCAGTATCTTCCATATAATTATAATTTTTTTCTTAATTTCACTACATTCAACTTCACACGATTCTATTAAATGGGTTACAAAATCATCATTTGTGTGTACAGCGAACTACTGCCTCATGAATGATGTCATTCAGTTTTCCATTACCATCACTCACGGTTGGGTATGATAATGAGTATAAAGTTTATATTATACATTTAAAACATAATTATACCTCTATATTAATTATATATTATATATCTATTTATTTTATACTCGTAAAGGGGTATGATAACATCAATCATTTGTACGTCGGACTACCAGCTCACGAGGTGATGTGTTTCATTTTTCACAAACGCGTTATATGAAAGGTAATATGGGTAAATAAAACAAATATATTTGATATAAAAGAAATATTTATGATATTAATGGAATATTTATCCTTGTTTAAATATAATATATCATTTTATTATTACCTTTTGACTCACTGGAAACAAAATGATAATGTCGTTTGTGGATGAGTGGACTACCACCTCCGCGAAGAGATGCAGTTCCTTTTTCCACCATCACATCACAAAAATTATATATATAAGTATATATAATTAAATAATATAGAATTTTTAATATTATTATAAATATATAAATATATAAAGATAAAATATTACTTACCTTCTTTCCATAATGATTATTGAAAAATGGAAATGAAACTCATGTGCATATATGACCTAATGTCCCCATGATCACAAAGATAGTTATTTTTTAATAAAAATATTGAATGATTGGTTTTAAAAGTATAATTTATTTATAAATATAATAATTATTTAATTTATATTATTATGGGTATGTTTTTTTAATGTTTCATTTAACCATATTCAACCTACCAAAGTCATTTTTGACACATAACCTGAATATTGTCAAAACATCTGATATAAACATAAATGATTAAGTAATTGAATGTAACATGATAACAATTTGAATAAAAGTAATAATAAACATGAAAAGTTTCTAAATAAATTATCTAATTAAAATAATTTTTTATTCAGGAAGATAATGTATAATCATGAAAAAACATACTCTAGGTAAGGGTTTTCTCATCTCACTTTTATTTCTTTGAGATATTTTACATATTCACCACTTATGTTTCTTCCATTTTTCATATATTACCCAATAATTTATTTTCCTATTATAATACATAAATATTTTTTTATTTTCATATATATTTTAGGATCTCTATTTTATAGGTCTTACTGTTTCATTTTTACCAAAGTGGTAAAGCATTTTTATCATTATTTTCCTTCTTTGAGACGTATGTTATATTATATACCTATCCTATATTATTAGTTGTATATATTTTTACTTTAACACTTTATATCATGAATATAATTATTTTCAATATATAATATCTTTTATTTAATTTCACTCTTTCCTGAGGATTACAATTCTAGATACCCAAGTGGATTGTGTTTAATGTTAAAATCTCATCACTTATTGGGATTGTTTATGATTATTCTTCCAATGATGAAATATTTTGATCTAAATATCTTGAGGATCATGAATATTCTTCTCATATAATTATTTCATGAGAATAAATTTTTTTTAATTCATTTTAATCTCTTTTTTTACTCAAGAGTTTAAAAGAATATTTTTATTAAAAATCATCTTTTTGGTCGAAAACTATTGTTCTTAAAAAAACAAAAAATTTAAAAAATGTTTTAAAATTAGTTTTTCAAAATGGAATGGATTGTTCCCTAAAAAATGATTTAAATTTTTATTTTTAAATATTTAATTATAATTTTTCATGGTTATATTCAATGAAAAGTATTTTAAAAATGTTTTATATTTTTAAAAGTGTTTCTAAAAATAGAAAGGATAGTTTAATGGTATTTTCATTCATTAAATTAAATAAACATAATTGTTACTTATTCCACATTGATAATGTTTTGTAACTATACCATTATAATTCTTTATTTGTATAAATTATGATTGTTTTAAATAGAATTTAATGGAATCCATTTCTTTTCCATGTGTTCTTCATGTTTCAAAGAGATTATTATGGAACTCATTTATTTTTTATGAGTTAATAATTTTTCTAAGAGATTGTTATCAAACCTGGTTATTTTTTATAGGTTAATCATGTTTCATATATATTTTTATGTAACTTTTTTCTATTATATGGATAATCATGTTTCAAATATATTTAAAAGAAACTCATTCATTTTTCATTGGTTGGCCAAATTTTAAAATAATATTGATTGTTTCTAATTGTTTTATGAAGAAATATCTATGTAATATTGTCATGTTGTAATTATTAGACTTATTATATGATGGGTAAGACTAGATAAATCGGGTTGATATTGTTACTTCTTATTCGATGGGGTGTCCCAGATAGATTAAGTGAGCATGTTATAGCTTATATGTTAGGTGTTCTTAGATAGCACTCCAGTGCATTGGATAATGATTATATTGTAATTTAGTCATATGGTTATTCCAATTAAAAGGGTTTTGAAATAAATTTATGAATATAATTCTCCATGTTACTAAAAATGGTTTTAATTTCCTGCTACATGTTCATAATGATTCTTATGATCAATAATGATAACACTTGGCTCATGATTATTAATTCTGATGACTTTTTAAATTTCCAAGTTTCTTATTTTATGATCCATGTATTTATGGGTATGATTTATTTTATCATTAACTCATGATATATAGTTATTTCATAATTATCTTATGCACTTGTTATGATCATTGATGGTATTCAATTATTGATGCTTAATTTACCCTTACAAAGCATTTGATCTCACCCTTCTTATGTTTCCTTTTTCCCGTGTTTTAAATAATGAGATGAAGAAAATTATATCTATATGGGATTTCACAAGGATTATTTTGAGAACCTAATGTGAAATAATTAAATTTGGGTATAATAGGATATGATCTTTATCTTTATGAACTAGTTGTTTATTAATCCAAGTTGGTATGAGTTGGTCATAATTCTCTGAAACTCTAAACCTAAAAGTTCCATTGGTATATAAGTGATCCAATATCTCTTTTTGATGTTTTAAGTTTTTATTAGAGAAAATTGATCCACCTTCTTTGATATCAAAGGTGACAATGTAAATTTTATAAATATAGAACCAGATCTGGGATTTTTGGTTCTGGGAAATTATAGTTTGTATCATAGCACAGTTTAAATATTCTTGGATTTTAGGATATTTTTTATGTAGTTATATTAAGAGTTATGGATATTTTCATAGGTCTATAATACAAAGGATGATTATAATATCAAATTCTTAGACACCCCATTGAGTATTTAATAGATAATATAATCAATTAATTAATGAAACATTATAATCAGTTTTATTACTAAAATTATATGTGAACTTTTTGTTTAACATCAAGTAAGAATTTACATTTTTTGGAAATAATATTTATGGTGTTTAAAAACATTAATGTAAATGTGATCATTAATAATTTGGTTATTATGGGACCACATGATTTATCTAGTAGATAACTATTAGACTGAAAATTGATTTGGTGACTAAATGATTAATGTTACATCCAAAGAGTATCACCATATTTTTTTGGGATTTAAATTTGAAATGTTTGAGGTAACCTTTGAGGTGAAAACACTATATAATTTTGAGGTTATTTAGAATATTTTGGATATATGGTTATGGAATTATTTAGTTTCAACATTGGGTATTATTGTTAAATTTTTACGATTAATGTATATATAAAAGTTTATTAATTTTCAGAATTATCTTACTATGTGATAACCACTATGGTTTTAGTTAATGTTTAAATATGGGATGAATGGATTGTGACCCATTTTATAGTTATGGGGCCTTTAAATTTTTATTTTTGTACATCAGAACTAATAAATTCATCCCGAATACACATATTTAGAGAAAAATCTAAGATTGTGGGGGAAATTTATTAAATAATTATATTCTTCCCATCACATAATTTTATTCTCATATTCTCATAGTTAATATGGTATGAGAATTCATCAAATATTGGAAAAGGATCATGAAACGAAAGTATTTTCTTAGTAACTTTAATTATGATGAATTTTTTGTCCTTTCTATCATCCTATATTTATGGTTTTGAGGCCCTTAAATTTTTATTTTTCATCCACTTTCTTGTGATCAATGACCTCAATCAACCTATAATTTTTTATGTTTTAAATCCACTTCGACTTATATTCTCTAAATTGGAAACATAGTTATGTATTATTCCTAAGGACCTTTATATTTACTTGTATCTATTATCATGAGTATGTTTTATTTACCCTTTTAACAATGTGGGTTTACAACAAAATTATTTTTAAATATTCGATCATGATTCCCGAGATAATGTTCAAATTACGACAACACAATTTATTAATGAGGGAGTATCTAACACAAATAGATTTTAAAAGAATAAAAATATATTAAATAGAATAAAAAACATGAATAATTAATGTTATCTTTTGTTACATGCAATAGTGTGTTCAGATTTTATTACACACAATACTCAATTCATCTTGTGGCACATGTAAGCCTGATATTGTTTTGGTTGACACCACATTCTATAAAGACCCAGAAATTTCTAGGAAATTTTTTTTCATAATTTCTTTGGAATTTTACGAGTGTGTGGCTTCTAACGGCACTTGATTCCGAGGCTCAGTGTGCCCGGAATCAATTTCCAAAGATTATCTCGGCTACGTTCAGTAAATGAATGAGCGGGTTTTTCTATCTTTTGAACCGGTGCTTTGAATTGAAATCTGAGGGCATCGATGAACTCGCAGCACCGGTAATTACTTAAGGGGACATTTACCGAAATTGTGTTTTAAGAAGGTTGAGAATTATTATTTGGGGAATTAGTTTAAAATAAATAAAAATTTTGAACAATTTCATTTTGTAACCTTAGAAGTTAAACCCTCCCATGGGAAGTTGTTGGTGGATCCCACAACCACCCAACTTCCCATGTGTGGTTATATGAGAGTTGGGGCCCACATGAACCCCAACCTTTCATTTTCCCCAAACTCCCTTAAACCCCCTTCATTAATTTGTTAACTCCTCTTTAATTTTGTAACTCTTCCTTTCCTCTATCTACCTCTTTAACTCCTGCCAACACACCTTAATTAATAATTTGAACCTATTCAAATAATTAATTAAGTGATTTAAAT
This sequence comes from Viscum album, assembly GCA_963277665.1. NCBI lineage: Eukaryota > Viridiplantae > Streptophyta > Magnoliopsida > Santalales > Viscaceae > Viscum > Viscum album. Next base: position 871,704,076 of record OY728135.1, on the reverse strand, counting down.
TTTGAAATTTAAATTTCTAGTGTTAATAAAATAATAGGATTGGCATATTATTTTACTTTGGCACTTGTTGGGTAGGGGGATTTTGAGAGAGCTCTTGTGAAGAATAAGAAGAAGATAATTCCACTTTCATTGAAGAATGACGCCTCTTCAACGAAGAACGCCGGTTCCACGAAGATTGACGATGCGCTTCCTTTTCTTCCTCTACATCAAGGGAGGAAATATAATCACGGGGAACTCTCCAACGAGGACAGTTATTTCCCAACGTTGATGGAGTGACAACGCTTTCTGCATCTATGACGAATGAACCATATTCAAGGTAGGGGTTATGTTAAATTTTAATGGATTAAAATTGTACCTGGATTCATAGTTTTATATCTTTCATTGTCTCGGCCTATTTCTATCACTTAATGAGGAGGGTGTGGGCCGAACGAACACAATCCAACAACCCTCCACGAGAACTTGATATTTTTAGAACCGACGATCAGAGGCGGAACACAGAAGAGACCGGTGGCGCAAGGGCAGTCATCGCATAAGCTAAGAAACGACGCGGCCAAGAGGGCCGCGGCGGAGGAAGAACGACGCAGTCGCACCATTCTAGGGATGCGGAACTGCGGCCAGCGTAGGCCGCGGAAGAGGAAGTCGGTGCTGTCTTGCCAGCTGTGCAGCGGGAACCGCGGCCCGCTTTGCAGGCCGCTTCGGCAGAAGGACCGGTCGGCCCGTCGGTCGGCCGGGAGAAGGGGACTCGCGGTGCAAGGAGGGCGCCGCGCTGGAAAACCGGTCGGCTGAGTGGAGCAGATCCATAGCGCCAGGAGGGCACCGCGTCGGAAGAGTTGTGTCCCGCCGAGTGGGCCGCTTGTGCCAGAAATCCGGATGGTTTGGGAAGGGCGGAACCGCTTGGCGCCGCCGGTTTGGACAGCTGAGCGGTCGTGCCCCTCGGACCGCTCGGCCGGCTGGCCGAGCCAGCCGGGTCGCGCCCTGCCGTGCCGCACCGGTCCGGGCTAGGTCGTGCCCCACCGGGCCGGGCCATGCCACGTCATTCCAGGACGCACCCCTCGGGCCAGGCCGCGCAACTCACCGGGCCGGTCTGACCCCTTTGTCGGGTCGGACCTGCCAAAACCGAGTCGACCTGGCCCGTTATCCCATTGGGTCTAATGGACCGAGCCCGTTTTCACTTAAACGTGAATAACATGAAGACCGCATGTTCGATTGACGCGCCGTATTTGGCACTGGGACCCTCCCGACAAGGCGGTCCTTTTGCGATACTCTAAGTGAGTTTTGGAAAACTTTGGAAAATGGCTGGGTTTGGGACGAACATAATTTTAAACCGGCCCCTCGGAGCAGTAATGCTTATAACTTAAGGACTGGATATCTGATTGATGTGAAGTTGACTATGATGGATTCCTCTTGATGAGACGGTTATTTTTTGCGTACTTCTCATGAGGTTTGGATGCAGTTGGAGTACGGTCGGGTAGGATTGTACCTTAAATCCAATCGGGCCCCTAGAACGGAAATGCTAATAACTCACAGACCGTGCGTCCGATTGACACACCGTCTATTGCGTTGAGACCCCTATGATGAGGAGGTCCTTTGAGATAATCTCACATGATATTATGTAACACATGGAAGTATCGACCAGTGGCTCGGGGAGTGGATCCTCCCGAAGTCGAGCATACGGAGTACGGTTACCTTGTAGCTGGCTGAGACCTTATGACTGCTTGTCTGATTTGATTTAGAGTGACTTGAATAGCCTAGTGTGGGGCACTACTTTGTGAGGTGGAAAACCCATGGCGGAGGAGCACTACTTTGTGAGATGGCAGACCTGCGGTACTCGACAGAAGGAGTACCTCTGTAGGCTATAAGGGGGGACCACTACTGTGTGAGGTGGCAGACCCATGGCGGGGGAAGCACTACTTTGTGAGGTAACCGACCTACGGTATTCGACAAGAGGAATACCTCAGCAGTCTAAGGTTAGTGAGTGGAACCTCAGAGTCACTGACCTTTGTGTTTTCATTAGGATTGAGATGGGTTACTTGATAACTTAGGTATATGTATGGGCATATACCTAAGTAAAGGTTATCTGTTGAGATATTTCTTTGTGGTTTATCCTTTTTGGATTTTAGTGAGACCTTGAGGGTCTCGGGGTCCCTATTGAGTATCGTTATACTCACCCCTGTATGGGCTATGCCTGCACCTCGTTGTGTTGGATGAAGATGACGGATAGCACTGACCGAGGTAGAGTGTACGAGGACTGGATGGTACCCGGAGGTGGACACTCGGCGTGATGGAACACGGAGTGGATCGATAGACATGGAGTGCTGAGGAGGACATTTTTACCTACCCTTCAGGTAAGAACATGGAGGAAAATCCAGGAGCTACTTTACCTTTCAATTGTTTCCTTTTCAGTTGTACTTTTCTTTTAGTTGTAGTTGTACCTTTCTGTTGGGCTTGTATTTTTGTCCCCTTTGTACTTTCCGCACTTTTTTTGTACTACTTTACTTAGTGTTTTCTTCTTCTTGTACACTGGTTGTTTGTTTATACGTTTCATAAAGGAAATACCTACCCTTTTTATCGTGATTTATGTCTTTGGTGCTAGTCGTCAGCCCTGGCCTGTGGAATGCGGGCTTGGGGTAGTCACCGCACAGGCCCCAAGGAAGAGTCGTGAAAAATTGGTATCAGAGGATTCTGTTCTACCGCAGAACTTATGACTCTGATATTTTCTTTCTATGAAGAAATAGTTTTAAGGGTACTAAGTGTGGTTTTCAGTTTAGGGAGTCCAATATTGGTGCAGGTGGCTGACTTATCCATACACCAGGATCCTGACTTCTGATTTCTGACTCGGTGCACAAAAATACTGATTGTGTGTGTGTTTTCAAAATTTTCTTTTAAATTATCTCAAACTTGGTCAGCTCACCAGGTATAGTCATTTGATAGTGTCGCGTCTATTCTTTCAGGATGCCTCCCTGTAGACGACAAGCTAGAGCCCCAAGAGTTGTAGGTACTGACAGGCCGCCGAGCGACGTGCCCTTAGTACAGGGCCCTCATCCAGCGGAGGAACCTGTGGTACTACCACCCATTGGGCCACCGATGCCACCAGCCCCAGTAGCAGGCGATGAACACCGCTTGAGAGCACTGCACGAGTTCAAGCAACAGAGGCCACCTAGGTTCCGGGGAGAGACGGACCCACAGGCGGCTGAGGATTGGCTGGAGGCTATGGCAAGAGTCTTTAGATAAGTAAGGACACCAACCGACTTCATGGTGATCCTTGCTGCCAGCCTCCTAAAGGTAGCAGCAGGCAGATGGTGGAGCCAGATGCTCTAGATGTACGATGAGGCAACACTCATATGGGCAGACTTCGAGAGCCTATTCTGGGCGGAGTTTGTTCCAGCAACCCTTCGAGCGGTGCGGATACAGAAGCTACTGCATCTATAGCAGGGAAACATGATAGTAGCACAGTACTCATTGAGGTTCACAGACCTCTCACCCTACTCCACAGACATGGTATGGGACTCGTTCTTCAGGGCCCGGACCTTCGATCAGGTGCTCAGGTGAGAGATTAGAGCTTCAGTTGCCTCCCACAACATCCCGATGCAGACGGGGGTGTTGGAGAGAGCCATCTTAGTAGAGAGTTTCCTTGCTGAGCAGTCTCCAGTAGTGGGAACCACTACGAACCGACATGCAGTGGAGCCTTCTGCAGCTGACAGTAGACAGATGACACAGAGGTCCAAGAGGGCCAGACCCACAGGTGGCCAACCACACGACTCAGGATCGGTAGTGCGAGGCACCAAGGGTAGAGATAGATCAAGACCTTCCATGCTGGGTTACACATGTGGTGGATAGGGCCACATGGCTCGTGACTGTCCGACCCACCACTTTGATGATCAGCAGATAGATAAAGGACCTCCTAGGAAGAGGCAGAGGTTCGATCAAGGCGAACCCAAAGGAGCAGGAGACTGAGGCAGTGTTGTTGGCCGTGCAGCTGGAGGTGGACGATGCTTCAAGGTGTTTCCACCACCACCACCAGGAGGTCCACCCCGACCGCAGGGAACGGGTGGATATGGGAGAGCACAGTTTCAGGCAGCTGAAGCATATGACTATGGAGCTCCAGATGCGGGTGGACAGGAGCGGGACTAGTTCCAGGCATGAAGGCTTTTGTTCTTGGTGCTTCTAGCTTCTTTGTAGTTGTTGTTTGTGGTTATTATGTGTCTTTGTACTTTGAGTTGTGGTAACAAAATACACTTTTCCCTGTGATTTTTACTTCCCTATCCTTCTGTATGGTTGATACTAAGAGGTTCTAGTTAAAACTGTTGACTTGACCCTCACTTGTGAGATTCCTACTAGGGGAGACCTAGTAACCACGCACTGATGCCGACAGTGTGACTCAACCCTTGGAGGCGAGAGTAACGGTTGGATCTCTTGGTAGTAGCGTCGAGGCCTTACGACATCATTCAAGACATGAATTGTACCATTCATGTCAGGATTTACTGTATTAGGAAAAGAACATGGTTCATTCGGGGGATGAAACCAGATTTCTCTTTTTGGCAGAGGAGAAATCTTAGCAGCTCATGTATAATGTAGACGAAGAAGGGTGGAGATGAGTTCTTAAATTTGGTTAGTCTCACCATTTTTCGTTGAGCAAACGGTTTATGGTTTATTCTAATCTCAACAGTCTCAGATGTATCTTCTATAAGAAAGACCTGAACCTGAGATAGCAGTGATGGTTTCAGTTCCTCCAGGAGTATGACTTCGAGATAGTTTATACTCCTGGGGAGGGGAATGTTGTAGTAGATTCTATTCGTAGGATATCGGGCATTCAGCTATAAGGAGTAGTGAGACATCAGCTGGCCACATTTCAGATATCCTTTGTGGATAGTGGTGGAGTCAACACATGTCAAACTAGAGATGGTTCAGGCTACGATGAAGAAGGTGCAGATCATCCAAGAGAGGATGAAGACTACACAGATCAGACATAATTCCTATGCTGATAGGAGACAAAGATCACTAGAGTTCAAGGATGGAGACCACATCTCTCTACGGGTCTCACCTTGAAGAGGTCAACGGATATTTGGCCAGGTCGGCAAGTTATCTCTGTGTTTCAATAGACCCTTCCAGGTCCTCAACAGAGTAGGAGAGGTGGCTTACTGCCTAGCCCCTCCACCTCAGATGCACTGGGTGCATGACGTCTTCCACGTATCTCAGTTGAGGAGATAAGTGCTCAACCCGTTCCACAACATCGTCCACAGAAAGATAGAATATCGATGACGAGGTGATTTTCACAGAGGTTCTAGTAGAGATTGAGGATAGACAGGAGCAGGTCCTACAAGGATGGTCGATTCCTCTGGTTCACTTTTTCTAGCATCACGGTAACCTCCAGGAGAGCACATTGGAGTAGGAGGCTCAGATGCATGCTCTGTACCACTTTTGTTTCCCTAGCTTGTGTTGTAGCTTTACAGGGACGTAAATCCCTGAGGTGGGAGTAATATAAAGACCTGAAAATTTCAAGGAATTTTTTTTCTTAATTTCTTTGGAATTTTATGAGTATGTGGCTTCTGACGGCACTTGATTCCGAGGCCCGGTGTGCCCAAAATCAAATTCTGAAGTTTAGCTCAGGTACGTTCAGAAAACGAACGAGCGGGTTTTTCTATCTTTTGAACCGGTGCTAAGAATTGAAATCTGAGGGAAACTATGAACTCTAAGTGCTGGTAATTTCTTAAGGGGTCCTTTACCGCAATTGCGTTTTAAGAGGGTTGACAATTATTATATGTGGAATTAGTTTAAAATAAATAAAATTGTTGAACAATTTTATTTTGTAACCTTGGAAGTTAAACCCTCTCATGGGAAGTTGTTGGTGGAGCCCACAACCACCTAACATTCCATGTGTGGTTATATGAGAGGTGGGGACCACACAAACCTCAAACTTTCATTTTCCCAAAACTCCGTTAAACCCCCTTCCTTAATTTGTTAACTCTTCTTTAATTGTGTAACTATTCCTTTCCTCTCTTTCCCTCTTTAACTCCTACCAACACATCTTAATTAATAATTAGAACCTATTTAAATAATTAATTAAGTGGTTTAAATTTTGAAATTTAAATTGCTAGTGTTAATAAAATAATAGGATTTGCCTATTATTTTTACTTTGGCACTTGTTGGGTAGGGGGATTTTGAGAGAGCTCTTGTGAAGAAGAAGAAGAAGAAGAGAATTCCACTTTCATTGAAGAACGACACCTCTTCAACGAAGAACGCCGGTTCCACGAAGATCGACGATGCGCTTCCTTTTCTTCCTCTATATCAAGGGAGAAAATATAATCACCGGGAACTTTCCAACAACGATGGTTCTTTCCCGACGTTGACAGAGCGACAACGCTTTCCGCGTCTATGACACATGAACCATATTCGAGGTAGGGGTTATGTTGAATTTTAATGGATTAAAATTGTTCCTCGATTCGTCTTTGTATATCTTTGATCATATCGGACAATTGCTATCGCTTAACGCGGAGGGCGTCGGCCGAAAGAACACGGTCCGACGACCCTCCGCTAGAACTTGATCTTTTTGGAACCAACAATTGGAGGCGGAACACGGAAGAGACCGACGGTGCAAGGGCCACCGTCGCATAAGCTAGTAAAAGCCACGGCTAAGCGGGCCATGGCGGAGGAAGTCGTCTTCGTTGCACCGACATTGCAGCGGGAACTGCGGCCTGCTTTGTGGGCTGCTTCGGTGGAAGAATTGGTCGGCACGTTGGCCGGTCGAGCGAAGGGGAGCCGTCGTGCCAGGAGGACGCCGCGCTGGGCCGGGCCAGGCCATGCCACTTTGGGCCAAGCCTCGCACCTTAGGCCAAGCCGTGTGACTCACAGAGCCGGTCCGACCCCTTTTCCGGGTCAGACCCACCCAAACCGAGTCGACCCGACCCGTCAGCCAATCGGGTCTAACGGACCGGGACCGTTTTCAATTAAACATGAAAAACATGAAGACCGAACGTCCCATCGATGCACCGTCTATGGCACTAGGACCCTCGCAATGAGGAGGTCCTTTTGCGATACTCTAAGTGAGTTATGGACTACTTTGGAAAATGGTCGGGTTTGGAACGTACGTAATTTTCAACCAGGTCCTCGGAGCAGTAATGATTATAACCTAAGGACCGGACGTCCGATTGATGTGTTGTCAACTATGATGGATTCCTCTTGATGAGACGGTTCTTTTAGAATAATTCTCTTGAGGTTTGGATTCAGTTAGTGTATGGTTGGGTTGGATTGTACCCGAAATCCAACCGGGCCCCTAGAACAGAAATTCTAATAACTCACAGACCGGGCGTCCGATTGACACGCCGTCTGTTGCGTTGAAACCCCTATGATGAGGCTATCCTTTGAGATACTTCCACGTGAGATTACGTAACACTTGGAAGTATCGACCAGTGGCTCATGGAGCGGATCCTCCCATAGACAAGCATATGGAGTACGGTGACCTTGTAGCTGGCTGAGACCTCATGACTGCTTGTCTGATTCGATTCGGAGTGACTTGAATAGGCCAGTGGGGGACATTACTTTGTGGGGTGGAAGACCCATGGAGGAGTAGCACTACTTTGTGAGGTGGCAGACCCACGATACTTGACAGGAGGATTACCTTTGTAGGCTATGATGGAGGAGCACTACTGTGTGAGGTGGCAGAACCATGGAGGGGGAAGCACTACATTGTGAGGTGGCCGACCCGCAGTACTCGACAGAGGAGTACCTTAGGAGTATAAGGTTAGTGAGTGGAATCTCAGAGTCATGATAGGACTACTGCGCTTGACAGAGGATGAGTTCTCCAGCAGTCATGTTTTCATCATCGTGAATAAAAATCCTGGTTTGAGCTGAGTCAATGACCTTTGTGTTTTCCTCATGATTCAGATGGGTTACTTGATAACATAGGTATATGTATGGGAATATATCTAAGTAAAGGTTATCTGTTGATATCTTTCTTTGTGGTTTATCCTTTTTTGATTTTAGTGAGACCTTGAGAGTCTCGGGGTCCCTACTGAGTATCATTATACTCACCCATGCACGGGCTATGCTCGTACCTTGTTGTGTTGGATGCAGACGACGAACAGTGCTGACCGAGGTAGAGTGTACGAGGACTGGACAGTACCCGGAGGTGGACACTCAGCGTGATGGCGCACAGAGCAGACTGATAGACGCGGAGTGTTGAGGAGGACATCTGTACCTACCCTTCAGGTAGAAACCATGAGGAAGATCCAGGATCTTCTTCACCTTTCAGTTGTTGTCTTTTCAGTTGTACTTTTCTTTCAGTTGTAGCTGTACATTTCTGTTGGGCATGTATTTCTGGCCCCTTTGTACTTTCATCGCTTTTGTTTTACTGCTTTACTTAGTGTTTGCTTCTGCTTGTACTCTGGTTGTGTGTGTTTACATTTCATAAAGGAAATTCCTTTTCTTTTTATCAGGATTTACGCCTTTGGTTCTAGTCGCCAGCCCCTGGCCTATGGAAGGCAGGCTTGGGGTAGTCCCGACATGGGCCTTGAGGATGGGTCGTGACACATTAATCACTCAACACCAAACATAGACGACCCATGATATATGTATACCTTATAACCAATCCATTGGAATGAAGTCAATGAAAATTATTAACTAAATTATGGATTTATAGTTTACACATGTATAAATAATGAACTCATTTGTGACCAATTAATTTGAAATTAAAACATAACTCGTTTCAAAATAAAAGTAAATATTTTTCTAATAAAACTTTTTAATAAACACAATTGTATTTTATACTAATAAATTTAAAAAATCAATATTGTTTGATTATATTAATGAAATTTATTTATTATATTTTTATTCTAATTTTTAACATTCATCCTTTTTTATTTCTATACAAGCGATGAAAATAAATCCAATTTTATGCTTAATATTTATTTTTTTAAAAAGAATAGTTTTTATATATTTATAGTGCACTCATTTTAAAAAAAAATTGAAATTTTATCAAATATATTTTATAAAATTAAATTCATTTTTTTGAATTATAATATAACATTTTTCATTGGTTTAAATCTTTTGATTTATTGTAAAATGTTGATTTTTTAGTGAATATTAAAAAATACCAGTTTTTATAAAAATTATTTTCTTTTTATAAATTAAAAAATTTAAGATTCCCCATTTGTTTTGAATATTATTTTATCTAACCAAAGTATTATTTATGTTTTATTTAATCACCCTAAATACCTTTTAATCACATTTATTTTGATTTTTAGTACAAGTTGTTTTCAGGTTTAAAAACGAGAGTATTAAAAAAATTATAATTCATAATGATTCTGTTTTTAAATTAATAAATATAATAACTAATTGGGGATGTTTTGAATAAACTTTATAAGCTATATATCATTAAATTTTAATTAATTTACATATAATAATAATTATTAGTCATAGAGTTAATATATAATCATCATTTTCTAAAAAAATACTCTTCTTAAAAACTTGTGGTCTAACTGTGTCTATTGGATTAGTATTAGATTATATTTTGACAATTCAATGAATTGAATTTACAAAAATTAATTAAATGTATTTAAAATAATAATTTTTAATTTTTAATAATTCCATATTAATTTTTTATAAAAATTGATGATTAAAAACAATTAAAATCAATTAAAATAATTAGTGTAAAAACGACTTTACTTAAGGGTTAAACATATAATATAAGGTGTAAAAATGAACTGAACCTTTTCAAAAACCCATTATCAAGAAATATTTATACCTTATCCATTTTATTTTTTATTTTGGATAATTATTTAGGGCTTGTTACTAAAAATACAAACTTTTTTAGAATTCACACTTTAAAAAACATTACAAGTGTCAATCTCACCCCAATTATAAAAGCCCCCCACCCCGATCTCCGACCTTATTCACAAATCAAAACATATTATGGTTTTAAAATACTTTCCAAAATCATTTCCTAACTCCCTACATACTATAACCATTAATTTTGGTCGAAATACAACCACGAAGGTTCATTGCTAAAAACCAAAATGAGTTACCTGAATAAGTGGTAACGTCCAACAACAAGATTATTTTTTCATTTATTTATTATTCAAACCCATTAAATTATTCTTATACCATGATGATATAATAACATAAGTATTTACCATATACTAATATGTTTTCCTTTTAATTTTATGACTTAAAACCAGACACACATTCATAAAGAGGGTTATGAAATCACCATTCATGTGTGTGGAGGACTACCTCCATGAAAAACAATGTTATTCATGTTTCCATCATGACCTCTAATGGTCAGGTATGATGATGGATATAATGTTTATATATTATATCTATTATATAATTATATATTTCAGGAAATTAAATCATATATTCCATTTTTACATTCCATTACGTAAGAGATATGATGATGTTGATTGTGTGTACGATGGACTACCGCCTCATGAAGTGATGTGGTTCATTTTTCACTAATGCATTATATGGATAGTAATAAGGGTAATAATAATAAATATATGTAATTTAAATTAAATAAATATGATATTAAAGATATATATCATTATATAAATATAATATATCATTTTATTGTTACATTTTCACATACTAAAAGAAAATTATAACATCATTCTTGGACATGTCGACTACCGCCTCGTTGAAGAGATGTGATTATGTTTTTTAGAACCAAATACCAAGAATGATATAAGTATGTGTAATAATATAATATGGGTTTTATGAGATTATTATCATTTTGGAAATATGAAATATTAATTACCTTTTCTCTATAATGTTCATTAAAAAATCGAAATTTAACTCATGTGTACGTATGGCCTACCGTTTTCATGATAGTAATGTTAGTTCATTTTTCATAACAATTTTTCATGAATGTTTTTTAAATTATTTTTTATATATAAATATTATAATTATGTCATGATTATTATTATCGATATTTTTTAATAACAAAATTTTTTACCATAGTCAACCTACCAAATTCATTTTTGAAATATAAGTTGAATATGGTTAAAACTTCTGATGTAAACCTAATTGATTTGCTAATTGAATATTACATGATGAGAAATGAAATAGAATTGATAATAAACATGAAAAATTTTATCAAGAATGTAAATTATTGTCATCTATTTATTATTCTGGAATATACTGAACAATCATGGAAAATGGGACTTAAGGTAAGGGTTTTCTCATCTCACTGTTATTTCTTTGAGATATATGAAACATTAACCACTTATTTTTGGTGTGTGGTGTATATATTTATCTAGAATATATTATATGATTATTATACTTAAATTTATGGGGATTTACATAGTTATTATATGATCTCTCTTATATGGGTTATAAGGTTACAATGGTTCCAAAGAAGTGTTTGATTTTTTATCAATTTTCCTTCTTTGAGAAATGTGTGTATATACTATTCCTTTTATAGGTTATATACTGAATATCATTGTTTTTGTGATATTACATGTTTCATTTAATGTAATTCTTTCCAGAGGATTAAAATTCAATGTTTCCAAATTGGTATGTGTTTTATGTTACAATCTCATCATTTATCAAGATTTTTTATGGTTATGATTCCAATTATGAAATATTTTGATCAATATTGATAGAAAATCATGATTAATATTTTATTAGAGTTATTTCATGATAATAATTTTTTTCTTTCATTTTAATTTTTTATGTAGTTAGTATATCAAATGATTTTTTTATTAAAAATCATATTTTTGGTCAAAAAATATTTTTCTTCCAAAACTATGTTTTCTAATATGATTTAAAATGTGTTTTACAAAATAGAAAGGTTAATTAATTCTCAAAATGATTTAAAATGTTTTCTATTTAGCTTCCATTATATTTTTTCAAATTTATTTTCAAATAAAAATATTTTCAAAATGTTTTATGTTTGAAGAATTATTTTCCAAAATACAAAGGCTTTTTTACTCAAGAAATATTTCTTATGATATTTTAATGGTATTTAGATTCAACAATGACAATAAAATGTTTTGATTCGTATTCCCCATTGTGAATACTTTTTTATTGATACCATCCAAAATCTTTCTCTGTATGGATTAAAATTGTTTCAAAAAGATTGTTATGAAACATTTTTCATTTAAATGGGTTAATAATATATGAAATTTATTATTATGGAACTAATTTATTTTACATAGGTTGATCATGTTTTAAAGAGATTGCTATAAAAGATGATCATTTTTCATGGGTTAGTAATGTTTCTAAAAGAATGTTATAGAACCCCTTTATTTTATAGGGTTTAATCATGTTTCAATGAGATTGATATGAACCCCATTTCTTTCACATGGGTTAACCAATTTATAAAATAATGATGATATTTTCTATGAGTTTTATGATGATAGTTATATGTAATTTATTCATGTTTTGGTCATAATACATCTTACATGATTTGGAGAACCTGATAGTATTGTGTGAGCTCATTAAAAATTATATGATGGGGAGGACTAGATAGAACTGGGTAATCTCGTTATAAATTATACAATGGGTGTACCAAGATAGCACTCCAATGCATTAGGTAATGTTTGCATTCTGAGTTGGTTGTATGTTTCTTCCAATTAAAAGGGTTTTGAAATGGTTTTAGGAATATGATGCTCCAAGTTACTAAAATGGGTTTTTATTGCATTTTATGGGTTTATAATGTTTATTATAACAAATATAGATATCACATGGCTCATAATTTTTTATTTTTATGACTATTTACTTTTTCATGTTTTAAAATTTGATGATCTAGGTATTGATGGGAATGAGTACTTTTATGATTCTCTCGTGCTCTTTGATTATCTTGTTGAAACCTTATGCACTTATTCTCCTCAATAATGAAAATAAATTACTAATTATTTTATCTAACCTTACTAAGAATTTTAGATCATCCTTCTTGTGTTTCCTTTTTCCTAGTTTATAAATAATTAGGATTAATATTTTTATCAATAATGGATTTCACAGGGATTTATTTATGGACTAATGTAAAATGAAAAATGTTGGTGTAATGGGTGATTATGTTAATAGTTCTGAACCATTTTCTTATAAATCCAAGTTCACCTGAGTTGGTTATAATTATCTAAAACTCTAAACCTCAAATATCCATGGTTATATAAGTGATAAACTATTCCTTTTCAATGATTTCTGTTTTTATTGGATAAATTTGTTTCACATTATTTGGTATCAAATACTAAAATGTAATGTGTATGAATTTAGCACTAAATCTGGGAGTGAATATTATATGTTTTTATAATCAATCTATGTTAATAGAATATAACACATCACATTATTTATATATATATGATATTATAGTGGTGTTTTATATTCAAAAAAAATTGTCCTTATATGAAAAATTATGATATTTTGTCAAATGTGATGTATTATAAAAAATATCCATTATTGAAGTATTTTAGCATTTTTTAGACCTTTAATTATTGATGATAAAGGTGAAAATATAGGATTATTTTATATAATAGGAATCTGTGGTATCTTCCTTGGTTGACCACCAAATAAAAGAGGATATAGTTGTTACAAAAAAGATAATGGGAATATTTTTGCGGATTTAGATTTAAAAGTAGTGAACCACATAAATAATATGAACTATAAGGGATAAAATGTTTCAAAAGTGATGATTCTAAATCTGTTCAGGTGAAACTTTAATGTGAATCTTCAAAAAATAGTGAGAATAATGAAGAAGTTACATATGAATAAGTTTATTTAGAAAAATTAAAGTGACTAAGAACAATATTGTTCACACCATCCAAGTTTGAGAAGTCATGTTTAAGTCCAAAATACCATTACCCATCATGGACAACATATGAAAACTACAAGAAATTTTAGAAAAAATATACAAATCTCATTTCTCTCAAAATTTGAACCAAAATATGTCTACAAAAAAAATAAATCATCAAGAGTTTATTAATTCAATGATTGAATAGATTGATCATATTAAAAATAATGATACTTGTTAGTTGGGACCCAAACCGAAATAAATGAACATTATTGGAAGAAGTGGGTGTTTTAAAATAAGATGAATGAAAAAGGATATGTTTTAATAAATAAAGAATTTTTAGTGTGTAAAGGTTAGTCAAAGGTTTAAGTATTTGACTTCGATGAAACATTTTCACTAGTTGTAGGACTTGAAACCATATGGTTTTTTTCTATTGAAAAACAATGGAATTAAAGTATAATTCAAATGGATTTTAAGTCTACCTTTATCAATGTAGAATTGGAATTGGAAATATTTTTGAAAAACCAAGTAGTTTTTTGACTAATGAAGACGAAAATTGTGTTTACGGGTTATATAAGGATTTATATGGAGTAAATCAACCCTTAAGAGATTTGTATTCAATGAATAGAACCCACCCAATTAATTTGAACTTCAAAATAGGAGGAGTTGATATAAATATATAAATAAATGATTTAAAAGAGTAATTTATCATTATTTTTATTTATTGAGAAATGATGAAATGTCTTTTTTTGAAGATTTTGATAAAGAAATAAAGATGATTTTTGAAATGGTTGTGCTTGGTGAGATGAAATATTTTCTTGAATTAAAAATTTATCAAGAAAAAGTATTATATATTTATATATTAATATAAATATGATAATTAAATGATGAAATGGTTTGGTAGGGAAGATTTTAGGCTTCTATAAATACTTATTTCAATAGAAATGTTGATAGAAAAAAATGAACCAGGAAAATATATTGATCAAAGGGAATTATAGAGACTAATTAGAAGACTACTTTACTTAATGGATTCAAGATAGGATATTGTGTAAGATATAACATATTTTATTATGTATCAAAATACAAAAAAAGAGTATCATTTCATGGTTACAAATATAATAATGATATAGGTAAAAGGAATAATATATTTTTTATTTAAATACGACATCAAAGGGAAGCTTTATTTGTTTGGTTATTCAGATGTAGATTATTTAGAATGTTTTGATGATATGAGTTCTACATATAGTGGAACTTTAATTATTAGATAAAAATTTGGTTTTTCATATCAATGATGAAAACATTAGTCACTCAATACACTATGTACAATGAATTTGTGGCTAAAACTCATTCCTCAACACAACTTATGTGGATGAATACCCAACTACATGATTTCTTTGTTTAAGTAATGTTTCCATTACTTTTGGGGTATTATGGTCAAATTTAAATTAAACTTTAAACAAAATCACTTCATTGTTAAAATTTCAAATCATATTGATATAAGAAAACACTTCATAAAAAAGACAGTGGAGAAGAATGAGTTGAATATAGAACTTATTCCTGTAAAAGATAAAATTATCGATGTGTTCCCCAAGACACTATCAAAAGATGAATTATAGAATCTAAGGATGAATTTTGGTGTTAAGTATAAATAATTAAAAGTATTAGTGATGGTGTATGTGTCCCCCCTCTATTCTTTTCTTTGGATGTTGTTTTTTAAGGGGGGTAAAATGAAAACTTTATCTATCTATTATTATGTGTTTCAAACTTTTTTGGGATATCATATGTTTAGGGTGTTTGTAAAATTGGGAATATATGAATTTATCATCTAAGAACTATTTTGAAAGTTTATTCTGTGCTATTGTGGGAATCATTAAAGTTCAAAATAATTTTTTATGTGATGGTGATGTTTGTGTGATGGAAGTTTCCTATAGATCAAAAAATATGGACAACGTGTTATTTATTATTCAATGTTCTTTTTATTCTATACTGATTATTCTCATTTGTGATTAAAAGTATTGAATTATGATCCATTAAAAATATATCATAGTTTCATAATGATTTTAGTTCCATGGATGAAAAAAAATCAAACGGTGGAGATTGTTGAGAATAAGTGGTGATCAGTCTGTTATTATGTTTATGTGAAGTTTAAGAATTGGTAATTAGGATTTTATTGTGTGTGTTAGATTTTTGTTTGAAATAAATAAATTATATTCAAATTTAAATCATATGATTCCATGTGAAATATTATTAAGTGTTTGTATATATTGAATTAAGTTATTGATACTTAAAGGATTTCAAGGAGAAGAGGAGATATTGTATACTGACTAGAACTAGTGGATCATGCCATGGTGTAAGGGACCAGACTATAGTATCAGTAACAACATTGTAGAATATGTGTCCATCCCACATAGGAGACTCCAATAGAGATGTCTATGCCATAGTGAAAGTCCATGTTATAGAGGAAGCTGGGTCGATTTGGTGTAAATAGAATATCTGAAACCCCATGATGAAGTGATTAGTTCATGTCACAAGGAACTACTAGATAGAATTTTAGGGTTATATAAATTTTGAGACATTCATGTCATTGATCTTTGTCAATGATCTAGTAGATAAAATTAATGGTGGACTACACCACTATGGGAGGACTCGGTCATGATATGAGTTGGCTATATTTTATTTGTTCTAGATCTTTATTAACCTCTATTCCACTATCCAATTTCCATGTTGAAAATAGTATAACATGTGGAAGACTATGCCATAGTGAACATACTAGGATACATGGGTTTTTTGTGTTCATTTTGGTGGATATAAATATTTAAAGTCTTTCATATTGTTCCACTTTTACCACAATGCATCCATGGGTAGAAGTTGTGTGAAAAATGATAGAAACCAATGGGATAAGATTTAATGCATATTACTATTCCATAGAAGATATTTTTAGGAAGAATAGTGGCACAATTCTAAGTTGAATTCATTTGAGTACACTGGTTTTCATTTTATTCTAAAACAATTACAAATTCATATTATATAATCATGATATTTTTGAACAATGATACAAAGGTTGAGTTTTAAAAATGGATATACGGTTATGAATGTGAAATTGAAATATAAATTAAATTAATAATAATTTGATTTATTCTATGAAATATTTTCATGTTATGATATAAAGGGAGTATAAGTGTGTAGATAGAGAAAAAAATGAAATGAAATTTTTTTGTGTATATTGTCACATTGTGTTAAGTCAGTATTAGTGTTTTACAAGTTAAATACGAACAATATAAGCATTGTATTAGTAGTTAAAAACAATGTTAACAAAAATTTATTCTTTTTTATATAAATTTTTTTATTATTATATCAGTATGGGATGAACTATCATATTCAAGAAACTTAATGTAACATAAGTTTAAGGATAACCCATTCTTATAGTACCTACATGTTGTAACTAGTGGGAGATATGATATTTGTGGAAGCTAAATCATTTCAATGACTATCCTACTCATTTTGGGATGTGATCCTTGTAAATCAGGTGTTCTATTCTTGTGTGTGTGTTTTGAACAATGATCTTTATGGACATTATATAAGGACCCATCCTTAAAACATTACATAATCTTGAATTAAGTTAATTATTCACATTAAGGATCTTTTCAGGTTTATAGTTTTAGAAAATTAAGTCATAACTATTACATTACATCATAAAAAATTACAAATTAGTCACTTATACTCCATTTCCATTTTTTCATAAAATAAAAACTCTTAAAAAAATTAACATGTCTAGTTCAATGTTTTAGACATCATGACTTTTACCTTGATCCCATACTTGACTCTATTCATCATAAATTCATGTGAAAAACATTTCAAAACGTGGGATGAGCATAAAAATATCGATAAGGGTTATAAAATAATGAAATTAAACATTAACCCATCAATAAATAAAAATAAATGAAACCATACATTTCAATCATAACATATCTCATGTTATAAATAACACAGTGAAATCATAAATCATAAATGTAACTTGTGGAATCTATATCATACTTACATTGTAGCTATCACAACTATGTAAGGAGTTGCATTGGAATACACATCACATTATATTCCCTAAATATCTTAGGAGAAACATTAACGTTTACATCCGGCACGTTACCCAATGCATTAGAGAGCTATCTCGAGCTCACCCGCCCTAGGTTTATCATGGAACCACCTGTATATGTAAACAATGCCCAATAACCATAACATATTCATAACATTTAAAACAATCATAAAAGAATAAAAACATTTCCACATTGTAATTAAAATATATCATTTCAAGATATTTACATAATCAATGCTTTATCAAACCATGTTCAAAACCATTTAAAACATATAATAAAGTGATTTTAGAATAAAAGTGTCCCATACCACTTTGAAGAATTTGAAAGAAATTTTAATTTCAAAACATTCATGTCCATATAAATAAATCCTTAAAACCATTTGTAACACATGGACATTATTGAGAAATATTTAGAAGAATAAATCCTTAAAATATTTAAAATGATATTTTAGATAGAGAGTTCTTAACCAAATGAGACATGCTTGAAGGCAAATAATTGCGGAATACAATTTAATCAAAACTTTATAATATCATGAGAATAAATTTATTCATGATATAATATTCCAAATTATAGTACATATACCATATCAAATTGAATTGGCACATAACAAAAATGAAGTCTCAATGGAATGTAAATTGAGACAAAATCCCTTATAAAGATGGTATCTTTAGATTAAGGATAAATAAATTACATAATTATGTGTGACAAATATAAATACATTCAATATGATTATATATTCAATGTAAAACAATCAATGTTCATTCACACATATTCATTGCACAACATAATCAACAAGTAGAAGTTTAACCCAAAGAATTGAAATTGGGTTAAGAAGTTCCCTTATAGAAATTCGATAGCCTAACGACGTCACTTTAAAATTCATAAAATGAGTTGATGAGAGAAAAAAGGGTATATCAACAGTTGGACATAAAATTTATAACAATTCAGATATATAATAACATATCCCAACATAATAATATGTAAATTAAAAGACATAACAAAAAGAAGACTTTTAAAATGAGGTGGGTGAAAGGTTCCCTTACTGATTTGGTAACCTAAGAAAAATACACCCCATGAAAGAGGGATCATAAAATGAAGATGTAAATACCCAAAAATTAAATTATATTATAAAAATAATACAATCATGGTCAGTACAAACACCACACAAAATTAAATAGTGGCAAATATAACATGAATCTCACGAGAATAAAAAGTGAGATGAAAACCCCTTACCACGTCGTAATCAATCGATTCGTATGACCAAAAGTTAAAAACAAATAAATGAATAAAATATTACCATGAATATAAAGATAATAGTGATAATATATATCAAATTGAAGTACACAATACACCACATGCAAAAAATAAGTGGCAAAAAATGGAAATATCATGGAATTAAAAGTGAGATAAGAAACCTCTTACCTCGTGTTCGACTTGACCCGTTCATTCTTTAATCTCCTAAATAATAAAATAAAGTTAATTTTTACTTTATTAAGAACCTTTTTCAAGTTTATTTTTCATTTTATATCACTTTTTACCATGTTATAAACATTATATAATCATTTATGTTAATAATGGTCATTTTGTCGATATTTGATACTTGAGTCAAAAATGAACTTGTATATTAACAATTTGTCCATGTGGTAAAAAGTTCATTATCTCCATAATGATAGTCATTATTTAGACATAATATATATCATATATATCCATTATATATATATATTTATTTATTTATTTATTTATTTGTAATAGTACATAACATTTGGAAATAAGAAATGAAATGCACCGTTTATGGAGACAGTAAGTCGTACGTACGCATGAACACAACTTTCATTTCTATTTCATATTTAATGGAATGAAAACTTAATGATACATATGTATATTATAATTCAAGTATAATATAATATGATATATATGTTAAATTATTTCGTTAACTTCATCCTTTATACATTCCATGTATGTCTTGAACGAATCATATCACCTTGAGGGGGCGGTAGTCCGCACTTCCTCAAATGAAATTATCGTATTTACACATATTGGAAAGAATAAAGGTATGTTTGTAAATAAAAATTAAAGAATCATAGATAAAACATAATATATATCATATATAAATATAGTGTCATCATAATTTCCACCATAAGAGGTGGTAGGAGAGGATTGAACAATCATCATTTCATGAGGCAGTAGTTCTTCGTCCATAGAAATAGTATGTTTTTTACCCATTATATGGAGGTGTTTGTAAGTTTAGTTCTAATAATTATCATAAAAAAACCTAATATATTTATTATACTGGGTCTTTTATAAAATAAAGGAATAAAAATATTTTATTGGGTTGGATAAGTAAAATAAAACAAAAGGACTTAAGAGAAGATGTTACCTTTAAATCGGGTATCTTCATTTGGTTTGAAATAAAAGGTTTACTTGAGTTGCCTTATTTCTAGGGTAAGGCTTATAGAGGTAGTATAGGAGTGCATGTAGATTAATTGGGTAGAGTTTTGATGAGCCAAGGGGCTTTAGAAGTGTGGTTAATGGGTTAGAATTGATGGATTTTTATAAGGGGAAGCAAGGGCTCTTTAGGAATGTTTAATAATATTATTTTATTATATAATTATTTTTGGTTTATAAAGGTCCAAAACTCATTATAGTCGAATATAATAAGACTATTGTTCGAAATAAAATTATCCAGTAATAATTTTATAAGTTTTTGATATTTTTTTAATCTTTATAATCATATTTCTTTAAATCATTCATTAATGAGGTAAACAGTGCATCATTATTGTGTCATAAATAATTTTATTTATTTGATGTATAAAAAATATAAAAAAATAAAATGATGTAGTAAATATTTTTATATTTAAAATTAATATCTATAGTTGAAGAGATAACTTATATAACCCTATGTAAAAATTGATTTACTAAAAGATATATGTTTATGTTATTTTTGTCTTTACTTTAAATTAATTAATATAAAGTGTCATTATCACTCTTATGTGGCTCCATGGGGTCCTAAAATCGACCCAATGATGCCCATGGTTGTAATTGTATCAACCAATAGGATTAGGAAACATTTTAGGGTAATTTAATATTATTATAATAATATTTTGTTACCCTTATTTACTAGATTTATCCTTTAGCCATGGTAAATAAAATTTTTACTAAAGTAAATATTCATGTTGCCTAAAAATAAAAGTAACCTATTTACACAATTTGGACCTAATGATTCCAAATATGGAATCCATTTTTTTAAATTAAAAACAAAAAAGTGTCAGAAATTAATTTAAAATTAATTCTCGTTGTCAAAACAAAAAAAGTGTTTTTAAGAAATAATAACTATCAAAATATTGACACTTATTTATGTCCAATTTCAAAGTGGAATTACTTACAATGATAAAAATTGGATTAAATTATAAAAACATAATATAATTACACTTTAAAACCAATTAAAAATATAATATAACCTTATAAATAAATTACATTAAAAGGTAGTTTTCAATTGCAATACTATATTTTTCACTATTCATTAAAAAACAATTTTATCATAAAAATACAAAAAATTTAACCAAAGTAAATTTTTATGTCCCAATTATAAAGAATAATTTTACTTTGTAAAATTGAACATATAAAAGTGAACAAAACTACATTTAAAGAGGATTCTCCATTAAAAGGTGATAAATCGACCTTTTAATGAATATTAGAGTATTTGTGCTTAAAATTAGATTCATTCACATTTTAAGCCTCAATCTTTTATTGGATAAATGTAAAAAAAATTAACAATCATATATAATCAGATTTTAGTTAGTTAAATTCAATATTACCAATACAATGGTTATTTGTAAACTACCTTTTAAAATAATAATTATATTATATTATTTTTCAGTATAACTCAACGTTGTGTGTAACGTAAGATTTCAAAGAAACATATTGTTGCATATCGGGTAGACCATCGAACATAGAATCCCCTTTAAAGTAAAATTAATATTTAATTCACAAATATTAATAAATATGAAATTCTTTATATTCTTTATTTACCTAGGATGTTACACTTTAACCAATGATAAGGCTTATTTCTCTAATAAAATAAAAAATAAGTAGAATAAGTGATTCACCCCCACTCTTAGTTATTTCTGGATGATCTAGGAGAACCTTTTAAAAACTAATTATAATTATAACCAATAATGTATTGGTGGAATAAATACATAAAAATTTATTCAATCGTGACATTTCCTATTCAAAAGAAAAAAAATATTTTTATTTCAATTATATTTCATTCACGATAAAAAACAATGATGTTGAATGTAAAAGGTGAATTTTATAATTTAACATCTCAGGAATGTGTTGTGTCTTTGTTAGTGTTGTATAAGGGTCACCATGAGAACACTACTAGTTTTTATCTAAAGTCTCAATCACAATTTGAGTTTTCAAAGGCATTATATTTATTGATATAAAATAATAACCCTATAAGGCCTATTTTTTGTTATTAAATATGTTTAAAAATATTCTAATACAAATTATATAGGATTTTATATTCTTAATGAATGATAATTTTAGTACTATAATATATTTTGATACCTTTTACATGAATCTTTTATATACAATGGAGTGTATCATATTATGTAAATATTTTTAATGAAATATATGGATGAAATGTGTAAGATTATATCAAAATATTATACCCTTATATGTCCAATAATTATTTTTAAAATTAATAAATAAAGAAGGATTACTTATATTTTAATAGGGAGGAAGTATTAAGAAAGTGTGTTGTAATTTTTCAATGGATTTCAAGGAAATAAATTTGTAAATTTAATCATTTGAGGGGTTTTTGTTTGATATATTTTAAAATATTATATTATAATTTTTGAAAAAAATGAATAAAATATATACTTAATTTGTTTGGAAGACCTTATATCAGAGCCAAATAAAATTTTTAGATATATTGAAATTATTAAATATTATTAATACCGTGTTATGGTTGAAGGTGAAGAGTTTGTTCATGTGTAATATGAAGATTTGGGGGTTATTTTAGATAAAATAATTATATATTATATAGGGAAATTATTTTATCATTAGTTTCCTATTAAACAAGATTTTTATGGGATATAAAGGGAATCTACTATCTCTCCCACTCATTTTGGGACAAAACATATCATATTATTTATGAAAAATATGTTAATGGTAATGGGGTGAACTAGGATGTGAGAACTTATCAGGATTATATTTCATGTTGTATCACATCTTTAAAGTAATCCTTATATATCCACTACATATCCATTTCTTAAAATTATTTTTTATCATGAAATAGTTAATATATTAATAACAATACTCAGAATTATTTTATGTGCATTGAAATATAGTTATAAGTTATAAATATTTCATTAGACCTAGATTATCAAGATTTTATAATCATTTAGTGGTGGATTTTTCATCAACCACACGAGTTCATAATGGTATTCCCATGTTTGATTTTGGTAATACTATTTCCACTTCTTAAAAGTTTTTGATGGGGATATTATTTTACCTTCTATTGTTTCTTCATTTATTAATTAGAATATAAAATATTTACTATAGGATTATAAATAAAAATTATAATACTCTGAGGATAGAGTTGTTTTTTAATATGTTCCAATTAACAATCATGGGTTTGTTGAAATAATGGAAAATAAGTAAAATAAAAACATATCTCTTAATGAAAAGGTGTATGTTATTGGTTTTACTAATATTTTTATTATAGAACCTGAAAAATATGAAATTCTATAGATAGAAGATGAAGTTAATCCAACTAATAACTGAATTAAATATGTGGTATGATATGTTTTATTCATTGAAAAAAATCTTATCAATTTAATGAAATTAAAAATGTAGATAGTTAGATAATATATTTCTTTTGAAATTGAGAAGGTCATGGTTAGAGGATTGTTTATATTTCCAGAACAAAGTGCATAATAATTGTGTTATATGCTAACCATGAATGAGAAAAATTAATTTAGTTTATAACGAATCCAAATCATTCAGAATAACTCTTTAGAATTAAATTATATTATTATAAAATAAAATAATATATTATTCATAATTTAATGAAGTATTGAACAAGAATTTTATCTTTTCCTATTTTTAAATATAATCGTTTTAAATTCATTAATTGGTAGTTTTCATTGTGATATACTGGAATTAATTATTATTATCACTCTTACTAATGGAGTGGTAATTTATTTAATGATTGATCTATGTGAAATCATTTTCATAGACAATAACAAAACATTGGAATTATATTCTTAGTGAAATGTTATTTTTGTAAAAATATTTAGATATAAAACATATTAAATAACCATACAATAATGGTCCTCCAATTTCCTCCTCACCTCATCCCTTCTCCCATTACATTTGGAAGTAGTTTTTGATTATATGGTTCATTGATTTAAATTATTTATTTCATTCCTTACTTTCTGATCATTATTTACATTAAATCCTGTAATTTAGATCATATTATTTAGTAATATTATGATTGATTTAATTTAAGAATATTTATTTCTCAATGAAATTATACGTCTTTCTATTAAGTTGTAAGGGAGATATCGAGAATACTGAATGATTATTATTAATAAATTTTTATTAAACCTTCAACATCCAGGGATTATATATAATAATCTATTTAAACCTAAATTTAAATTTATAAAATATTTATTCTTAATGAAATCAATGGTTTCTTATAAGAGTATTGGGAGAGTTACATAGATTGTATGCATGTTATTAGATATGGTTTTTGTGTTTTCATGCTACATGGTTATTTATTTACGTTATACCCATTATGATGAAATGTGATAATTTATTAAATTATTTTATTAATATTATATTTTTATTATTATTTTGGTATATGACAAATTCTTCTCTGGAAAAGGATCACTATGATGAAATTAGATAGAAATAGACAAAAAATCATTTGGTAGAAACATGTTGTGAAAGGTAGATAACCCCTAAATTATTAATTCTTTCTTTTTATATGAATTTTATACTTCTAGATAAGAGATAATGGGTAATTAGGTCAAGGAGATATAAGTGGGGATCAATAGTGATTGGGTGTGTATGATAAATATATTTATCTTATTAAAACCATCTTGTCAGTTCTAATTGTAGTGAAATGATTATAGGATCACACAATAAATATAATTACCATATGTTTATTTAATTACACACAATGGACTAATATAGTTTTCAAGGGTGTAGTAAAATTAAAATAATCTATAAAGGTATTTTTATACTTTTAATGGGGGGGTTTTGGAATAAAAAATGTTGTCGGTGTTTTAATGATGGGTTCCACGAGTTAGCTATGCTAAGAGATTTCAGAAAAATGATCTTATAGCTGTGAGAATCACTATATAGGTGATTGTATATTAGTAATTTTTTAGATTTTGAGTGGCCTAATTAATAAATATAAAAATTAAGAGAAAATTATAGTTCCTTGACATTCGTGTAAATCTATCCATCTATGTTGTCCTTATAGTGTTCTCAATGGGGTAAATGATTGAGAGATGTTTTCCAAGTTAATTCTTATATGGTGAAAATATTATGATCCTTAGGGTGTTTAGGGTTACCTTAATATAGATATAATATGGGTTATGAGAGTAAAATATAGACCTAAGTGACTTTGAGGGATGATATATCAAGGGTAGGATAGTTTAGATAATAATTAATCAAAGATAGATTTTTGGTTTGTGGTGTGATAATGGTTAGTATTTCTGAAAATTGGTGTTGTCAATATCCACCCCTAATAAAATCCCTCAGGGGTCAGTATAATAAAAGGGGGTGATCCCCATGGACCACCTCTAGTAGGCCCATGGTTGGAGACTAGAGGAGAGGACATTTATTGTGATATTGGAAGGGATTTCCCTCATAATTCTAAAGAAAAAATAATACAACCACCAAAAAACACACAAGAATATCCATATAGAGTGAAGTAGATACTAAAAAACAAAATTCATCTATATGTAAAACATTTACCGATGAATTATATATACAATCAATAGTGGAATAAATAATCTCAATTTATCTCCAACTCCTTCCAAGATTCTTGAACAGTAGCACCAATCTCCCTTGAACAATTCTCCAAAACACATATAAACCTATGGAGGGGTGAGAAATAGAAAGTAATTAGTATGATTTCGTTTATAGATAGTTTTATATACATATTATATACAATTTAGTGATATATATGTGTTTAAATATCTAATCAAGACAAGATTGTGGATTAATCTAATAAGTATAGTAATACCACATACTGTTCATTCTTGGTAGTATCACATTTAAATATATTATCATAGTATATTGATACATTATCTCACATGAACATAGGAAATCCCAATTTATAGGGATTTATAATAACAAAAGGGATTTCTATAACATAACATCAATAATAAATAAAAATTCCATATCACAAATAATTCCATAATATAACAACTATATAAATTAGCTATACAAGCAAAGAAGATCATACATCAAGTTTCACCAATAATCTCATCGTCATATCCTTATACCCCATGAAATAATATCATCACATACATGCACCCCATGAAGCTAAATTTTAACATCCTTATACATTTCCTAAAAAATATTCACATCATTGCACCCCATGTATCCACATCCTCGCTTATTTGACTCATGCCAAACCTCAAACCACTATTTCACTCGATAGAACAAGCCCATCAATCCATCACATCCATTGGTAATTTGTGCATGATTAACATAATCAACTAAAAACCATAATTGATGAATGTACCAAATTTGAGATCCATTATATCTCATAATTATGATATCAAATAAATAACATGTACAAACAAGTAGAAAATAAATAATAATGTAACCAAACATTCAATAAAGGAAACTCATAATAAAAATTCAAAAATAATAAATTCAAATGTAAAAATAAAAAACCAAATATAGTTAAATAAATGTGTAGAAACATACATAAAAACAAAAAACAATGTATCAATATCAATAAAACTAGTCACCCATTATTGATTTATGTCATTATATCCACTCTGAAATTCCCATTTGTTTCTAGAATACTTCCCCTTCCTTGGGTGTAATCACATATTGTAGTAGTAGAGTAAAAACATTATTAACTAACATAATATAATTATGTATGAATATTCAAGATAATATAAAAAAATTACATGAATCAATAATAAATATAAACACTTAAATAATAATTTTAAAATTCATTACATTAATTAAAATGAGCATTAAGAACCCTTAACATGGGACCATAAAAGTTAACAAGAGAATAGTATGAAAAGTAATTTCATTATGAAAATTTGAATCCCAACCCATGGACTAAATAATCATCACTGAACCTAAGGATAAATTATAACATATCACGTATTGTGAGGTTCATCCAGGGTTGATAAAAATATTTGGAAGCTTCTTAACACATCTTGGATCAATGATTTAATAGGTTTGTTTCAAAAAGGAAAAAAATCTATTATCCCTACACTTTTTTTGAAGTGATATCAAGAAACATGGATCATCATTATTCCACTCATTCGAAACAAGGGGATGATAGTTGAAGGATTTAATGATTCAAAAAATGTTTCTATAATTGTTCTCATATATCAAGCATGACATATTTTGAAATATAAGAAAATTGTAAATAACAACCCCTAATCATTTGGTCATTTCTGTATTCAGATTAATAAAGTTGAAAAATATTGGATTCTTTAACCAACATGTTCTGGTGCTCTACTTTGATGTGAGATGATATGGAATGACAATTTCAAATCCTGGAATTATTATGGTCATTGAATGGAATTTTATTAGGAATTTATAATTTTCACCAGAACATGTATAATTGATTTTAAGTAAGATGTGATCAAGAAAAATAAGGATATAAATAATTTCAAACAATATAAAAAATAAAAATACATTATAAACTATTTCAGTATCTCAATAGAGAAATTATAATAATACACATACAATAATCACAACATAGCACCCAAAGATATGTATTTTTCTTTCTAATATAATTTATTTAATTAAACTTCATTTACTTCATGCATTAAATATTTGAGTAATAGAGAGAATGGGATACAGAGAAAATTAGTTTTCATATATAATTCTAAAAACATAGTCATCTGATGATTTCCCTATTACCAAAATTATCAAATGCCCTATTATCAAAAAATAATACTGAAAAGGTCTCTCTAATTACCCTATATTTACTCATAAATTTTAGGATACCAGTAAACATTGTAATATTCTTAGGAATATCTATATATATATATCATTATTTCAATAACTATTTCATTAAACCTCCATTTGGTCCATTCATTTTATTTTTCAAGTAATAGTATTATTATTCCATAAATTTAGACCTCTATTTCCCCATGATAAATTATTAGAAAATATTTTTCCACTTAAAAATGATTTTTATGAGAGTTTTGGAAGAAAATAGGTTTTTTTTAAAAAATACTTTTACATATACATAAGGCACGGTATATGCATAATGGTAGATGGGGTTTTACACATATTTAGTTCCATAAGGTGTGTCATGAAACGGTAATTTGATATTACCCCTACAGAATGCATGACTTAAGTATCTATATAATGGAACATCATAGTTTCTCTTAGGTAATAGTTATTCATGAAAGGGTAACCTGAATCACATTTAAAAATAACTAGTTCACAAAAGGGTAAGCATACATACCCTCACACATGGGTACAACATACCCTCACACATGAAGAAAATTAATTTCCTTTATATGGTAGAAACTCCACCAACCAAAAAGGTAATAATGAACATAACGGTACTCTATAGATCCCATTAAATAATAGTGGGGTTACATGTGGGGGTAAGTAAAAAAATTTGAAGAAAAAAATTTCAAATGAATACCATATATTTAATTAAAATGTTAACTCTAAATAATAAAAATGATCGACGGATGAATTTCAAAAAAACCTCCAGGATTGAGGAAATATCAAGGATGTATTTCAGGAAAAAACTGATTCCTTACATGAGACTCCTCTCAAAAAAATCTCACCCTCAATTATTTTAAATAAAATCTAGAGTGAAATAAACCAACTAAAATCCTAACATAAAGGGATATATATTAGTCAAATAGAATATTTGCACAATTAAAACTTTCTAGGGGTATATTTAGACTACGACTCTAACTCATATCTCTCATAAAAATGCTAATAAAAAATATCTAAACAATGTCAATTACCTCATATGGAGGATCTTCACCACTATAAGAACTCCAAAAAGGCATCCATATTAATTAGAGGATAAATCACTAAAATAATTTATAAATATTTGGAAAAAAATCTATTAAAAGTCTTCAGATATCCATTTCCATTGGGGAAAAATATATTTATTTAACAGAAATCCTTACATACTGTGTTATAAGAAATCAAAACCCTAAGATGAGATACTAAATATATATAAATTAAGATTATTATTTAACTAGTTTAAAACAATTCATTATTAAATTAAAAACCCCTTTAAAACATTTAAGTTAGTATAATTATTTCCAATAAGAATAAAATTTTAGAAATAATTCACACTCATTTCCATTAAAAACATAAAATCATTGGAATAATGTTTTATGTTTTTATGTGAAAATTTTTCATTTTCATTTTGAGAAATTATATACCAATAAATATTTTGAAACGGTATTTAAATTATCTTCCAAAATAATTTTAATTTTCTTATGAATAGAGTAATGAAATAAATATATAACATGCCTCACTACAGAACGTTGTATACTAAATATATGGACTCATTATTCCAAATAAATCACAACTGATTACTTATAAAAAACTAATTGTTTGATCATATCATACCTGGTTCATAACTTATTGAACCATCCATATTCAATTAACTATTTTGTATCAACCATAATTCTCATGACTTTGATAATGAAATCAAAAAGGTTGGTGCATATCTCATATATCACATCAATGAACCAAATTTTTTGTTTTCAATTTTGAATCAAAAAAAATACTTGATATCTTAATATTTAGGTCAGTAAAATATTAACACCATCAGTAAAGAACATTAATATTAAATAATATAGATTATATCAAAGAATGAATGCACTGAATAATCATAGCTCAGTTACTCTGGATCACCTTTTTCAATTGTAAGAAAATCAACCATTCAATTTCATTTTAATTAATTTAAATATTTTAAACAAGGTTTTAATAATAACTAAACCAATTTAATAGTATCTTATAGTAAATGTAAACATCAAATAAGTAATACTGAGGATCATTACATTATATCACACAATATATCGAATTATGGTTAGTAGAAAACATATATCATCTAAAAAACAATCAGAAAACATCTTGTAAGTAAGATAGATAAAGGATATCAAACATGTTATTAATGGATAACCACTATGAATTTACTCCATTGCAATACCGCCATCACTTTATCCCATGATATTCTAAAGAAAGTCATTCCAAATGACATAATACCATACAAGTTCCAATTAATGATATAAAACAAATTTTTAAATTCATGGTCTTCCAATGAATTATCTTGGGATTATAAATCAAAAACCGCAAAACCAGGCAATGAAATTAAAGAAATATTTTATTCATAGTAATTAATAATAATTTAATAATTTATGGAAGGTAATTAATTAAATAAAATAATTAACATAGATTATTTTCATTCCCAAAAAAAATAATCCAATTGAATAATTTGACTAAACAACTTAAAGAATATTTCATTTTATTAAATGCATGAATCTTAAATATTCTTGTAAAAAATTTATTTTTTCAAATTAAGTCAACATAATAAATAATTTTTAATATGATACATAAATAAGAAATCAAAAATATAATTTTTATATAAATCAATCCCTTAGAAATGATTTATTATTCATCAAAAATAAAATGATTTTCTTCCCAATTTATAGTTTTAAATTAAAATATTCATGTAGTTTTTCTAGTTTACATACATTAATCCTGAAAGAATTATCCTAATAGTGAATATAAAATTCCTTAGATATTATTTTCAAAAAATAAAATTAATACACCGAATTATATATTTAATGAATTAGTTTTTAATTTCTATAACACTATTACTATTTTATTAATTGTCATCAATCAAATTTATAAGATTAATTTTTTCATGTAACATTTTTAAAGAAAATTTAACATGTATTTATTTCATGATTTTTAGCATAGCATGTCTTACTAGAATAAACAAATTTATTATAATTTAATTTATAAGGAATTTTTAAGGGTTCATTATTTCATTATAGGATATAATAAACAAATAGATAAATCATAATAACAAATCAAAATATAACCCATGACAATGATATATGCATCCCTCATAAAGTTTCTATCTTAAAATAATTTTATTCTCTCCTGAACTAATAGAAACTCTTGGGATTTACTCAACATTGATAAGGGGGTGAATCATTGTTGGTGTTGTTTTATCAAATGTATAATTTTTAACCATTATCATCTTTGGTCATCTAATTCTCACATAAAAAATGTGGATATGAGATTTATAGGTTTTCCTTTATGTAATAAAGCCTACTAGTTAGTGTAATGGGACAAAAATCCTTGAATAGACAAACTACTATAAGGATATATTTTTTATAGTGGATCCTCCAAAAACCAATCCTAAAATAGATCTGTGGTACTCTACATTCATGAATGTGGAAAATCCCATGTCCCTAGATAGGTGATAGCCTATTCCAACAAGCTGCTTCATGATAGATCTCTACACTACCTATATAAAAAATCATTAACTTCATCAATTTCATTAAAACACTAAGAATTTAATCCACCGGTTGTGAAATTTATTGATAGTTTCAATTTTTTTACATTCCTATCATCCTTATTCTCTAATTTTGGTATACAAAATATCATGAAATAAACTATGTTTCTTCTTATCTTGTATGAATGTCAGTGCACATAATGTTCTTTGTGCCTTCTTTATAATCTTGCACTGATTAAAGGAACCTTTTTTCTCTGTAAAACTACACTACACAGATCCTTCTTACTCTTATTAAAATCTGGCCAACTCTTCTCATTCTTATTCTTTTTATTCTTATAAAAAATGATTCAAAAAACATTTTTCACTTATTCTCTTCTTTATTAATGATTCTTCTTTCTATATAATATATTTTAAAAAACCTTTTATTATTTTCTATTATTTACTTACTCCAATTCAATTACATAATATATTCATCATTTCCTCCTTTATTCTTAAATTTTTCTTATTTATATAAAATTATACTACACTAGATATATCTTCAATTATTAAACTCATTTAAATTTATATAAAGGACCAGAGATGGTTCTCTCTATTCTTTGATTGCAGAAAATATTCAATTTAGTTTTTGAATAAGATATTGAACTCATTACCATATTCAAAAACCTAAAATATATACATTTGTAATAATAACTACAACATATTCCATCTTATACTCTCTCTTATTTATTATTGTATTTAAAAAAACTATGTAAATACATGATTTCAATTTCCATGTATTATAGTAATTAAAATCCTCTACGATCTTTAGTCACTTCCCTCAAATAGATACTCAATTCTCTACCAAGATTTTATTTTAATAAAATATCCTCATTAATGGCATTAATCATTATGTATTTTTCATGATATTTTTATTGAATGTTCATCTTAACAACATCACCACACTTAAATAAATGATTGAAATAATGAATTCAAGCCACATTAATTAAAAACATTTAGCATATCGTTATTTCATCGTAGTGAAAGTTTCTCCTCATGCATGAAAATGAAATGTATGTTGCATGTAATACGATTTTTTCAAATAATCATACATTTATGTATTTTTAATTTTTATCCCAAAACTAGTATATGGAATGTAATATTTAAGAAAGGTATACATGCATGGAATTAATTTCTTATTCCCTCGTAGTATGGTCTAACTATATCAGATACCATTATATTCATTTATATCATTCTACTTTCATGCATTAAAGTAAAACTACAGGCATGAATCACTATTTCAAATACACCCATGTGATTCTATAGTGTGATCAACGAAGAATACTAGTTTTGTCTCTAGGAGATATAAATAGCATTATGTATCCATGATAATCAAAAAGGTATATCTAAATTTTGAATTCACCATGATTGAATCTTAATCAGCCTTCATGTAGGATCATGAATGCACAACATTATGAAAAAATGATATAACATTATTATGATGGAATTATGGATCAATGGATAGACCATAAAACTATACATTCCATGTATGGTTGATTATAATACACTGAAGAAAGATATTCATTTTCATTAATGTTTTCAACTTTATTGATGATATTCATTGATCTACATCCATGTGGAAACTTTTTGGAGGTCACCCAAAATCTCTCCTACATAGATGATCATTCTATATAGAATATCCATTAATGTTTGATACTCAAACATGTAGAATATCCATATTTCCCTTAATTATCAAATTTATCAAAGATTTAATCTCATCACAACCCATTAAAGATTAATTTTTATAGAAACACTATATATGGTTGAACCTAACATATATATCATCTAAGGATAAACCTCTAACTCAGATTGAAGGATTTATCAATAAATAAAGTTATGGATCATTTCATGTTTACATAAACAATTGAGTGAATGAGGATTTTAGTTAGGTTGTAGGGGAAGATTACATGGAATCCTCAGATAGTGAGGATGGATTCAATAGGATAGTATTGGTTATATTATTATATTTTTAATAGGTTAATGATACTCATAATGCTTTTATCCCAATTCAAATGATCTCATGATGTTGGAATCCTTAATAATATAAGACCCCACATCATCTATGAAGTTCTTAGTGTACACGTATATTTTGGGCTTCTTCTCTCTTTGCCACATTATTTCCCCACACAATGGTGTTGCCTACTCCTATTCACACTTTTTTCAAGCTATTATTGCTTATGTGGGATATTTTATTCACTATGCTCCCCGCCACTTCTGGATGACCATTATAAAATGGTTCTATGTGGTAGTGAATTCCTCACACATGTGTAGTTTAATTAGTTCCTTTGCAAGCTTGAGGATAGCTATATTTTTATTAAGATCTTATAAAATGTATAAAATCTAATTAATCATTTGATTAAAATTCCCTTTTCCCCATGATTGTTTTCATTTTATTCTTCAAAATTTATTCATCTTAAACAAAAATTAATTTTTTTCATGGACTTATGAAGTCCTCAAATATATTTTTCCAAATATTCATGTAATCTTATTCCCATCTACTCATGTAATTTTTTTATAGCCTTCTTTAATATTTATTCATTAAGAAAAAATAATAATATTTTTTCAGGAATATCTACAATAATAAAATGTATTTTTATATAAATAATATATGAATACTTGAATGATTATGAAGTTGTAAAAATACTCAGTATTTAAACTACTCTTTTTTTTTATTTACTTATCCTCCAAAAAACATTCATTAATGAAATCTTCTTATTCATTGATAACCATTGACAACAAATAAAATACCCACAAAGTGGGTTCAACCTAAACATTCTTTGTTGGATTTCATGGTCCTCATATTGGATCATATGGGGCTATAATAATTATATCATAGTATGCATCTTTATCATTAATAGTTCTAACATATGACACATAGGGCATAAAATTAATAGGTACTAGATAGTTCCCCATCTTCATTGGAAGTTGATGTTAAATGAAATTGTTCACATAAAAATCCATGTAAGCCTCTATTTTCCTAAATAAAAAATCCATCCTATATCTCAAAAAAATACTTGATACCACATTGTATATCCCCATGGAAAAAAATATTCATAAGGATTAAGAATAACAAATTTCTAATTCGGATATAAATTTCCCTATTTGAGATTCTTGATTACATCAGAGCTAGAGAATATTGACTAACACTCTGACAAAACCTTTATCTAGTAAATTATTATTTCTATACACCCCTTTATAGGATTTAAATTTTTTAACAATCGTATATACTAAGTCTTGAGGTGGCATTCCTGGGGAATTATCTCTATTATGAGGAGCATCCAGTAAAGATCTTGGACTGTAGAGAAAAAACTCTATAAAATAAGAAAACTCACATTGTCAATGTACTGTAAAAGAACCATATATATTAAGTGGTAACATGGGAACATGAAAATGAATTTAAATAGAAGTACCCTTACCTATTTTCATCTAAGTATTTTAAACAAATCTCGGATAAAATTTATTAAGTGGGAAATAATGTAACAACCCGTTTTATATATCTATAATTTTCCTTCAAAATATTTTTTTACAAATATAGTAATCTCATGAACCACATAATAAAAAATAAAAAAATTATATACAACATTAAATTCATATAATAAATATACACAATACAATTGATTGTAGTAAAATTAGACAATAAACATAGTAAAATTAAAAAACTCAAATTGGGAATTTTGGATCAACAATGTATCCTAGAATAAAAAAAATTCAAAATAAATTCTGTAAAAATAAAAAAAAACATTAGTAATGTAATAATATTTATTAAAAAAACATTTAATTTTAATGAATTTTGAATGGACTAATAAAGAGATATTTAATGGTTTTATAAAATAATATGATTGAAGTAATAATAAAACTCAATCATAAGAATTGAAACATAACTTTTTGAATAATAAAATAATATTTTGTTATCTTATGAAATAAAAAAATCATGTATATAATAGTAAACTTTAAAAAGATTTTTTAAATATTATAAAATAAAAAATTGGCATAATGAAATCAAAATTATATTTTTAAAGAAATATAAATGTTTTCATTTTATTAAAATACTCAGTGTTGAAAATTTTAAAAATTTGAATGAAATGTTTATTTTCATAAAATTGTTTAAAATGAAACTATTTATTTTCCTATAATGGATTTATTAATTTTTTAAATCATAAGTAATTTCCAATGGTTCTCAAATTCAATCATGTTAGAAAAAGTTGTAATTATTTATAAATAGGCATTTTATTTCAGAATTAAATTTATAATATTTAGGAAACTAATTTGATACAAAATAATTAATTTCAGGAATCATCATTTTGAAATGATCTATGGTTGTTTTTTTTATTTATATGAAATGGTTGAATAAATAGGGAATAGTGAAAAGAATCTATATTGGGTGACTTGAGAAAAAATAATAAATTAATGAATATTTTAGTAAAAAAAACCCCACTCCTCCCCTTATAAATACAACCCTTCACAACCCCAATTCTCCTCACACATTAAAATAATTATCTTCAAAAAAATATAATATAACACAATGATATTTTAATAAAACATTTTTTTAATAGCATATATGAAATGAAACCACGTTCCTAAATGAACTACAAAAAATTATCATTTACATATGTTTATAATAACCTATACGTTATATTAGAGAGTATAAATAGTATGAAATGAAGTATTAATATATATATATATATATATTTATTTATTTATTTAACAAAAAATAAAAATTCATTGACTAATTCTTGTAAAATAGGTACTCAACATTTAGAAAAGTTATTTTGTGCTTCAGAAATATGTTTTATTAAAAAATGATTTTTATAATTTTTTTGTGATAAAATATTGTAATTTAATTCTAGACATATAAAAAATTATTTTATTAATATAATATCATTTTTAAAATCATCATATCAAAATTTTCTTTCGGTGAAATTTTTTAGTTTTTCTAAAAAGATTTATTTTCAAGTGAATAAAAAAATATACCGATTTTTTCAACTATATTTTCTCAACCATATCATTTTTATATCATAACAGAAAATATATTAAAATTTAAAATAAGTTATAATATATTATAGAACTCCATTTTTTTTATTTGAACCATCTTGATAGTTTATTTTGGTATAATTATATTTTCTTATTCAAAAAATCAACTTTATGAAAAAATTAATTTTTATAAAAAGATATTTTCATCACTTTTTTCACAGTTTTTTTATAAAAAATCACCATTTATAGATATTTAATTTATAAAATTATTTACATATTCTAAATTAGGAGGTTATAATTTAGTAAATAAGTCTGTTTCATTTTATACATTATGAATAGTAACTGTGGCCAAATTTATCACCTCAATAAAGGGTAAATCTAGTTAATCTAGTTTAAAACTAAATTATGTGGCCATAATATTTCATCATAATTCATATTTGAGGAAGATAATACTACCCTGAACACCTCAATCTATAAATTTTGTTTTTTAATGGACACATTTCCATGAAATTAACTTATATTTTATTTAAATGAAGGAAATAATAAAATGTCATTATCTTTAATTTAATATCTCTTATCTTTCCAAATAGAAAAAAAAGTATAATATGAATGAAAATAAATGTATATTTTTAGCTTAATGAAATTATTTTCATCATATAAGTTTATCTATAATTTTTAGAAATATTATAATTACATTAAATGCATGTACAATGATAATTGTGTATTTATTTTATTTATAGAAAAATAAAATAAATTATTTATAAATATTAATAGTGTTATAAATAGAATTTTATAATCTATACCATGAATTTTTTTATATATGTGAAATATTGGTAATATTTAAATTTATTACATATTAAATAAAATAATTTCTAGATATATTTGATGTCAAAATAAATAAATACTGTCAAAATTGTGATCAATGTTTTTTTATCAAAATAATATCATATAAAGTTATTTTAAGATTGTAAAAATATTTTATGTTTACTATTAAGATTATATAGGTCTAAATTTCCATCTATGGCACATTTTTTACTTAAATTTATTCTTATATGTAAAATTATAACTTGTTAAGAGTTAAAAGGGTGTTACTACTTTTAGTAATAAAAATAGGTTAACCAAGGTGTTAATAAATTAGAAATGGTTTAAAATGATATAAAAAGTAGAAAAAAATTCATTAGATGATGTTATTTCAACCATACCCACTTTTTCTAAGAATTAATTATAATTTTAATGCATTTGTATCTAGAATAGTCATATTATTTTATAATGTTTTAATAAATTCCAAAATTGAACTTCACCTCAATTATAAAAGAAACCTCCTTCATCACTTCTTTATACCAAAAACACTGATAATTCCTCTTATAAAATTCTTTAACCATATTCTGTAGTTTATTTTCTTCAGAAAATAAAAACCCCATGTTCCTTAAAAAATATCTAAAGGAGGACTATTGAAGAAGATGTAAACCAACATATTTTAATTTATTTTCTATTATACTTCTCCAAAATATATGGTATTTATCACAATATAGTGCCATAATTATACTAAATATACTAAAAATTTTCCATGATTATGAAACCACCATTGTACATCATATTTCCCATCAAATGAGTAGTGAAAATGTTGCTCGTGCATATTTATGGCATATCACCTCCACATAGAGATACAATTCACATTACCCCACTATATTTAATAGAATATTATTATTATGGGTTCATTGTTTATATTTGATATTTATAACACTATTATACTTATAAAAATATAATATCATATCTACCTTATAAGAACCTATACTTTAAAAACATAGATATTACATCAAAATTGAAGAATATTAATTAGAAAACATATAAAACCCACATAAAGACCATATAGGTTTAGTGTCTTTAGAAAATGGAAAACATAAACAACTGGTTCATAAGATATCTACACTGTCTCCTACTTATTCCTTTATATCTATACCCCTTTTTGTTATATCTTACTAATAATCTTCTTCAAAACCTAGGGGAAAAGAAACATAAGAAAGGGTGGGCTCATATGCTTAATAAGAATAAACAAGGTATAGATCAATCATATCATAATCATAATACATAAGTATATAACATTTGAAAATATTATATAGCATATGAAAGATCAGGATATCATGTCAGGGGATAAATCATAAAAGTTATTAAATAATAAATGAACATATTACCAAAAGTTATTAGATAATACATTTAATGTTTTTCATACACGTAAGCATATTAAATAATTTCATATTTGTTAAGTCCCATTGACAAGACCATCATAGTGGACAATTTCCATTACTAAAATAGGTTTACTTCCCATTCCAACCCTATATTACTGAACTGAGATCTTTCCCATTCTAGCCCTATCTATATCATGAGATATAAATATTTTCTCAATGCATTGGATAAATATATAAGTCACACCCATTTCATATTGAAATCCTTCTTATGTGTTACCCAAAAACATAAATCATTCATCATAGAATAAAATGAGTTTTTTAAACCTTATTCCAACATAACATAATATTTATAAATCAAATTGACTTCATAAATAGGATTTCATTATAAAAATAATAAAATATAGTAATAATATGGAGAGTATACTTGAAACATAAACCTATTAAATAATTCCATCTTAGATGGAAAATAATTTTAATATAACTCTTGATATTAATTCTTGTGAAAATTATTCTTTCTTCTTCAAAAAAAATTCTTTTCGCGAAATGCCACACAATAATAAAAGGAAATAATTTCATTTAATATAAACATAAAATATTTTAATGTATGTTTCATGGAAATATTTTTTATGAAAACATAAATACATTTCATGTCTTATAAGTTAAAAGAAAATATTCTTCTCGTACTTTTGTAGGGTAATTTAAAAGGTATGTTGTATTGAAAATTGAAAACATATTTCATTCATAAAATTTAATAAAAATTAACCAATGTAAAAAAATTACTTTTAACAATAATATAATAATATAAATAATATTACATATTTAAAAAACATGGATTTGGATAATAAATAAACCCCACGATATACTTATATATAAACAATATCGAATAATAATGATATTGAAAAATTTTCCCTTACCAAAGTTCTGATATCCATTATATATATTTGAACCTCCTATATAATGATTGAAATAATTTCATTGACTTATCCCAAAATAATTTCCATTTTTATGATTGCATATATTATTATATTATCATTTGTTGGCTAATAATATTTCATTATTATTTGTTATTCAGGAATAAATGGCTTCTTTTTCTTATGCATGTTTTGTTGAATAAGTTCCAATTCATAATAAATTATGTAGTTATATAATTCAATAATGATATTAATATCATATATATCATATTTATTTATTATATACATTTATATAATCAAGTTTTAAGGGATATCCTGTAAAATGAATCACATCCCATCGTGGAGACGGTAGGTCGTACGTACGCACGAGCGATGGTATCATCTATTTAATTATGAAATGGTATGGAAGTGGATGGTATATGTATTGTTCTAGAATAAATATACTATTGTAATAATAATATATAGTTATTATTTCCATTATTACACCCATCCAAGTAATGTGGTGGTTAAAAACAGTTGACACAAGGGTGTGAAGATGGTATGTCGTATGTACGCATGCATGGTGATTTCATTTCACATGGGATGGATAGAAGGTTGAATAAGGTTGTTTCATAAACATAATAACCTCTCAGTATATAGGTTATAATTGATTTATTACCTAATAATGGAAACAGCAAATTAATAGTAAGTTGAAGAAGAAATCATCATGAGAGTGTTGGTAAAGGAGATTACATCACCTTTGGTGAGCTCCCTCAAGATCTCCCATTAAAGGAACTAAATATTTTCTTTTGAGAATAGCATAACCACTAGAATGAGACTAAGAAATTGGGGAGGGTAAATGGGTAGGGTATGTACAAACTTTAAGGATCAATGAGTAATTAAGAAATGAGCGAGTGGATCCCCTTTTATAGTTGAGGTTGGGGCACCTTTGAAATTTCCAAAAATATTAATTTATAACAAATTAAAACAACATACAAAAACATAAAAAATGTCCTAGTTTCTAAGATGATATGGTATATGGATGAAGTATCATCATCCAGTAAATTTTATAGAAGTTTTTAAGTCAATTTAGACCTTATCATTTTTTAACACTTAGTTGTTCTATTTAATTTTTAACAATGATAACAAATATTTCAATATTAAAAGGGTGAAATAGTAATATATATAATGTTAAATAGAACATAAATGAATAATTTAGAATATTTTAAATGATTTTATTGTTATTATATATTTTTTAAAAAATTATGATTTTTAAATAATTTAATAGTACATTATTTTGATAAACAATCAATAGTGCCAATTTTGATACTATACAATTTATTAATTATTAAAAATATAAATATAACAATTTAACTTCAAACCAAATATTTTATTATATTCATAATCTTTCAAGGTAATCTAAAAAATTAGTTTGGTATATTAATTATAAAAATATATATTTATTCAAATATTTTTAATAAAATTTATTTATTATCTCTATTAATAAAATAATTATAACATAAGTATTCTGTAATTATTTAATATACCTATTTTTTGGTTAAAATTTTAAAAATAAAATACCGTAACTAATAAAATTATTCTAGAATTCATATGAATATTTATATTAGAATATATCTTCTATAAAATCCTATATTAAAAATGTTATATTTATTAAAATGTGAATTTGACAACTTTAACATCATTTTAAAAAAAATATTATAAGTGTCGTAATATTTCCCATGTGGCTCTAAATGGTCAACAACTCGACCCTTGTATGAATATAGTAGATATATAATCGACCAATAATATTTTTTCAATCGTTATTTTATTTTAATGGTTATTATCATTTTAATAAAATTACTTTATTTATTTTTCATAAATTAAATAATTTATGCATCATTATTTTCTATATATCCTTCTGTTAAAGAATATGTAGTTATTAAAATTTAAGTGAGATTATTCAACTTTTCATAAAATAAGATAAATTAAATGTTTAAATCTCATCCAAGTGGCTTCCAAAAGATACCATTTTGACCTAAGGATGATTTAGGTCAAAAAAACACTTAACAAATGATATTAGGACATGTTTTGTGGTAATTTTATAGCATTACTTTTACCCTTAATTTTGGGATTTACCCTTTTATTGTATAAATAATAAAATTACCGAAGATACTGTTCATAATGCCCAAAAATAAAAGAAATATATTTACATAATTTTTACTTTATGATTAAAAATATGGAATACATTTTTAAAAATTCAATACAGATAAGTTTTAATAATTAATTTAAAAATAATCTCTTTGTCAAAATAAGAAAATAGGTTTTTAAGAGTTAAAACATTACAAAAGATTGAAATGTTTTTACATATGAATTCAGTATAAAATTTGTTTCAATAAACTACTATATATTAATAGATAATAATGTAATATATTTACACATTAAAAACACTCAATAATATAATTTAACCATATAAATTATTTTGATGAAAAAAAATTCAATTAAAATTTGGTATATTTTACTATTCATCAAAACATGAAAGTTGTCAAAAAAATATCAAAAATTAATCCAATGTAAATTTTTATATCCCTATTTAAAATAAAAATTATATTTTGTCATATAAAAATTATTAATGTTCCAAAATTTTATTTTAAAAAGGGTTCTCAATTAAAAGGTGGTAAAATTACCCTTTTAAAAAAATATAGGTTTTTATATATAAAATCCAATTTATTAATATCTTATTACTAAAATATCTATTAGATGAATATAAAAAATATTTTACCAAACGTAAAACATATATATTTCATTAATTTATTTTACGAAATGTAATTTACTTAATTTATTAACACAAAAATACAAATATTTCTTATAGATTTCATTGGTTTATATTTTTTGAGAATTAATTTATAGTCAAAGAATTCACCTTAAATTTTTTTAAGTTAGTTATATTTATTCCCACTAACTAAATGGATTGGTTATAATGGTCATTTTATACTAATGGTATCTCACAGTTCACTTAATTTTATGATTTTGGGCAATGGAAGCTATTGATGAATTATAATTATTTAAAGAATATATTTTATAAAAACATCTAGGAATTACATTATACCACCATTAAACTAAATTC
This sequence comes from Viscum album, assembly GCA_963277665.1. Lineage (NCBI taxonomy): Eukaryota > Viridiplantae > Streptophyta > Magnoliopsida > Santalales > Viscaceae > Viscum > Viscum album. The sequence goes on along the minus strand of OY728135.1, from coordinate 871,661,320 downwards.
CTCCCTCAAAATTGGTCACTTGGATACAAAAAAGATGAGGATACCTCTGCCTCATCACATCCTCATGTTCCCATGTATCTTCCTTTAATTTTTGGTTCCACCATAAAACTTTTACTAATTGGGTGGTCTTTCTTTGTAGAACGTTTTCGCTATGATCTTGAATCTCTATCAGTTATTCTTCATAAGAAATATATTTCTCTAGTGGTATGACTTTTGAGTTTATTATATATGAAGGATCATGATGTACTTTATCAGGATAGATACAAGGAACACAACATGAACATGAGAGAGATTCTTTGGAACCAAAAATCTATAAGCTACCTTCCAAAAATGATCAAAAATTTAAAATGGACCAATATTCATAGAGCTTCGCTTTCCCTTATTTAAAAATTTTATTACTCTCTTCCAGGGAGATATTCGTAGAAACACCTTATCACTGACTTCAAGCTCTAGGTCTTTTATTCAATTTTGAGCATAAATTTTTTGTCAACTCTGAGCTGCTCTTATGTTTTGTTGAATAGATCTTACCTTCTCTACTATTTCATCAACAAGATCAGGTCCTAATAGATTTCTTTCCCCAACTTCATCTCACCAAGTTTGAGTTTTGGGCTTATTTCCATAGAGGGTTTCATAATCCATCTAAATACTAGAGTGAAATCTATTACCCTATGAAAATTATACCAAATTTAGTTGTTGATCCCAACCAACATTGAAATCAATAGAGTAATCTCTCAACATGCCATATTGAGTTTGAATTTTTATCTCAGACTGACAGTCTATCTGATGATGATAAGTAGTTTTAAAACATAACTCTATATCCAGAGCCTGTTGAAGACATCACCATAACATTTAGGTAATCCTCAGATCCCTATCAAATATAATATAAAGTGGTACTCCGTGAAACCTTACCACTTTATTTACATATATCTGGGAAAGAAGATCAGCAGAGAAACCCTCTCTAATATAAATTATGTGTGCCGACTTCATATGGTGATCAACTATAACCCATATAGCATTATGGACTTTAATTGTTTTGGGATGTCCAATGATAAAGTCCATTGTTGTTTTTTCCATTTTCATTTTGGTATGGGTAATGGTTGTAACATCTCCTTATAATTTTATCTCTTAGAATTGACATGCTGAAAAACCATGCATCGAGAGATATATTCAGAAACATCTCTTTTCATTTAATCCCACTAGAAATACAATTTTAGGTCCTTGTACATCTTTGTGATTCTAGGATTAATATTGAATTAAGAACTATGAAACTCATCCCATAGATCATTATATAGTTATAGAATGGGAGGAATATTGTAACGCCCCGACCCTAGTTACCCAGAGTCAGTGCATTATTGCGTAACATTGGCATGATCACAAAAGATCAAGTTTAAAAAGACCGATTATTTTAGTAGCCTTGGAAACACTAGATACATTCATAAGTCTTACATTACATCATAAAGTAAAACAAAACTACAACAACATCTTGTCTTCATATCCCCTCATACTATCCCTGCAGGTCATTCATAATATACTTCTTCACATCCTGGAGAAATTAAAACATTGGAAGGGGTGAGTTCAGATGCTCAGTAAGGATAACAATATAGTGGAAGATTTTATAAATAAACATTAACATTTAAGGCAATGTATAACTAAAACAAAAGCCTTTAAACTTGAACTTCAGCATAATATGGCAAAAATAAAATGAAATAATGCCATTTACTTATTCACATGGATATTCTACTAGTCGAATAATCACAAGCAATATCAATAACCACTTTCATAATGATGGAATGCATAATTTCAGACTATCATAACCATGTAGCCAAGGCCTCGTGCCAATACTACAAATAAGATTTTGTCAAGGCCTCATTCCAAAACACTATTTTGTCTCATGAGACCTATCGATGCATCGAGGAGCTATAGCAGGCTCCACCCATCACTTATTAATTCCAATGCATTCCTTATATGAAAAGGTTTAAACATATCATAAACCATAACATAATCATATCACATAAAACATAAATAAAGGAAACATAACATTTCCACATTTCAATCACAAGATATAAATACAACACATTTATATAATAAAAACATTATCAAAACCATTTTCAATACCAAAATAAAAGAAAATTAAAACTTGGTATTTATTTTTCATTTAAAAGAAGTTATGGCTTGTAGAGGAAGCCGAAACTCAAATAATGGTCACGACAGTGGAGAAGTCGTTTTTGCATAGGTACGACAAAAAAACATTCCCTTTTGTCATTTATTAAAACACTTCGTATAAAAAGATTATTTTTGAATAAAAGTAAAAGTCAAAGTGGTTCATACACCGTATAAAAGAAAGTCTTATATTAAAACAAAATATGCCTCAATGAAAGAAGATTGAGACGAAGTCCCTTAAAAAGATAATTTTTTATATAAAATAGATATATTATGTGTATTAACTATAAGTACATGTAAAGAAAGTAAAAATACAAGATAGGACATAATAATATCATGAAATAATTTGAAAGTAGAAGATTAACCCAAAGAACGGAAATTGGGTTAAGAAGTTCCCTTACCTCGTGTCCGGCTTGACTCGATCGTTCTTTAACCTCCTGGATAATAAACTAGAGTTAATTTATACATGCTTAAGAATCTTTTTAAAGTTAATTATTCCTCTTATATCACTTATTACCATGTTATGAACATTATGTAATTATTTAAGATAATAACGGTCGTTTTGTCGATCTTTAGTACTTGAGTCAAAAATAAACTTCTTATAATTACAAGTTGTTCATGTGGTAAATTATCCATTACATCCAGAATTAAATTCATGATTTATATATCATATATATCCAGTATATACTTGCCTTTATAATATTACATAACATTTAGAGGTAAGAAATGAAATGCACCGTTCATGGAGACGGTAAGTCGTACGTACGCATGAACGCTACGTTCATTTCTATTTCGTATTTTAATGGAATGAAACATAATGATATAAAGTTATATAATAATTCCAGTATAATATGATATATAATATCACTTACTCCATCCTTTATACGTCCCACATATGGCATTAACGATTCAAATCACTTTGAGGGGCGGTAGTCCGCACTTCCTCAAATGAAATTATCGCATTTGCACAACATGCAAAGCATAAAAAAATGTTTTGAATGTAAAATACATAAGCGTAGAGAGAAAATAAATATAATATATATCATAAATAAATATAGTGCCATCATAATGTCCACCATGAGAGGTGTTAGGAGAAGATAGAACAATCATCGTTTCGTTAGGCAGTAATTCACCATCCACAGAAACAGTATGTTCTTTAACCATTAGACGGAGGTGTGTGTAAGTGTAGCTCGAATAATTATCATAAAAACATCATAGTATATTTAATATACTGGTGTTGTTACAAAATAAATGAATAAAAAGAGTTTAGGGGGTTGGAGAAGCAAAATAAAACAAAAGAACATAAAAGAAGACATTACCTTAAAATCGGGTAAATATTTTTTATTTGAGCCAAAGGCTTCCTTGGGAAGACTTCTACCCAAAGTGAGGCTTCTATGAGTAAGAGAGGGAAGTTCAGAGAGTATTTTGGCAGAGGTTGTCCAAGCCAAATGGCTTGGAAAGTGTGAATAAGGTGGTAGTGGTAGAGGCCTTTTATAAGAGGAGAGGAGGGGCACTCTTGGAAAGTCATGAAATGTTACTTTATTATATAATGATTTTCGGATTTTAAAGGTCCCAAACTTATATATTTCGAGTTTAAGGTGATAAGGGTTCTAAATATACTCATTCAATACGTTTTTGACAAGTTTAAGTCTTATATTTTACATTATCTTTTCATTTTATTTAAATCGTTAATTAATGAGTTAATCGCTGCATCATCATGGTGTCATAAATAATTTAATTTATTTAATGTCTAAAAATTATAAAAAAAATATCATGATTTATTAAATCTTTTTATCTTTCCAATGAATATTTATAGTCGAAAAGTTAACTTATATAACCCCATGTAATAATTGTTTTAGTAAAACAACACATGTTTGTGACAATTTTATTTTTACTTTAAATAAAAAGTTATTAATGTCATTATCTTATCCAAGTGGCTCCATGGGGTCCCCAAGTTGACCCATGGAATTTCTTGGTCTGCCATGACTCGTCCAATAAGGGTAGGACAAGTGTAAGTATATTGTCATATTTTTATAATATCATTTTTACCTTAAATTTCACTAATTATCTTTAATCGCGATTAATTAAACTTAAAAGTTACTATTCACCAAAAAATTATTTTAATCCCATTAAACCAAATTTTACTTCCTAATGACAACCATGTATGTAGGATTTTTTAAAATCAAATCACAAAAGCAGTAAAGTTTCATTTAAATGAAAAAACAGTTTTTTAACTACCACTTAGTGGTTTCACTATTCATCAAAAATTGAAGTTTTTCAGAAAAATACCCAAAATTCACCCTAAGCTATAATTGATATTCTGAATTCAAAAATGATGTATATTTTAAAAAATTACAAAAATATAATTTTAATTAATTAATTTAATAATTAATTCTCGTTGTCACAACAAATAGCATGTTTTTAAGAAACAATATATATCAAAAGATTGACAATTGTTTATGTCTAATTTCAAAGTGAAAATAATTCTAATGACCACCATTTGATAAAATGGTAAAATTATATTCTAATTATACTTCAAAACCACTCAATAGTATAATTTATCACTATTAATTATTTTGATTAAAAAAGTTGTTTTTAAGTATTTTTCACTATTCATAAAAAATTGGAAGTTCTCAGAAAAATACCAAAAATTCAACATAGGCTAATTTCAATATTCCGAATCCAAAAATGAAGTCCATTTTGAAATATAAAATATATATAATTTCAAAAAGTGGGTATTACTATTCATAATGGCTATTTTGATTGGTCACGGTGTGTTAGAATCTCGAACTTGCGTACAATGCAAGCTATTGCATTATTGAAAGAGAAGCATAACGTGGAAGCTCAGGGTGTTACAAATACAAACACGATTCTTAAACCTTATTATTCCATCAAAATCAAGGTTTAATTCTAGAACATTTTCCACCTACTTTTTTAGATCTAAATCTTCTTTTGGTATCTCCTTCATATTCACTTTATATATGGTTGAACATTCATTTGAAAAAGATAGTATTTATCCCCTTTGTTTAAAATTTCAACATCCATCCTTCACAAATCCATAAATAATGGATCTTTTGTGATCCTATTTAAGGATAGGATAGTATGTCTCATTCGACTCAAAGCATTTACCATCTTTTTCGCTTTCCCAGGTTGGTAATGTGTTAAGAAATTGTAATATTTAATCAACTCCAACCATCTTTTTGGAACATATTCAGATACTTTTGTGTGAAAATATACTTTAAACATTTATAATCAGTATAAATAACACACCTTAAACATAAATATAATTCATCAATATCGTTAATGAAAATATTACCGAAACTAACTCCAAATCATGATATGGGTAACTTTTCTGAGGGATTTTCAATTTTCAAGAGGCAAAAGCTATCACAATATCATTTTTCATGAGAACACAACCCATCCCCTTCTTGGATTCATCACTGTAGATCAGAAACCTTTCTCCACTAAAAGTCAGTTTGAGCACAGGTGCACTGGCTACCCTTATTTTTACCACTTTGAAATTCTCTTCACATTCCTTAATACATGGGAACTTAACTTGTTTCCGAGTAAATTTTGTGTGTGTATTATATAATTGTGAAAAAAATTCACAAAACATCAATAATATCCCTCCAATCTAAGAAACATTTAGATCTTAATTAATGTTGTTGGTATTAGATAACATTCAATAACTTATTTTTTAATTGGATCCAAAAATATCTCCTCTCTTAAGATTATGTGACCTAAAAATAAAAATTTATGAAGACATAATTCAAACTTGTAAAATTTTTCATTATGGTTATATTTCTTAGGGTCTTCAGGACAATTCTTATGTGATCTTCATGCTCTTCCATGATAATCAATTATACATGAATATCATCTTCAAAGACCACCAAAAATTGATCAATATAGTCTTCAAGGACCTTATTTATATGTTAAATGATGATATTGAGGGATTTAGTAAAACTAAAAGGAATCACAATAAATTCAGTGTCCATAACTTGTACAGAATGTCATTTTTTCTATATCCTCCTTCTCGATAATTAATTAATGATATCCTGAATGATGATCAATCTTAGAAATTTTTGAGCTCTACATAGTTGGTCAAATAATTCACAAATATGGGGAAGTGGATATTTTGTATTGATATTGATCTTTTTATGTTCTTGATTATCAATGCAGAGTCTTGTTGATCCATTAGTCTCCTTAAAAAATTTAACAGGTGCACCCAAACGTGACCCACTGGGTTATTTTAATCCCTTATCAAGATTCTCTTGGAGTTTCTTCTTCAATTTTTGAAACACAATTAGTACTATTCTATAAGGTTTCAATGAAAAATGAATATCACCAGGTATGATTTATATTGAAAACTCAACATAATAATTTTATGGAAGACTTAGAAATTAATCTGAAAAGACATTAAAAATTTCACATACAATAGGTGTATTCTTATGGGTGATTTTATCCTCAACCATTTGAGATTGATAAACATAATTTATAGTAACCAAGACCCATAAGATGGAAGAAATTTCCTCAAGCAAGTCATATACATCCTTGCATCAATAAGTGATCATATATTGATCCTAAATATGAAATATAACTTACATTCATTGTAAATTGATATAATATCTATATAGAGAAAAAAAACCATGCCAATAATCACTTCAAATTACAGTAAAGGAGGGATCATAAAATTTTAATGAAGCACTTTCCCAAAAACATAAACTGGATAAGAATTGTAAACTTCTCATGCGACCATTGTTCCATTAAGAGTTTTCATAGCTAACTCAACATCTAATTGGTGAGGTAATATGGTGATACCCTTAAAAATTATTCATAAATAAATGAGTGGGTTGATCTAGAATAAAATAAAACATTTTCTACTCTAGATTGGGTGGTATGTGTACTTTTCACTACTTCATTATCATACTTGAAATTGTTGATAGTGATTGCATGAGACTTTCCATTGTCGTTATCCTTAAGAGTTTTCTGACATCGATCATCATTGATAACCCTTACATTAAGGAATTGGTCAGAATAATGCCAAATTTATTTTCACTATACAACATTGAAGTATAGGAGGTGAATTCAATGTATCCATTTCCCTATTCACATCATTAGAAAAAATTTCTACCACCACATAAGCATTCAACTTCCCAATGACCTTCTCTACCACATATAAAAAAATTTATAATCCCTTTAAGACAATTTATCCATGTTTATTTCACACCTTGACCATAAGGGAAAACTTTTATTCTTTTCAGTGTCGTCTTTATATTTTCCCTTGAATTTCATTTTTCTCTTCTTATCAAACCTGTTGCACTAGTGGGTTAATTCATTCTCTATATCATCCTTGTGAGCACATAAAATGATTTCCTCATAATTATTGAAGGTACTTATGGATAATTCTCTTCAGATAATTGGTTTTGGGATACTAAAAAATAAATAAATATTACTATAATGTTGGATAATAATTCTAGAATCATACCTTTCAAGTATTGTAAAAAATTTTGTATAGGTTCCAATGAATTCATCATATGTTTCATAAGATCATAGAACTCCTCCATATTTTTTCAAGGAATATGAGGAATGTACTTATTAAAACATAAGTTGTTGAACTCATCCAATTCCATTGATTCAATTGCATCTATTTGAATCATATTCTTGATAATATTACACTATTTATCATCTTCACCTTACAAATAATTGATTTCCAAGATGACATTATTGTGTTCTAAACACTAGAGAACTAAAAATATCTTTCCAGTGGTACTAATCTATTGTTCAACAATTAGTGGATCAGAAGAACCCATAAAAGGAGGTGTGGATCCCTCATTAAAGACTCAACATAATGTTGTTCCCTCCTTAATTAGTGTGGATTTCCTGTATGATTCATAGCTTGAGAAATTTGTTTGATCATAGCAACAAGGTTTTTCATTACAGGTCCCATAACATTTGGTTGCTCAGGAAGATAATCATTGCATTTCCTATTTCATTCTACATTAATGTGGTTTCTTCTTGTTCCATACATTGACTAAACCCCAGAATCATAGTATGAGAAACACAAATCATATTAGGAAAACCGCATAATCAAGAATAAAATTTCAAATTAGGACACTTTTGGTTTTATACTAGGTTATTCTTGATCATTTCTAAATCAATTGGCTTGTAACCTATACTTCGAAATATCCTTAGGGTTTTTATAAATGTTTTCTCTTCCTAGTTTCCAAAGGTTAACAATACCTTAAATATAATACTAACTATAATGAATCATACTTTACATACATATATATTACTTCCAAATTGAATAATATTCATCATAAAACATAATAAAACCATTCTAGGACTGTATTGGTTTAGTGTTTTAGAATATTAGAAACATAAACAACTATTTCATAAGACATGTACATTGTCTCCCACTTATTTCGGGTATAAATAGCTTCATTTTATTATGAATGTTTTGTAGATTAATTTTTAATTATTCTTTATAGGTTATAGTTATATAATTTCAAAAATGATATTAATATAATATATATCTTATTGATTTATTATATACATTTATATAACCATTCTTTAATGGATATCAAGTAAAATTAATCACATCACATCGTGGAGAAGGTAGGTTATATGTACGCATGAGCGATGATGTCATCCCATTAATTATAAAATGGAATCGAATTTTATGGTATATGTATCGAATACAAAATAAATATGTTGTTATAATAATCATATATAGTTATTAGTTCCATCATTATACCCATCAAAGTAAAGTGGCAGTGAAAAATGGATAACATGGCGGCGTGGAGACGGTAAGTCATACGTATGAATGAATTGTGATTTTTTTCACATAGGATGGATAGAAGGTGGAATAAGGTTCTTTTATAACCATAATAACCTCTCGTTATATTTTTTATAAGGTATTTATTACTTAATAATGAAAAACAACAATGTAATAGGAAGTAGAAGAAGAAATGACATTGAGAGAGTTGGTAAAGGAGATTACATCTTCTTCAGTGAGATCCCTCTAGATTTCCTCTTAAAGGCACTAATGCTGGTCTTTTGATAAGACCAACACCTGATCTTGAGAGAATCAGTCAAGGAGATTACATATTCTTCAATATGCACCCTCTAGATCTCCTCTTAAAGGCACTAAAGTTAGTATTTAGAGAATACCAACACCTCTAGAATGTGACTAGGGAATTTGAGAAGGAAAATAGGTATAGGATGGATCAACTTGATGGCTCGGTGAATTATGAATAAATGAGGGAGGAGGTTCCATTTTATAGTTGAGGTTGGGGGTACCTTTGGAATTTTAAAAAATATTAATTTATAAGAAATTCAAACCACATAAAAAAACCTCCAAAATGTTATAGTTTCACAAATGATATGATATAAGGTTGTAATATCATCAAAAAAATTATACAAGTTTTTCAATCAATTTATACCTTTTCATTTTAATTAACACATAGCTAATTTATTTAAAATTTTACCAAGTTTACAAATATTTCAATATTAAAAGGGTGAAATATTTACTTATTTTTTGTCCAACAGAATATAAATTAATAATTTAGAGAATTTTAAACCATTTCATTATTATTATATATTTTTTCTTGTTTTATTATTTATAAATAATTTAATAATACATTATATTGACAAACAATCAATTATGTCAATTTTGATATTATACAATTAATTTACTATTAAAAATATAAAGATAAAAATTTAACAACAAACCAATTATTTTATTATTTTTATAAGAGGTCAACATAATATATAAAATTCATTGCATATATTAATTATTCCAAATTATATTTATTTTAATATTTTTAAAACCATTAATTTAGTATCTCCATTAATAAAATAATTACAATATCAGTTTGTGTAATTATTTAATATATATATTTATTGGTAAAAATTTTAAAATATAATATAATAATGAATATAATTATTCTATATTTCATAGGAATATTTCTAGTATAACATATCATGTAGAAAATTCTATATTAAAAATATTATATTTATTTAAATGTGAATGTGATTACTTTAACATGATGATAAATAAAATATTATAAGTGTCATAAACTTTTCTATATAGCTCTAAATGGTCAATAACTTGACCCTAAAAGTAATATGATTGAGATATACTTGAAAAATAATATTTGGTAAAGTGTTGTTGTCTTTCAAGGGTTATTATCTTTTTAATAAAAAATATTTTATTGATTTCTCAACAATTAAATAATTTATGCATCATTAATATATAAGATATTATGGTAATTATTCATTTTCTAAAAATTCAAAATAAATTTTTATGATAAATAAAAACATGCTAGACTTAAAATCAGTATATATATTAATATTTATCATTTGTGTTACATTATATTAAAAATGATATAGTTATTAAAATTTGATTGATACATTTTTAAATTTTCTTTAAATAAAATAAATTAAATGTCCTAATATCATCCAAGTGACTTAAAAAGGATAAAATTTTCACCCAATGATGGTTTAGGATGAAACAGACTCATTCAATTATATTAGGATAAGTGTTAGTGTAATTTGTAAAAATATTTTTACCTTTAATTAAATGATTTACCCTTTTACCCTATTAATAAAAAAATTACTAATGTTGCTATTTATAATGCCAAAAAATATAAGAAATCTATTTACATAATTTGGACCTACTAAATCCAAATATGAAATATATTTTTCAAAATTAAAAACACAGAAATTCATTAACTAATTTAAAAATAATCTCTTCATTGACATGAAAAAATGAGTTTTAAGAGTTAAAGGTTTACAGAAGATTTAAATGTTTTTTCATCTGAATTCAATGTAAAATTATTATCAATGACCAACATTATATTAGATGATAAAAATATAATATATTTATACATTAAAACTATTCAATAATATAACTTATCCATACAAAATATTTCGATAAAAAATTTGTTTTCAATTAAAATTTAGTATATTTTTACTCTTCATCAAAACATGAAATTTATCTAAAAAATAACAAAAAAACCTCCAAAGAAACTTTTTATATACCTCTTAATAATAATATGTTTATGTTTTCATATAAAGTTATTTAATGTGTCAAAATTTTAATATAAAAAGGGTTCTCCATTAAAAGTCTATAAAATTTCCCTTCTGAAAAAATATAGGTTTTTATACATAAAATATATTTTATTCATATCCTATGACTAAAATATATAATGGATGAATATCAAAAATATTTTATCAAATATATAACATATATGTTTCATTAATTTCATTTACTAATTTTAATTAACTTAATTTAGTAATACAAAAATAAAAATATTTCATTTATATTTCATTGGTTTATATTTTTTTATAAATAATTGGTAGCCATAGAATTCACCCTACATTTTCATAATTTTGTTATATTTATTCCTTCTTACTTAATGGATAGGTTATAATGGTCATTTTATACTAATGGCATCTCACATATTTTTTTAACTCATTATTGTGTGAAATGAAAGCTATTGAAGAATTAAAATTATTTAAAGAAAATATTTCATAAAAAGAATCAGGGTGTTACTGTCACGACCCATCCCCCAGGGCCTATATCATGACAACCCCAAGCCCTCCTTCCATAGGCCATGGGTTGGCGACTAGCAACAAAGGCAAAAATCCCTAAATTGGGATGGAATTTCCTTTATAACTGCAAACAAACACGTCAGAGTACACAACTGGTAATAAATCACTAAGTAAAACTGTATAAAAAAGAAGAGATGGAAAGTAAAAGGGGTTGGAAATACAAGCCCAACTTTAAAGTACAAGTACAACTAAAATCAAGTACAATAGAAGAAAAGTAAAGCAGTTATTGGGTCATCCTCTAGGGTTCCGACCTAAAATGTAGGTACAGATGGCCTCCTCAGCACTCTCGTCCATCCGTCTCCTCCATGTACCATCACACCGAGTGGTCCACCTCTGGGTACTGTCCAGTCCTGCTACTCTTTGCCTCAATCAGCATTGTCCGTCATCTGCAACCAACACAATGAGGTGCGGGCATAGCCCGTGCAGGGGTGAGTATAACGATACTCAGTAGGGACCCTGAGACCCTGAAGGTCTCACAAAATCCAACAAGGATAAACCACAAAGTATGAAATCAATATATAACCATTACTTAGGTATATGAACATACATATACCTAAGTTATCTAGTAACCCATCCCAACAATGAGGAAAACACAAATGTCATTGACTCAGCTCAAATTTGGATTTTTATTATTGAAACCATAGCTGGTGGCATAATCCTACTCTATCGAGTACAGTGGGCCTTCCACGTCACACAGAGGCGCTTCCCACAAACCTTGGACTGCTAAGGTACTCCTCCTATCGAGTATTGTGGGTCTGATGTGCTCACATAGAGGTACTCCCCACCACGGGTCTGTCATGCTCACATAGAGGTGCTCCCCCTCGTAGCCTATAGAGGTACCACTACTATTTAGTATTGTGGCCCATCCACGCTCACACAGAGTCACTCCCCACCATGTGTCTGCCGCACTCACATAGAGGCGCTCCCCACTGGGCTAGTCGAGTCACTCCGAGTCGAATCGTTCAAGCAGTCATCAGGTCTCATCTAGCTACTGGGTCTCCGTACTCTCTCTGATTTCCTCTGGAAGGATTTGCTCCATGAGGTACTGTTCGATACTCCAAATTTCAGGAAGTCACACGTAGAAGTATCTCAAAGTTTCGTCACATCATAGGGGTCTCAATGCAACAAACGGTGTGTCAATCGGACGCTCGGTCTGTTAGATATTAACCTTTTCTTCTCGGGGGCCCAGTTGGATTCGTGTACAATCCAACCTGATCATATCTCAACTGTACCCTGAACTTTAGTGGGTTATTCTTAAAGGGACGGTTTCACTCCAAGAATACCGGTGCCACTGACAGTTCATCAAACGGACATCCGATGCCAAATATATGGCCCAAGAAGGTAAAAGGGTCAGAAGTGGGTCGAGGTCTGGTCCGACCCGGTCGGACCAACTCGGCCCAACCCAGTCTGGGCCAACCTGGTCTGCGTCAACCCAGTCAGACTCATTGGGTCTGACCTGGCCCGTTGGGAGGGTCAGCCAACTAAGTTTGGACCGGTTCACTGGGCCCAGCCCAATGGACTATGGGGGCAGTTTAGCCCGGGCTCGGGGCCAGTTCGGCCCGGAGAGCACAAGGGAGCTGGAACGCCGGCTCGGCTGGGAGCGCACGGGTCGCGCAGAGGTCGGTTCGGTGACAGACAGTTCAGGGTGGTGTGCGTGGAGTCCGGATCGAGGCGGCCGGGCAGGCCATGGTAGGGCTTCGTGTAGGCCGTAGGGGCACCAGCAGGGCACCGGGCAGGCAATGGTGGTGTTGGGAAAGACGTGAGGGGGCGGGAATGGCTCGGTAGGTCACCGAGGGGCCGAATGGGCTCCGGCAGGGCACCGGGCAGGCCGCGGGGGCACCGGCAGGGCACTGACAGTGTTCATCTGGGAGCTTCGGTGTGCTGTGGGGGTGGCGCGATTCAAGGAGGTCGTGGGTAGTGCGGCCTTTGTCATTTCCTCCTTCATCGTCGCCGCCTCATCGCCATGTCATAGAACGCCACAAGAAAAGATAACATGACGGAGGATGTCGGGCCATGTTAGGTTGGCCCCCATCCTCTGCATTTAAAGCGATATCAATTGGTTCATCAAAAATACGAAAGATAACAGCAATTATTTACAACCACGCAAAAATTTATTTTCAAACAATGAAGAGAAAACAAAAGGTATAAAACACAAGTTAAACCCCCTACCTAGTATCAATGATCGTTGAAGAAGTCACAAAAATTGAATGTCGATTCGATTTTGTTGCTAAAGAAGAAGCCGAGGATGGCGTCGTCGGCATTCTTCAAGGACGGTGCTCCCTCCTTTGTTCTGGTTGAAGAAGAAAGAAGGTGTCTGTCGTTGGCGGATGAATCATTCTTCGTTGGACAGTTCTTTCCTTCTTGGTGTTCTATCTCCAAGAGCTCCTCCTCTCCTCCAAGACCCAAAGTGAATATTCCAACCAAAATAATAGTTTGTAATCCTATTAATTTTTTGGTAAAATATTCAAAAAGGGAGTAATAAATTAATTGGGTGCTACACTTAATTAAATCTTGTGTGTAGGCACAAAATTAATTAAGGGAGTTCTAAGGTTCCAAGGGTGGTGGTGGTGCCATAAATCGTGAGTTCAAGGGGTTTCATCCTTGGGTGGTCCCCACCACTTTAATTGTTAAGAGGCGTTTAGACCTCGGGTGGGCCCCACCACCATAACCTCTCATGGGAGGTTATGGTGTGGTGGCCCCCACATCTAACCTCCTCTTGGAGTTTTTAACCACCAAGAATAAAAATAAAGTCACTACTTTATTTTTATTTAATTTAAATCATAAAAACCCCAAAACTAACTTTTATTCTCAACCATCTGCCCTCGAAGTGAAAGTCTTCTTAAGCTAATACTGGCATTGTGAGTTCAACAGTGCCCTCAGATTTTAGTTCCAAGCACCGGTTCAAAAGTTGTAAAATCCTGCTCGTACGTTTACTAAACGTACCTGAACAAAACTTCAGAAATTAATTCTGGGTGTATCAGGCCTTTGAATCAAGCATCATAAATTTTCAGAGACTGATAAAATTACCTTGTATTTAAGAAAAAAAATTCCATGGAATTTTCAGGTCTTTAAATTCTCCCCAACTCAGGGCTTCACATCCCCATAAGCTACAACTCGAACTATGGGAACAAATGGGGGTACTGAGCACGCATCTGAGCCTCCCGCTCCCATGTGATCTCCTAGAGGTTCCCGTGCTGCCAGTGAACGTGCACCAGAGATATCGACCATCCACGTAGGAACCACTCTTGTCGATCCTCAATCTCCAATGGAACCTCCATAATAGTCACCCCATCTTTGAGGTCCATCTCTCGATGGTCAATGATGTGGGAAGGGTCATGCACGTATCTCCTCAGCTAAGATACGTGGAAGACGTCGTGCACCCGGTGCAACTAAGGTGGAAGATCTAAGTGGTAAGCCACCTCGCCTACTCTGCTAAGGACCTATAAAGGTCTGATGAATCTCGGATATAACTTACTGCCTCAGCCAAATCTCCATAGACCTCGTCGAGGTGAGACCCGTAGAAAGAGATGATCACCATCCTCAAACTCTAGAGGTATCTGTTTTTTGTCAGCATACGACTTCTACCATCTCTGTACAATCTTCATCCTCTCCTGGATAATCTTCACCTTCTCCATGGTATCTCATATCATCTCTAGTCCCACCAGTGTTGACTCCCCAGTATAGCATCCCGCCTTTTTATCATATAAACTTTCATTACATTTTACAAAACCTATGATCTTTAAGGTTTAGTGTCTTGGAAACCAGGAACTTAAAACATGAAAACATAAAACATTCTTCTTAAACACTTGAAAGGCTTATCCTCATGTTCATCCTAGGTTCATTACTGCATCTCATAACCTGGGGTTATACATCAAAAGAAAGGGTGAGCAGAAGTCCCAGTAAGGGAAACAAGAGAAACATTTTACATGTGAACTTGAGATACTTCAATAAAGTCATGAAAAGAACTTTAAGGCATGAGAAAGAAATCGTGGGGAATATCATAATAAAAAATAACATTTTTCATAACTTTAAGATGTGGCTACAACATTTAATATTGACAATAATTTCGTTTCACCAAGGTCCATCCCCAGGGTGTCATTAAAAATTACCAAGGTTATTCACCAAGGTATCAGTCTAAAAGGTCATCTCTAAAGATTAAGTCTTTACCCAATGCATTGGAGCGCTATCTAGGAGAACCCTTGAAATGTCTTTATTATCATGTGATCCACATATATCATCATCAATCTTTTCATAAACAACCCATATAGCATAAAAGAAATGGGTTTCATTTCATAATCATAACGTTTTAAAAACTGCTTTAAAGACATGATCTTTATGTCACTTTAAACCCATGGAAAGGGAAAGCGGGTCACATGTATGTAAATCCCAGAATTTAAAATAGAACATTTTGGTATATATGTGAATACCCCTTTAGAAGAAATAGCTTTGAGTATTCACTTAATAAAATAAATGAACTTTATAAAAAGAGGGAGATATTTTGAGACGGAAATTCTGCAGCATAAAGGCTATGTTAGGAGGTTTTAGAAAACATTGAAAAGAGAGGGGACATGGGTCAAGCATTCATTAATGATCCATAAAACAGTAGGGGGATAGAATATAAAGGATTTGATAACATCGTAATGAAATTTGAAAGATATACCATATGAAATGAAGAACATGAAAGGAAGACAAAAATAAGATTTCTCTTATGAAAATTCGGCAGCCTAACAGCGTCACTTAAACTTCAACAAAAATGAATTGATGAGATCAAATAGGGTCTCTAATAATATGAACATAAAATTTCAGTATTATAGATATAGATATCATACCCAAACAAAATAAAAATAAACATGAAAGACTTGACATGAAAATAGATCTTGAAAACGAGAAGGGTGAAAGAATCCCTTAAAAATTCGACAGCCTAACGGCACCACTTAAAATTCAACAAAAATGAATTGACGAGATCAAATAGGGTCTCTCATCATATGAAAATAAAAGTTCAGTATTATAGATATAGATATCATACCCCAACATAATAAAAAGGAACATGAAAGACTTGACATGAAAATAGATCTTGAAAATGAGAAGGGTGAAAGAATCCCTTAAAAATTCGGCAGCCTAACGGCGCCACTTAAACTTCAACAAAAATGAATTGACGAGATCAAATAGGGTCTCTCATCATATGAACATAAAAGATCAGTATGATAGATTTAGAGATCATACCCCAACATAATAAAAAGGAACATGAAATACTTGACATGAAAATAGATCTTGAAAACGAGAAGGGTGAAAGAATCCCTTAAAAATTTGGCAGCCTAACGGCGCCCCTTAAACTTAAACAAAAATGAATTGACGAGATCAAATAGGTTCTCTAATAATATGAACATATAAGTTCAGTATGAAAGATATAGATATCATACCCCAACATAATAAAAAAGAACATTAAAGACTTGACATGAAAATAGATCTTGAAAACGAGAAGGATGAAAGAATCCCTCAAAAATTCAGCAACCTAACGGCGTCACTTAAAACTTCAAAATACTGAATTGAAGATATCAAATGGGGTCTCTCATAATATGATAATAAAATATCAGTATGATATATTTAGATATCATACCCCAATATAATAAAAAGGAAATTGAAAGACTTGACAAGAAAATAGAACTTGAAAATGAGAAGGGTGAAAGAATCCCTTAAAATTCGGCAGCCTAACGGCGCCACTTAAACATTCATAAAACGAATTGATGAGAGAAAGAGGGGGTATCTCATCATATGAACATGAAAAGGGCAGTAAGATGAATATAAAAGAACATCCTACAACATAATAACATGGATCATAAAAGAAATGACATAAAAGAGATTACGTGAAAAGAAAGAGAGGTTGGATCCTTTACCTTAAAACGTAACTCTTAAAACTCAAAGGTTGGGACCTTGAGGGATTTGGGGCACCTTGGGAGGACTCCTTTGGAGGTAATGAGACCATAACTTAGTTGGGAGAGATAGGGGAGTCGAAATGGATGAGAGGATGGCTTGGTATTTATAGGGAAAGTGAGGGGACAAGGCATTAATGGCCAAGGGACACCTCACAAGTGGTTTTCTCAGAAGCATGGGCTCTCCCATGGTATTTCCAATGGAGTTAGGCCACATGGGGCCCCCCATACAATAATTCATCACCTTTGGTTGGAAAACCCATAAAATATCTCATGACATCATCATGACACAGTTATGATGTCATTAAACATACTGAAACCCTAAAACTGTATTTTTACTATTCACTGAAAATTTAACTTTCTCAGAAAAAACCCAAAATTTCACCGTAACCAAATATCGATGCTCTGATTAAAAAAATGAAATCCATTTTATAAAAATTATTTTCTAAATATTTTTAATTTATTTTTTAAATAAATACACTATTCACCGAAAATTCATTTTTTTTAGAAAAATCCCCAAAAATTACCTTAACATAATATCGATGCTTTGAGTTCAAAAATGAAATCCATTTTATAAAATTATTTTTATAAATATTTTTAAATAAATTTTTAATTAAAAAACACTATTCACCTGAAAAAACTAATACTTGAATAATAATTTATGAAACCGTTATTTAACCATTTTATTGAATCACATTACTTAATCAAGGTGCCTAGATTATATTAATACTTTCTTTAAGTGAGATTACTAATCCATTTGGACACATTACTAATCCTAATCATAAAATCACTATTCATAATTTACTATTCATCAAAAATCAAGTTGATCTTATTAGACTCTAAATTTCGTACTGGATATAGTTGTAGAAGACCATTTTTTTTAATATCATTACACATTTTTAATTATTTAAGGATTACATAAACATTTTGAAAATATCCTTTTTCTAAAATTCATCAAAAATATGCATAATATATTTATCCGGTCATTTGAAAATTCATAAACTTCATCATAATAAGAAATCCCAATTTTTATTTAAAACAAGGGATTACACAAGGCAATTATGATCTCCTTACATAGCCCCTTATCACACCAGCATAGAACCTAAGTGTAAGGTGCGCTAAGGTGAGAGAATCCGAGGGAGGCTCGGCCAACATCGCATGAATAGTAATTTCTATCAGTTTGAACTTCTCGCAAAGGAGATTTCGTTCTAGTTTCACACGATGAGGTTTGGCTTGGGTTTGGTCCAGAGCAAAGCCCAGTGGTGCTACCTCATTCCCAAGTTCTGTTAGATGGGATTCGATTGGTCCAAGACTACTGGGTGAGGCCATCGAATCTTCTTTCTATAATAATTAACCAAGATTACTTGTATTTAGAGACAATAATCGAAATGTTTAGTTTACAGCGGTCATATTGACCAATGGTCATATAACAGTCAAAACCCAACGGTCTCATTTTAATTATACTCATGTTATCAAATGAAACATTTTTGTTGAGTATAAACATAAAATAAAATAAAACATAAAATTAGGAAATAAGATTTATTCAAAATTTCGGGTCGTTACAATCTTCCCCCCTTAATAAATTGCATCCTCGCAATTTTTAAAATTGGGTTTTGAAATTTCATTGAAAGTACCACATCGGAAAAGGAGTCAATAAAACTATTACTTTAAAAGAAAGAAAGGGAAGTACAAAGGTCACCCGAGTTAACCCACACTAGGATTCCATGTAGGAAAACATGGACATGGAGGAGAAAAAAAAGGGTCAAGTTCTAAGGGAGAGTGATAGAAAACATTATTAGGAGAAAGTTAACCATAAGAAAATCCCAAATTTATGATGTGTGTAAACGGTCTTTGATTACCTAGTAGGAAACGTAAACCAACAACGTTTTTGTTTTACGTTCCTTTTCCTAATTTTGAGGAATTCATTTACTACATAGAACAAAAACATAAGAAAATATACCTACCTTCATGTAGAGTTTCATCCTTTAATAATTTTCTACCAAAACTAATCTTTTCTCCAAATGATGATCATTCAAAACTACTTGGTCTCATCAAAACACAAGAATCGCCTTCTAGAGAATCACATAATTCACAAAATATTAACTATCTATTTCTTCTATCTTTAAACATTATACCAAAAACAGAAAGGGTAAGGTAAAACAACTCTTCAAAAATAAATAATCCCATAGGAATGGAAACTAATTTTAAATCTTCAAGGTTCCATGGTACTACCCAAAGTTCATCATAGACCATTCCATAAATAACGCTCCTTAAAATTCTTCAAAATAAACCAAACTAAGATTGAAACCCAAATACAAGAAGGATTTGATAACATAGTCTTCCAAAATAAACTTCATTGTTCATCTCCAAACAACATCAACCACTCCTAACATCTTATAACAAAAGTATCTAACCTAAACATATTTTACCCAAGATAGGTTAATCATTCCCATAAGTAACCTAAATTACTATAAGTCCACCTTAAATTCATCGATTCTTCAAAATATAAGTCAACCTTACTCCTCAATGAAAATACCGTAGTAATCTATTTACCTCGATCATATAGGGTCCCCAAAATAGTGAACGTCTTCCAAAATAATAATCATCTTTTAATCCTCTAATCATCTATGTCATATTAAAACGGCAATCGTCGCATTTCCTATAATATTGGTTGTTGGGACATGTTCTTCCATTTCCCACCATTAACGAGAAAGTATAATTAGGGGCTTAAATACTTAGCCAATAATCATGAAAAGGAACTTAAAGCATATAAGGATAAATTGTAGAAGAAAAGTATACCCTAACTTGTGATCCCCTAGGTTCCCATCTAGGTTATCCATGATCATATATTCTTTTGTGAATCTTTATTTTATTTTATCTTTGTTCCTTTAACAATGGTTTATACTAAGCTTATGAATTTACCAAAGCATATCCCCCAGGAGTGTCGTAACCAAGAGTGCAGCAAGGACCGTTGTTGTGTACCACTTCCTATTTGAGTATAGCTCAAAGTGGTGTTTTTGGGTTTTACCCCTATGTACATCTATTCCAGAGCCACCTCTACCTGCTCGTATCCAGACAGGGATGTATTTTCTTGGAAACCCATTACTCAATACTCACCAAAATACCCAGAAGATTTCCTATATATAAACTTTTCTATAGGCTTATTCCTAAAGTTTTCATATCCTAATTTCCAAAAATAACTAAACCATCCTTTGATATCAACTATATCATCCCGCCTTTTTATCATATAAACTTTCATTACATTTTACAAAACTGAGGATCTTTAAAGTTTAGTGTCTTGGAAACCAGGAACTTAAAACATAAAAACATAAAACATTCTTCTTAAACACCTGAAAGGCTTCTCCTCATGTTCATCCTAGGTTCATTACTACATCTCATAACCTGGGGTCATACATCAAAAGAAAGGGTGATCATAAGGCCCAGTAAGGGAAACAAGAGAAACATTTTACATGTGAACTTTAGATACTTCAATAAGGTCATGAAAAGAACTTTAACGCATGAGAAATAAATCGTGGGGAATATCATAATAAATAATAACATTTTTCATAACTTGAAGATGTGGATACAATATTTAATATTGATAATCATTTCGTTTCACCAAGGTCCATCCTCAAGGTGTCATTAAAATTTACCAAGGTTATTCACCAAGGTATCAGTCTAAAAGGTCATCTCTAGAGATTAAGTCTTTTCCCAATGCATTGGAGCGCTATCTGGGCGCACCCTTGACATGTCTTTATTATCATGTGTGCCACATATATCATCATCAATAATTTCATAAACAACCCATATAGAATAAAATAAATGGGTTTCATTTCATAATCATAACGTTTTAAAAACTACTTTAAAGACATGATCTTTATGTCACTTTAAACCCATGGAAAGGGAAAGCGGGTCTCATGTATGTAAATCCCAGAATTTAAAATAAAAAATTATGTTATATATGTGAATACCCATTTAGAAAAAAGAGCTTTGAGTATTCACTTAATAAAATAAATGAACTTTATAAAAAGAGGGAGATATTTTGATACGGAAATTCTGCAGCATAAAGGCTATGTAAGGAGGTTTTAAAAAACATTGAAAAAAGAGGGGACATGAGTCAAACATTCATAAATTATCCATAAAACAGTAGGGGGACAGAATATAAAGGATTTGAAAACATGGTAATGAAATTTAAAAGATATACCATATGAAATGAATAACATGAAAGGAACACAAAAATAAGATTTCTCTTATGAAAATTCGGCAGCCTAACGGCGTCAGTTAAAATTCAACAAAAAAAGAATTGATGAGATCAAATAGGTTCTCTCATCATATGAACATAAAAGTTCAGTATGATAGATATAGAGATCATACCCCAACATAATAAAAAGGAACATCAAAGACTAGACATGAAAATAGATCTTGAAAATGATAAGGGTGAAAGAATCCCTTAAAAATTTGGCAGCCTAACGGCGCCACTTAAACTTCAACAAAAATGAATTGACGAGATAAAATAGGGTCTCTCATAATATGAACATAAAATTTCAGTATGATAGATATATAGATCATACCCCAACATAATAAAAAGGAACACGAAAGACTTGACATGAAAATAGATCTTGAAAACGAGAAGGGTGAAAGAATCCCTTAAAAATTTGGCAGCCTAACGGCGCCACTTAAACTTCAATAAAAATGAATTGACGAGATAAAATAGGGTCTCTCATAATATGAACAAAAAATATCAGTATGATAGATTTAGAGATCATACCCCAACATAATAAAAAGGAACATGAAATACTTGACATGAAAATAGATCTTGAAAACGAGAAGGGTGAAAGAATCCCTTAAAAATTCGGCAGCCTAACGGCGCCACTTAAACTTCAACAAAAATGAATTGATGAGATAAAATATGGTCTCTAATCATATGAACATAAAAGTTCAGTATGACATATATAGAGATCATACCCCAACATAATAAAAATTAACATGAAATACTTGACATGAAAATAGATCTTGAAAATGAGAAGGGTGAAAGAATCCCTTAAAAATTCGGCATCCTAACGGCATCACTTAAAACTTAAAAATACTGAATTGAAGAGATCAAATGGGGTATCTAATAATATGATCATAAAATATCAGTATTATATATTTAGAGATAATACCCCAATATAATAAAAAGGAACTTGAAAGACTTGACAAGAAAATAGAACTTGAAAATGAGAAGGGTGAAAGAATCCCTTAAAATTCGGCAGCCTAACGGCGCCACTTAAACATTCTTAAAAAGAATTGATGAGATCAAGAGTGAGTCTCTCATAATATGAAAATGAAAATGGCAGTAATATTAATATAAAAGAACATCCTCCAACATAATAACATGGATCATAAAAGAGATGACATAAAAGAGATTACTTGAAAAGAAAGAGAGAGTTTGGATCCCTTACCTTAAAACGTAACTCTTAAAACTCAAAGGTTGGGACCTTGAGAGCTTGGGGGCACCTTGGGAGGACTCCTTGGGAGGTAATGAGACCAGAACTTCGTTGGTAGAGAGTGGGGAGTCGAAATGGATGAGAGGATGGCTTGGTATTTATAGGGAAAGTGAGGGGACAAGGCATTAATGGCCAAGGGACACCTCACAAGTGGTTTTCTCAAAAGCATGAGCTCTCCCATGGTATTTCCCATGGAGTTAGGCCACATGGGTACCCCCATATAATAATTCATCAACTTTGGTTGGCCAACCCATAAAATATCTCATGAAATCATCATGACACAGTTATGATGTCATTAAACATACCGAAACCCTAAAACTGTATTTTTACTATTCACTGAAAATTCAACTTTCTCAGAAAAAACCCAAAATTTCACCTTAACCAAATATAGATGCTCTGATTAAAAAAAATGAACTCCATTTTATAAAAATGATTTTCTAAATATTTTTAATTTATTTTTTAAATAAATACACTATTCACCGAAAATTCATTTTTTTAACAAAAATCCCCAAAAATTACCTTAACATAATATCGATGCTCTGAGTTCAAAAATGAAATCAATTTTATAAAAATATTTTTCTAAATATTTTTAATTAAATTTTTAATTTAAAAAACTATTCACCTGAAAATAAACTAATACTTGAATAATAATTTATGAAGCCATTATTTAACCATTTTATTGAATCACATTACTTAATCAAGGTGCCTAGATTATATTAATACTTTATTTAAGTGAGATTACTAATCCATTTGGACACATTACTAATCCTAATCATAAAATCACTATTCATAATTTACAATTCATCAAAAATAAAGTTGATCTTATTAGACTCTAAATTTCGTACTGGACATAATTGTAGAAGACCATTTTTTGAATATCATTACACATTTTTAATTATTTAAGGTTTACATAAACATTTTTAAAATATCCTTTTTCTAAAATTCATCAAAAATATGCATATTATATTTATCCGGTCATTTGAAAATTCATAAACTTCATCATAATAATAAATCCCAATTTTTATTTAAAACAAGGGATTACACAAGGCAGTTACAGTCTCCTTACATAGCCCCTTATCACACCAACATAGGACCTAAGTGTAAGGTGCACTAAGGTGAGAGAATCTGAGGGAGGCTCGGCCAACATCGCACGAGTAGTAATTTCTATCAGTTTGAACTTCTCGCAAAGGTGATTCTGTTCTAGTTTTACACGATGAAGTTCGGCTTGGGTTTGGTCTAGAGAAAAGCCCAGTGTTGCTACCTCCTTCCCAAGTTCTGTTAGATGGGATTCGATTGGTCCAAGACTACTGGGTGAGGCCATCGAATCTTTTTTCTATAATAATTAACCAAGTTTACTTGTATTTAGAGACAATAATCGAAACGTTTAGTTTACAGTGGTCATATTGACCAATGGTCATATAACAGTCAAAACCCAAAGGTCTCATTTTAATTATACTCATGTTATCAAATGAAACATTTTTTTTGAGTATAAAAATAAAATAAAATAAAACATAAAATTAGAAAACAAGATTTATTCAAAATTTCGGGTCGTTACACCCAGGGTCAGTCGAACACAAGGGTGATCTGAAAGGTCGCCCGTAAAACGCCTCAAAAGGTGCCATACTGATGGTGGAGTGATATTTGTTGTTGTAGGAAAACTCTACCAAAGTTAACGGATCCTCCCAACTACGACCAAAGTCAAGGACACAGGCACGTAGCATGTCCTCGAGGTTCTGAATGGTCCGCTCAGTCTGAACATCTGTCTGAGGATGGAAGGCAGTGCGCAAGCGATGTTGTGTCCCGAAAGCCTCCAGCAACCCCTTCCATAGACGGGGAGTAAATTGTGTGTCACGGTCGAAGACAATAGAGGAAGGTACTCCAAGTAGTCGCAAAATATCCTGCACATAGAGGAGTCCCAAGGTCTCTACTGAACCCTGTTCTCTGATCGGTAGGAAGTGGGCCGACTTTGTGAATCGGTCAACGATCACCCAAATCGAGTCATGACCCCTGGATGTACATGGAAGACTTGTCACGAAGTCCATGGATATCCAATCCCACTTCCATTCTAGGACCTTTAAAGGCTGAACCAAACCTACTGGTACCTGGTGCTCTACCTTCACTTGCTAACAAGTGAGACACCGTGAGACAAACTCCGCTACTACCTTATTCATACCCGGCCACCAGTGTTGTCATTGAAGGTCCTGGTACATCTTTGACACTCTTGGATGTACTGCTAGAGGGGATGTGTGGAACTCCTTCAACACTTCCTCCTGAAGTTCCACTAGTACCAAGGTACGTCCCCTAAAGAGGATGATATGCTCCCCACCTTTATAAAATCCCTCTGGTGCATGCCCTGTAGATATATGAGCATGTCGTGTCTCGAAATCAGTGTCCCCATACTATACCTACCAGACTCGCTGAATAAGTGGGGGAGTGACCATAAGAGACTAAAGGAATGATGCTCCATATCTATCCACAAAGGATATCTGTAAAGCAGTCAGCTGCTCTGTCGCCTCTCCTAGCAGTTGTATACCAGTTCTCCTGCTTAGTGCATCTGCAACAACATTCCCCTTCACAAAATTATAGACTATCTCGAAGTCATAGTCCTGGAGGAACTCAAGCCAACATCGTTGTCTCAGGTTCAGGTCCTTCTGAGAGAAGATATACCTAAGACTCTTGTGATCAAAGTACATAGTAAAACACTCGCCCATCAGATAGTGCTACCACATCTTCAAGGTGAATACCACTGCTGTTAACTCTAGGTCATGGGTAGCGTAGTTCTTCTCATGCGGTCTCAGCTATCGAGAACCATATTTGATCACTACTCACTCTTGCATCATGACACACCCAAGTCTGGTCCCTAATGTGTCACAGTAAACTAAGTACCCTACGCCCTCCTCTGGAAGCCTCAAGATGGGGGCACTAGTCAGCCTCTTCCTCATCTCTTGAAATCTCTACTGGAATCTCTCCAACCACACAAAGGGTTTACCCTTCTTTGTCAAGGATGATAGTAGTGCTATCACTCTGGAGAAGTCTGGAACAAACCTCTGATAGTATCTAGCCAAACCCAAGAAAATCCATACCTCTGTCACACTCCTGGGTGGATCCCAAGCAAGTACCGCCTCGATATTGGCTGGATCCACTGCAACTCCAGCCTATGAGATGACGTGTCCCAATATGTGAACCTCTCGAATCCAAAACTGGTACTTAGAGATATTACCATAAAGTTGGTGCTCTCGGAGTGTGTCCAGTACTACTTGGAAATGGTAGGCATGCACCTCCTCAGTAGTCGAGTAGACCAGAATGTCATTGAAGAAGACTACGACAAAGCGATCGAGGTATGGCTGGAAGATCATGTTCATGAGTCCTATGAACACTACTGGAGTGTTGGTTACAACAAAGGGCATAACCAATAACTCATATTGGTCGTACCGACACCTGAAGGATGTTTTCTGCACATCCTCATCTCGAACTCTGAGCTGGTGATAGCCTGATCTAAGGTCTAACTTTGAGAACCATCGTGCACCCTTCAGCTGATTAAAGAGGTTGTCAATCCTCGAGAGTGGGCTCTTGTTCTTCATGATCACCTGGTTCAGGTGACGGTAGTCAACACAAATCCTAAAGCTCTCATGCACCATCTTGGTGAATAGAATTGGGGCTACCCAGGGAGAAACACTAGGGCGGATGAATCCCTTCCCCTGCAAGTCCTCCAACTCTACGCGCATCTCAAAAAGATCAGCAGGAGCCATCTGATATGCTGGAGTAGATATTGGTGTCGTCCCGGGGTATAGTTCAATGTAGAAGTCCACATATCTACGAGGAGATAGTCCTGGAACATCGTCAGAGAAAACATCCGCGTACTGGTCCACCACTATAGGATAACTCGGACTCTCTACAACAACTGCTCCGAGGGTAAGGAAGGCCCAATGATGAGTGATCGGCTAAACCCTCCTCTGAGTAAGTCTATCTTGTACTGCAAAGGTTCCCTTCTCGTCGGTGATGGTAAAAACGATCCCATCTGTGCTGACACACCACACTTTTCTCCTAATACAATCAATCTGAGCATGGACTGTAGATAACCAGTCCATACCCAAGATGATGTCGTAAGGCCTCGACGCCGCTACTAGGATATCCCAGCCAAGGCTCTCGCCTCCTAGAGTAAGCTCACATTGTCGGCACCAGTGCGTAATCATCGAGTCTGCTCCCATATGAGTCTCTTGCTGTAAGGATTAAGCTAATGGCTCCGTCAGAATCTCTGAGCTCTAAACGAGGTCAGTGGCAATGAAAGAGTGACTGGAACTTGTGTCTATAAGAACTACAGCTAAGGTGGAGTAAACATAGATCATACCTCGAATCATCTCCAAAAAGCTATGGTCGTATGCCTCAGCTGCCTGAAGCTGAGCTCTCCCATTTCCACCTGCACCCTGCGGTCGGGGTGGACCTCCTGGTGGTGGTGGCGGTAACACCTCAAATCGCCGCCCACCACCTGCTGCATGACCAGCTCCTCTGCCACATCCACATGCTCCCTACGGACCACCTTGATCGAACCTATGCCTCTACCTAGGAGGTCCCTCAAATGTCTGTTGATCATCCTAAAGGCAAGTCGGACAGTCACGAGTCATGTGACCCTGTCCGCCGCATGAGTAACACTGCCTACTAATGGAATGTGTGTATCTTCTCCGTGTGCCCCACACAACAGATCTAGAGTCATGCGGTCGACCACTTGTAGGTATGGTCCTCTTGGACCTCTACAACACGGTCAAAAGATTATACCTGGTGAGCTAACTTGGTTGAGCTGACTTAAAGAAAACTTTTGGAAGCACACATGCAATCAGTGTTTTCATGCACTGAGTCAGAAATCAGAAGTCAGGGTCCTTGTGTATGGATACATCGGCCGCCCACACCAACAGTTGACTCCCTGAACTGAAAACCACACTTAGTACCCTTAACAATATTACCTCATTGTTTCCTCACGGATTACGGGGATGACCTCCTGGACAGGAGATTCAAACGTTCCGATCGGTTTCTAGCGGGTTTGTTCGTAGAACCGGAAACATCCAATGATTCCACATCCGTTTGGACCTACTTTCCAAAGGCAGGCGCTCATTAGCTTGTGGACTGATGAGGCTTAGGAATTTGCATTGGTCGAGAGGATGGGAGGTCGGACTCATCACACCTTTTTGAGGGGAATTATTGTCTACTCCGGGACTCTCTTTATAGATTTAAGTTATGTTCGTGAATCCTTATTATATTACCAAGTATAAAATGAGCTTTCCTTTAGTTTTAACAATCAATGATTAAATATGCAAGAAATTTAGAGAATCTTTTATATGTATTCAAGGTTATTCATCAATAGAGAATCATCCATATCTGTTTAGAGATTCTTGGTTAATGGTATCCTTCAAAACATTTATATAAAAGTCTCTTGGTCATTATGATGACCAGGCTGGTTTTAAAGCCACTCAGTGGGGCACTTGAAGTTTATCGTCATTCAGAAGGACATAGATTATTTCAAAGTTGGGATCGAACCCATAAAATGGGCTACCTACGTATCCTTTGTTTTGGAAAAGGAATCAGAACCCACGTAGTTCGAGGAATGGGGTATGATGTTTATGATTGATGGCTCAAAGATGAATGTCATAATTACTTTTACACTCTAAGCTCACGTGAGTCATGCTCGGTGTGAGAAACAAGAGGTATTGGTAAAATTTAGACAATTGTTCCATGAAAGATGCAATCATAAGAATTTGTTTGGGGCTTATGTATGGATGACTGCCCAGATAGATGAAGGTTTAGGATTTACTTTTAGGGAGAAAATCCATGAACAGGGTCCACAAAGTTATATGTGCTTCATGGAGATTTGAATACTCTAATCTTGGGGCTTACTCCTAAGGAGGATGCCCAAGTTAGGAGGGGACTTATGATTGGGTTTTAATCCTGAAAAGGAAACCCAAATCAAAGGTAAATTATGACTGGTTAAGAGAATTTTAAGGGACTTGGGGCTTACTCCTGAAAAGGAAGCCCAAGGTCATGACTGAGTTTTATTCCTGAAAAGGAGACCCAGGTTAAGGGACTTGGGGCTTACTCCTGAAAAGGAAGCCCAAGGTTATGACTGAGTCTTATTCCTGAAAAGGAGACCCAGGTTAAGGGACTTGGGGCTTACTCCTGAAAAGGAAGCCCAAGGTTATGACTGAGTCTTATTCCTGAAAAGGAGACCCAGGTTAAGGGACTTGGGGCTTACCCCTGAAAAGGAAGCCCAAGGTTATGACTGAGTCTTATTCCTGAAAAGGAGACCCAGGTTAAGGGACTTGGGGCTTACTCCTGAAAAGGAAGCCCAAGGTTATGACTGAGTCTTATTCCTGAAAAGGAGACCCAGGTTAAGGGACTTGGGGCTTACTCCTGAAAAGGAAGCCCAAGGTTATGACTGAGTCTTATTCCTGAAAAGGAGACCCATGTTAAGGGACTTGGGGCTTACTCCTGAAAAGGAAGCCCAAGGTTATGACTGAGTCTTATTCCTGAAAAGGAGACCCAGGTTAGGGATTAAGGTTTGGGGCTTACTCCTGAAGAGGATGCCCATATTTGAGATTGGGGCTTATTCCTAAGAAGGATGCCCAAGATTAGAGGACTTGATTGGGGCTTACTCCTGAGGAAGATGCCCAGATCAAAGGTTTTATAACTGGGGATTATTCCTGAAAAGGAGACCCAAGTTAGGATTTTCTCATCTTAAAGGATGAGGTTGAATGAATGAACTCCCCGTATTTTAGTGACATAAGGATATTTAAATCACTATGCTTTGAGAGAGATTTCACAGAATTCCTTTCAGATAAGAAAGTCAAATCAAGAATTCATGCCATAAATGGTTTTGAAGAGTGTCTTGAAGACTGAATCTTGAATAGGAAAGGTGAAATGGCTTAAGAGGGGTAAAATGGGCAAGATGGGCACCCAAAAAGATAGGGGCGCGCAAGTCTTGAAAGGCGCGCAAGTCTTGCGGCGGCGCGCAAGTAGTGGTCGCGCAAGTATACTTGCGCGACATATGGTGTACTTGCGCGATTTTCAACCAGCATTGAAATGCTTGAGCGACTCTTTAGAAAACCCTTTACAATCCTCTTGAGGTTCTTCCAGAGAAGGGACGCGCAAGTTATATTGAAGGAATTAAGTCGGCGCGCAAGTTTTTGATAAGTTTCAACACTTAGGCCTTCCTTCTTCTCTTTAGATCTTCCGTTCTAGGTAAGAAATTACCTTAGAAGTGTTCCGGAAGCTTTGAGAAGAGACTTGGGCGTCGGGAGCTTTAATCCGAGTTTCTGGAAAAAGATCCTTTTGAATGGGGGGCCCACAGGGTCTATTTATAGGCAAAAGAAGACCCCGGGCGGTTACTGGGCGGTTACCAATTAGGTCGCGCAAGTCACCTGCGCGAACAAGGTAGCCGCGCAAGTATACTTGCGCGGCAGTGGTATCACTTGCGTGGTGGATTTTCTGTTGATCCTTTATTCATGCCTTTGTCGATTTTTGATGTTTTCTTCAAAGGATGAATCACTTTCAGCTGAGATATTCCCTTTTCCGATCTTTAGATTCTGTGACGAAAGGAGCGTCAACAAAAGTCCCCCCTCAGAGTTGGATCCGGAGAGAAATGAGGATTTGACTCTGAGGAAATCGAATCCTTCCAAAGGAAAAGGGAGGCGCGCAAGTTTGCAGTGCGAAGAGGGCGGCGCGCAAGTTTGCATCGCGCAGGCCCTAAGTGCTCTGGGTACGGCGCGCAGGTAGGCTTCCTGGCCTATAAATACACGGCCTCACCTCCGTACAAGTATCCGAATTTCCAGACTTCATACCTTCTCGAGCTCTCGCCGCGCAGGTTACCTAAGCCGCGCAAGTCTGCTCTGTTTTCCTTGATGTCGCGCTCCTGTAAAGGTATTCGTACTTGCGCGGTTTATACTTGCGCGGCGAAAACTAGCGCGGCACTTGAATACTTGCGCGCCATTTTGTAGACTTGCGCGCCTTAATGCCTTAGCCATTTTTTTCAAATTTATTCACAAAATTTATGAAAAATAAACCCATTTAAGAGTTAGTTTATTCATCTTTTGTGCAGATTCAGTGGTTCCCAATGGAATTGGAACGACTTATGAACTGGCTAGCAAGCGGATTGATGACATGATGAACATCATTGGCCATGATTACTATGACATCTGCGACAGCACTCTTCCAGATTTGGCTAAGTACTTGAAGAAATATCATCTTAATTTCCCACAGAGCATCTACCTGTCTCTATGTGGTCATGGTCACTTACAAGGAGTCAATGTTCCAAATGCAAACAACTATACACCTGAAATGCAGCTATGCTGCTACTCCTTCATTTCGGTTATACTGTGCATTAAGAGCAACAACAATGGTGTGAACTTTCGAATTCTCCTTGCATGCCATTTCCTTGCAGATATGAAAATGGAAAACCCATGGGCTGAAATGTTTTCCACTACCGGTTGGTGGAGAGAAGACAAACATGGTATTAGAGCAATATCTGAAAAGAGTACTCTCTCCAAATGGCTCTTTACTTCCAATGCTCCATTCTCAAATCCATGTATCCATCTTCCAAGTCTCTTGGACAGAAACAGAGTCACTGTTTGATCAGCAGAAAATTTTCTCAAACCGCACTCAAGAACATACTTTTACAATTGTTCCAAGAAGAGCTGGTATCACTGCATCTCTTTTTTGTTTCCAGTTGAATGAATGAATTCCAGGTGGTTGCTGATGAAGCTCGGGATGCCGTAAATCAAATGAAGTGTTATGTTGAAAGCCTCTTGTAATTCTTGAAAAAGAGAAGAGACTCCAATCTGTGGATGTCCTTCTAACTCTTGTGTATCAATGAAAAACACTTTCGTCTCCAATCATTTGTACCTGCATTCTTTCATTACCTGCTTCAAATTTACATAAGCCAATGGGCCTAGTAAGCATAGTTTGATTTTTACTAGGATTATTACAAATAATCCTACAAACTTTGAATCTTTTAATTGCTCAATATTACCTAAATCATACAAAAAATGTATATTTAGTGAGCTGGAACTTGACTTTTATTCAGAGTTCCTTTGTCTTTTGTGTGGGCAGTTTAAAGTCATGCACGCCGGACATAAAGGGGCTAATGTTTAAGGTCGAAATAGCTTTGACCGAAAATGGATTAAAAAAAATGGATTCAATTCCTTGACAATTTATCTGAAAACATATTACCATACTCAAGTATGAGGGAAAAAATGTAAACTATGGCTTAAGAATATTTGAATCTGAGGAATGATATGAAAAAGAGCTAAAAGGCATTAGAAGAAGTAGTTTCCAAGAATGAAGTTACTATTATTTAACAAAACCTGTTAGGGGGTTGAAATATGCAGGGCCACCTATGGGCATTGGCTGCATAGTCAAATAAAATAGCATCTTTTGGCTGACAAGTCTGTTATGTGGACTGTTTATGCAAGGCCACCTATGGGCACGTGCTGCATAGTCAGGCAAAAGAACTCCCAGAAATTTACTTTCCTACTGCTAAAAGCTAGTGAAAGTTTATGGAGATTCAAATTTTCTAAAGCATAGAGTTTGTTGTATGGAAATAGGTACTTGAATATGGAGAAGATATTTCCAAACAAGAATATCGAAGAACTGGATGAACATCACTCCTACGAAGGTCTGACCCAAACGTAGGGAAGAAGAATAAACCATAGACTTGAATACTTTCAGATCATGAAAAAGTATATGGGACAAATACGTTAAGGATGGCTATTTTTGCGGATCCCTACATACTGTCGTTTAAGACAAATAAGGACAAAAGAGGCATTCTTCCCAAGAATGAAGTTACTATTATTTAACAAAACCCGTTAGGGGGTTGAAATATGCAGGGCCACCTATGGGCATTGGCTGCATAGTCAAATAAAATAGCATCTTTTGGCTGACAAGTCTGTTATGTGGACTGTTTATGCAAGGCCACCTATGGGCACGTGCTGCATAGTCAGGCAAAAGAATTCTCAGAAGTTTGACATTTTTGTGACTAGAAGTCATGAAAAGGGTTATGAAGATCTGAAAATATTTAAGGTTAGGATTATAATACATAAGGATGGGTATTGTCCAATGTATATAGAGATACATAGGTCAATGAAAACCATAATCATGTTGTGGCTGGGTCCTAAATTGAAATTTTGGACTTCACTACGTATCTCATAAGAATGAGAATCAAGCCATACGTAGTTCTTGAAATGTAGTTTAACGTCGTGCAGGATGAAAGTATGAGTGATCTTTAGTTTAAGGTCATAGAATTCGTACCATAATAATGAATGCACAGTGTGTGTTTTCATGAGGACTTTTCAGCCAAGGGACTGAAAGTGAAATTTGGGGTTAGGCCCAAAAGACTTGGGACTGGATTCGAGGGACACTCGAATGTTCCTACGTATCCCATAAGGATGGGAATCAAGTCCACGTAGTTCTAGAACTACCCTTTGTACAAATTTGGTTCATACATGTGAAGGGTGAAAGGGGACTTTAGTGCAATGATGTTTTAACCTGAGATAAAAAATTTAGGCATTACCATGTATGCACGTAGTCTTTTTGAAATGAAACACGATTGAAAAATCAATGTCAATAATAGTTCTCTCTCAAGTGAGGAGATTAAAGAATATTGTAGTTTATTGTCATACCGGACAAAAGTGTTGTATAGTTTAATGTCATATAACAAGGACGAAAGTGAATCAATGTAAAGATATTGATTCCAGGGGAGGTTTCACGAATCAACATCATATGAGATGGTGGTGAACCGATGTGAAGAGATTGTTTTTGGGATTGAACCCTGGGAGGTTGCCTACATACCCAGCCTGGAGGGCAAGGATCAAAGTCCGTGTAGTTCAATTAAAGAATGAATCAATGATCAAGTTATTCTTGGGTACAATGATCTAATAAAAAATGTTTTTGGGAATTACACATGGTTAGTGGCCCAAAGGGAGTGTTATGGCTGATGTTCGCTCTAAGCTCACGTGAGTCATACTCGGTGTGAGAAACAAGAGGTAATAACAACCTTAACGATGCACAGTTTAATGTCATGTAGGACATAAAAAAGGGACTATGTAGTTTAAAGTTTTGTAGTTAGGACTATTGGTGCTGCACAGTTTAGTGTCATGTAGCAGGGACAAAATAACAGTTTAATGTTATGTAGGACATATCAAGGACTTTCTGTACAGTTTAGCGTCATGTAGTTAGGACGATGGGGACAATATAGTTTAACGTCATATTGGACGAAAAGGGGGACTGTGCAGTTTAATGTCATGCAGTAAGGACAAAAGAGTGTATCATTTTAACGTCATGTCGGACGAAAGTGCGAATAGTTTAAGGTCATATGCATAGACCGTGGATGGTGCAGTTTAATGTCATGTTGGACCTTTGATGATTATATAGTTTTAACGTCTTTCCGGACGTGAGGGGCTTTTATACAGTTTAGCGTCATGTAATTAGGACGTCACAGTTTAACGTCTTGCTGGACATAAGGGATTTGCAAATAGTTTATGGTCATATACATGGACCAGGGATGATGCAGTTTAAGGTCATGCTGGACGGTTTAGAGAACTTTTTCACAGTTTAATGTCGTGTGGGACGAAGTTGCAGTTTAAGGTCATACTGGACCATTACTGTACAGTTTAAAGTCATGTAGCTAGGACTAACTGGTGCTGTACAGTTTAAAGTCATGTAACTAGGACTAAGGTGAACAAATATGAGGATATCAGTTCTGGGGACTTTTTTACAGTTTAACGTCATGCTGGACGTTGGAAGTGCCACACAATTTAATGTCATGTTGCTAGAACAACATATAGTTTAATGTCATCTCGGACAAATAAGGAACTTCTGTACAGTTTAATGTCATGTAGGACATTGAAGGTGACACAGTTTAACGTCATGTTGGACGAAGTTGCAGTTTAAGGTCATACTGGACCATTGCTGTATAGTTTAACGTCATATAGCAAGGACGAAGGTGAACCAATATGAGGATATCAGTTCTGGGGACTTTTTTACAGTTTATCGTCATGTTGGACGATGAAAGTGCCACACAGTTTAATGTCATGTTGCTAGGACAACATATAGTTTAATGTCATCTCGGAAAAATAAGGAACTTCTGTACAGTTTAATGTCATGTAGGACATTGAAGGTGACACAGTTTAACGTCATGTTAGACGAAGTTGCAGTTTAAGGTCATACTGGACCATTGCTGTATGAACCAATTGTAAGAGTCTTGGTTCTGGGAATAATATTTTGTGTTTATACAAAATACTTCTTCAGAAATCTGGCATTAGTTGGAGTCGTGATGTGTTCTCCATCCATTGAGATCAGAGAATACGCTCCATTGGAGTAGACCTTATGTATTGAATATGGTCCTTCCCATTTTGGTTCAAGCTTGGGAGGCTTCTTTCCTGGTATCATTGGTGCTCTGAGAACCAATACCAATTCTCCATGGATGAATGAACGAAGATGAACTTTTTTGTTAAAATCTCGTGCTATCCGATTCTGATAGATTTCCAAGTGGTGCAAAGTGCACAATCTCTTCTCATCTAATTGTTCCAATTCATTCAACCGTTTTTGGGATTGCTCATCTGTTGATAACTGATCACAAATGGCTATTCTAAGTGAGGGCAATTGAACTTCAATTGGCAAGACTGCTTCTGTTCCATATACCAATGAATATGGAGTAGACCGCGTTGCATTGCGAGTGGTAGTCCGATAAGCCCATAAAGCATGATAGAGTTTATCAGGCCATGACCTCTTATCTTTATCTACCATATTTTGCAATATATTTGAAAGAGTCTTGTTGAAGGCCTCTATCTGGCCATTAGCCGATGCATGATATCGAGATGAATGGTTGGACTTAATGTTGTATTCTTGATACAATTTCTTTACCTCAGAAGAACAGAAGTTGGTGCCGTTGTCCGTCAATATGGTATGAGGGACACCAAATCTAGTAATGATGTTAGACTTGATGAAGCTAACAATGCATTTAGAACTGACTTCTTTGAGAGGTACTGCCTCTGCCCATTTGGAAAAGAAATCAGTAGCAGTAAGAATGTACTTAAACTGCTTGGCCGTAGCTGAAGGGTAAGGTCCCACCACATCCATTCCCCATGTGGAAAATGGCCATGAGTATTTAGCTGTATGAAGCAACTCTGGAGGTTGATGAATGAAGTTGGCATATATTTGGCATGAATGACACTTCTTTGTGAAATTAACACAATCTTGTATCATTGAAGGCCAGAAGTATCCAAGCCTTCGAATTTGATCAGACAATCTATGTCCAGACTGGTGGGCACCACAGACTCCTGCATGCACTTCTTTTATGACAGCCATTGTCTCTTCACCATCAATACATCTGAAGAGAACTCCATCAAAACCACGTTTGTAGAGAATTTTCTCGAGGTGGTTTAGACCATCATAAAGAGTAAAATTGACCACACGTCGCCGAATTTGTTCTTTCTCGGCTCTATCAGGTGGAAGTGTTCCATTTTGAAGGTATTCCTTGATAGGTGACATCCA
The DNA here is from genome assembly GCA_963277665.1 of Viscum album. NCBI lineage: Eukaryota > Viridiplantae > Streptophyta > Magnoliopsida > Santalales > Viscaceae > Viscum > Viscum album. Next base: position 871,624,596 of record OY728135.1, on the reverse strand, counting down.
TCCTGTAGTATGACCATACGGTTCAGGAATGGGACTAATTTCATTAATTTCCTCTGTTCTGACTTGAACATAAGGTGAAATTGCACGACGGTGGGCAATACCGATGGTTGTCTCGTCCCGATTTGGATCTGCTAAAGTTGTGGCTATATTAGCCAGTGCATCAGCTTGAGCATTTTGTGATCTTGGGACATAAGAAAATGTCGGTTCTGAAGGGAATTCCGACATTAACTCTCTGAAGTAATCATACAAAGGGATTAGTTCTTCTTTTCTGATGGCATAATCCCCATTGACTTGTTTGATTACCAGGTCTGAATCACCTTTCACCTTTAAGTGATTCACTTGTGCTTGAAGTGCTAACTCCAAGCCTGCAATGAGAGCTTGGTATTCAGCTTCATTATTGGTACCACCTTCCCACAACAAAAAGGAATAAGGTAACACTGCCTTATCTGGAGAAATGAGCACAATTCCTAAACCAACTTTGTTGAATTTAGGATTTTCCATTTTCTTCCCTATTGGACTTCTAGAAGCACCATCAAAATACATTTCCCATGTTTGAGGACTCTCTTGAATAGAAAAAACTTCCTCATCAGGGAGTTCGATATCTGAATACGTGTCTTCCACTGAAGGGTGTTCAGCCAGGAAATCAGCCAGAGCTTGGCCCTTAATTGCCTTTTGAGACACATACTGGATATCGAACTGCTGTAGAATAACCGCCCACCTTGCCAGACGTCCTGTAAGCATTGGACGACTAAGGATGAATTTGAGTGGATTATTACGAGATACCAATTGGACCTCGTGATGTTGCAGGTAGTGTCTCAGCTTCTGAACTGCAAAGATTAATGCTAGGCAGCACTTTTCAATACTCGAATACCGGGTTTCTGCTTCAAGCATAGTTCTACTGAGATAGTAGAGACTATTTTCATTCCCAGCATCATTCTTTTGAGCGATAAAGGCACCCAATGATCGCTCTAAAGCTGTCACATAGAGGATAAGAGGCCTACCCTCAACAGGTGGCATGAGTACTGGTGGACTCAAGAGGTATTTCTTGAGAACATCAAATGCTTCTTGACATTCTTTAGTCCACTGGTAAGTGACTCCTTTCTTCAATAATTTGGTAAAGGGTAAACTTTTGCCTGCCAAATTGGCGATGAAACGCCGAATATAGGCTAAGTGTCCTTGAAGTCCTCTTAATTCTTTCAAATTCTGAGGAGGTGACATACCAAGGATTGATTTGGTCTTCTCAGGATCGACTTCAATACCACGATGGCGTACAACAAAGCCGAGGAATTTTCCTGAGGTTACCCCAAAAGCACATTTTAAGGGGTTCATCTTCAAATTATGTTGTCGAAGCTTGTGGAATATGACTTCCAAATCAGCCAAGTGATCAAAACGTTGTTTGGATTTAACCACCAAATCATCTACATAGCATTCAACAAATTTCCCTAGAAAAGGTTTGAATATACGATGCATGGCGCGTTGATATGTTGCACCTGCATTCTTTAAACCAAAGGGCATCACCCGGTAACAAAACACACCTTGAGGAGCTCTGAAGGCTGTATATTCCTCATCTTCTGGGGCCATTCGGATCTGATTATATCCATAATATCCATCCATGAAAGAAAGTACTTCATAGCCAGCCGTCGCATCAATTAAGAGTTCTGTAATCGGAACTGGAAAATCATCTTTGGGACAATATCGATTAAGATCTCTGAAATCGATTCAAACCCTAATTTGTCCGTTCTTTTTCTTTACAGGGACAATATTAGCCAACCACTTGGGATATTGAACTTCTCTGACGAAGTTAGCTTTGATAAGCTTATCCACTTCAGCCTCGATTTTGGAAGCATAGGTTGGGTGTGTTCTTCTCGCGGCTTTCTTGAATCCTCGATGTTCTTTTGGCAAACCCAAATGATGGGTGGCAACATCAGGATCAAGGCCAGGCATCTCTGTATAATTCCAAGAAAAAATATCTTTATTTTGCTTTAGAAAAGAAATATACATCTCTTGTTCTTCAAGGGTCATGGCCGCACTAATTAAAGTGGGGCGTGGATCTTTCTCTGTACCCAGATTTACTTCTCTGAGTTCATCCATAGTGGTAGAGATACCCTCTTCAAATGCTGGAGGAGCATCTCTAAGATCTTCCTCTTCCTCTTCATCATGTGTTATTTCTTCCGTTTCTACTTGCAAAGTAGATGAAAAAATGAAATTCTCATGACCATAAGAGATGTCAAAATTTTCACATTTTGAAGAAGAAGCTTCCATTTCCGACCCTATTGATGATAAAGGGTCTTCTTTGGGAATTAAAGAGGAGATGATGGATTGAGAATCGACATCAATATTCACCTCTGGTGTTGCTATAACTTCTTCTGGCCTGATTAGCGAAGTATAGACTTGTTGGATTTCAGCAGACGAAATGAAAACATCACCACTTATGCTTTCATCACTGCTTGGTAAGTTACCAATTTCTCCCATGTTGTCTGGCTCGATTGCCGTAATTGACATTATCTATCTTTCCATAAGAGTATTTTTATTTGGGCCTATTCTGTCAATTTGACTGATAGGTAACACATAATCTGTACTCACATGTGAAAATGGATTTATTGGAATTTTTTCCAAACCATATGGAGCATTAACTTTGGTAATTTCCTTCATTGTAGATTTTTCTCTTCCCTTCATGTGATAAAATTCCGCCTCAATGTATTGAGACTCACATGTCTTGAACGGGGCCTTATCACTATACAATGTTCCAACTTGACCATCGAAACAGTATTTGAGACATTGATGGTATGATGACGGAATAGCTGCATGCTGATGTAGCCAGGGTCTTCCAAGCAAGATATTGAAAGCTGAGTCCTGATCAACAATCATAAAATCCGAATTGGAAACAAGATCTCCAAACTGAGTTCTGAGTGTAACTTCTCCCAGTGGTTCTTGTTCATTTTTATCATATCCTTGCAACATCATGGTAGAAGGAGATAAATCAGATTTCGTGAGGCCCAATCGATGAAGTGTGCGAATGGGCATGAGGTTGACTCCTGAACCATTGTCAATGAAATCTCTTCGAACATCTATACTATTGACTTTTCCAGATAAGTACAAAGGTTTTATGTGCCCATGCACAACATCATCTTCATCTTTATCAGTAAAAGATATCACTACATGGAATTCTGCAGGATTATTCTCTATGTGATAGATTTCAGCTGCAGCAATTTCAGCTTCAAACTCCTGAGGACTTGACAAAGCTTCGATAAGTGCTTCTCGAAGATCTTTTGATAGATTCAAAGCATCCAAAATTGATAACTTGGCTGGTACTTGGTCCAAGTGTTTCAATATATCATACTTTTGATCTAGAGGTCTGCGTTTCCCAATAGGAATATTTGGTTTAGCAGGTACCTTGGAAGCAGATGCTTTGGAAGCTGATGCATCTTGTATTGAAGTTGGCAACATCCTTGGTTTTGGAAGATTAGACTGATTAGATCCATTTACTTTCTGAGATAAATAAGATGGAACCTTTAATCGGTCTTCCAAAATAACTGTGCCAAAACTGAGTTGGCCATTGGCAGAAGAGCTTGATTGTTCTTTTTGAGCTCGCTGAAGGGCTCTACCACAAGTTTCTGCTGCATATACAGTGCTAGCAGGGGTAGAATTAGAGTAGTGGCTTCGGAAAGATCCACGTCTTCCCCTATATCCTGAACCTCTAGAACCTCTTCGGATTCCCTTATTTGATACAGGGAATTCAGGCTCATCAAGACTTGAATATGGATCTGTTAATTGAATCATATTAACAGAACCAAAGATTAACTCTTCGTCTGATAAAGACTCTGCCTGGTTAGCCTGTTTAGGCTGTGCCGTTTGGTGGGACGGTGCCCGTTTCTTTGAAGTAGATGGCATGAAATCTTCCAGAGTCAAAGACAATTTAGGCTTTGATGCATACTCATCTTCTCCTGATTCCTCTTTCTTCTTTGAATTGTGCTGCCCTTTTGAGGATTTGTCCTTTGATGGAGGATTTACTACAGCTTTTGTAGGAGACACAATTGGCTTCTTCAATTGTGTTCGCAAAATGGAATGGGTCCGATTGATTGTCTTTCTGACCATCCAATCATCATATTTTTTCGCAGTTTTGCTTTTGACTTCCTGCCACTCGCCTCCTTCTTCTGGATCTGTAGCGGTAATACACGCTACATGAGTTGAAGAACCCTTCAATTTGACTTGTCCCAAGTCGACCATCTTTTGCAGGAGGTCTTTAAAGACAAAACACTCCTGGATGGGATGCCCCAACATTTGATGAAAGGGACAATAATTGGGACGGTCTTCATCTCCTTCCCTGTTTGGCCTCTTGGGCACTGGTAATTGAACCAAATTATTTTCCAGAGCTGAAATTAAGTAACCAGGAACTTGCTCACTTCGGAAAGAGTATGTTTTACTCTTCATATCCTCAAATTGTTTTCGTTGTTGATCTTTTTGATCATTTGGACGAAATAGCCTTTGTTGTTGGCGTTCAGGAGGTGGAGCTCTTTGAGAAGATGAAGGTTTTGAAGTAGAAATAGGTATAGGTGCCTGTTTAAGCATAACTGTAGCAGTTTCTGCTTTACCCATTCTTCTTCCTGGAGCTGATGGAATTATACGAGATTTAACCTTAGCCTGTATAAGGGAATCTTCAATCTGTTGAGCGATTGAAGTAAGGTCTCGAAACCCTCCTGTGTATTTCACAGGGATCAATGGCGTGCGTAATTCGTCACGCAAATTTGCCACACAGATTGGCAACAATTCCTCCTGAGGGAGTGATAAACTCAAGGAATATGTTAATCCCTTCCAACGAGCAATGAAATCAGAGACTCTTTCATTCTCCCTTTGCTTGCAGTTTGTAAGATCGAAAACTGTCGTTTTTGGCAAAGTTGAGCTAAACTGAAGAAGGAATTTTTGACGAAGATCCTCCCATCCGATGACTGACCGGGATTTCAAGCTTGTATACCAGACAAAAGCTGGTCCTTGCAAGGTTCGCACGAAGCATCTGAGTTTCACTGCTTCTTGCTGCTCTGGAGTTCCCATCATAGGATCACAACAAGATACGTAATGCGTCAAATGTTGTTCAGGGTCGCCTGATCCATTTAAAGTAGGGAAAATAGGGTTTCCAAAACTGGATGGAGGAGAAATTGAATCTACCCATTCAGGGTAAACTTTCTTTTCAGGTTGAACTTGCGCCCGTTTCCCTTCCATAGTTTCTAACCGAGCTGTTAATGACTCAATAGTAGTTATTAACTTTTGAGAAACATCAGGTTGAACTTGGTTTTGGGTAGGTGCAATGAATGGAGCTTGGACAGACGTGGTGGTTGGTGCTGCAACTGATGGTAGTGCTGCCAACCGTTGTTGCGTTTGACCCGTAGGATTAGACCTCTGTGGGTGTACTGACAAAGGAGGATATTCTTGATCCATCTCAGTAGTTACAACAAATTCCTTCGGCTGTCGGACTTCATCATTCTTAAGAAGAAGACTACTCTGAAGTAGTTCTGCATTCAACCTTCTTAATTCTTTCATTTCTTCCTCCTGTTGTGCAAATCTTTGCTCTAATGAGAGCGATTGACCTCCTTCAGAGGAAGGGTGAGAAGTAACCTGATTCTTTCCTTTCCCCTTATTGGATCCTTTTCGGAGAGGGGGAAGTGGGTTACTTGAAGGAATACCCAGATTTTGGGTAAGACTTTGATTACGTGTGCGCACACCTTCTTCATTTAGGTCTGTGTGCGCGACTTCTTGAGTAGGAACCTCTTCGTCTGATCCCTCTGATTGAGCCTCATCTGGTGAATCAGCAGCAACGGCATTGATGAAATTAATGGATGAATATTGCATGGAATCCTTTCTATCAGCATTTCTGTGATATTGTCTCCTTCTATGTCCATGATGAGACATGGCATTCCGTTGACTTGATCCCTCGGGGATTTCTTGGAGAACCGTCACTTGGAGAGAATCTCCTGACATCTTGGCTCTTCGTTCCTCTTGAGGCTTATTCCCTAATCGAGAGAATACTGACTTTATCTGAGGTAGGGATTGAAGATTTGAAAAAGTCCCCAGTCCAGTGGACTGGGGGTGTTCCTGTTGCTTCCGCTCAACTCCTCGAATCCCATTCGTTGACTCTGAGGGTTGGGTTAGAGAAGTCCCCAGTCTGGCAAGCTGGGGTGTCTCTTGACATGCTATGTCTGAGATCTTCTTGAAATCTCTCTTGATCTTGCGAATCTTAGTTCGGAAATTAGCTGAATGCATTAACCTGTATCCACTTTTATCACCTGGTTCAACAGACCGTTGGATGATTTCCGAAACTTCTGTCATTTGATGACGTGTTTGCTCCAGACGAGAGGCTTGTGCAATATTCTCGCCTGCTTGATGTAGGAGCAATTCAACAACCTGTTCTCTATATACTTGATTTTTAGAGGAACTAGTTGAAGCTTGATCTCGAGCAAGCTTTTGATTATGAACAAAGCCCATTGACTGTGGCCGGCCATGGGCAATAACATTGCATGAGACCATTTTCGGCAGGCTTTGCTGACCGGAAAGCACTGTGAAATGTAGTGCTCCGTGAACACCCCATCCTCTGATATGAACATTAGATGGAGCATTGGAAATTAACTGACGCAATCTTCTTAGTGCGCCAAGGCATGAACGTTGAAGGGTTCTCTGTTTCTTTTCAGCCTTCGGATACCGAGAGACTGATAGAGATGCCAAATCAATCTGGCGTTGTAACCCTTCTATTATCTTAAGATGATTTTCATATTCATCGTAAGACAATACCTTCTTCTTTAATTGACAAAGAGTTTTCCATATGTTGAGACGAATATCATGGATTCCATCATCCGTCAACATCTTTGGAATGTCGTACTGGGAATCAGCCAAAGGCCAAAACATGACTGGTACTTCACCTTTTGCCAGTTTTTTCCCCATGTTCAGCATTTCCTCTTTATCATTAAATGAAGATTCTTCTACCTGTTTGGACCAGAGTTGGTGTTTCCTTGTTGCTTCATCGGCTTCAACAAGATTGGTAGAGAAATCACTATTCATGCTGGAAGATGAATGACCCAGGGAAGGTTCGGAGAATAACCTGAACCCCAGGCTATCTTCTGATGGAGAAAGAGTTTCACCTGCCGATAGTAAAGCATCAGACATGACTGGTTTTATGTTTGCAAGTGCCTCGAGATAGGAGGGCTTTCTCGTCACTACATTGCCTTTTGAAGAATTTTCAAGACAACGTGAATCACTACTGCGGAGAGGACTTTCGCAGCGAAGTTCATCACCATGAGGAGGACCGTCATGATGGGTTACAGCAAAAGATGAAATCTCTTGCTCCTTGGCCTTCTGACCACACAGAGGGTTCCTGTGGCTCTCATCTGAAGAAGAAACTTCAAGATTGATCGAATTTTCATGAAGCAAGTCTTCATGAGGAAGTGTCTGTTGAAGACCTTCAAAATTAATGTTCCCGTTATTGGGAACTGAGGGAGTAGAATCTTGAATTCCGACAGATAAATGTCTGAGGGCTTCAATAACTCCAGCATCGAGCAAGGCCTTGTTGCAGATTGGCCTTTGATCTCCTGACTGTGCTGGGCGGATCTTTTTCTTAGATGTCTTCTTACTCGTTTTAGAAACCACTTGATGAGGAAAGTGATTGCTCTGAGCAGGTGTATGTGCCTGATCAGGAAAGATGGTCAGGTTAGGCTGACGATCATCGCTCAAATCAGGTGTATGTGCCTGACTTGGTTGTCCGTATGATATGGGGGAGTATGCCCCATAACCCTCTTGGACTAGAACAGATGTGTGTGTCTGTTCCGGAGTGAATCGTTGATGTGTCACTCTATTGCTAGGGATAGATTTATGTGTCTGTCCCTGAGATGATGCTGAAGCTGTTATGATATCCTGGCAAGCATCCAGAATATGAGCAGGAATTTGCTTCTGCTCTTTCACCATTGAAAAAATATGTTTGGTGACTTCAGTCGCCGGAACAGGGATATACGTCCATTCCGGGCTTGGAGTAGGTGTATGTGCCTGCTCCTGTCCTCCTTTTCCTGTCAGTGAATCCTGACAGTACTCAAGTGTGGAAGCAGAGAGTTTAGTCTGCCTCCTGTTTGTCGTCGGGGCTTTCCGATTGACTTCTCCGTGCGCTACCAAGCGAGACTGTTGGTAGGCTTGATTAGTATTAGCAGGTGTATGTGCCTGCTGATTACACTTCGCCAAACGCGGTTGACGAGATCCATCATATGTAGTCAGACAAGCCTGCTGACTAACTGATGATGTATAAGCAGTTGTATGCTCCTGCCTATGGTACTCCCCCGGAATTGCCTGGCGGGATCGGCTTGATGCTGTCAGACGAGTCTGCTGGATAGCGGAATTAAAACGGGAAGGTGTGTGTGCCTGCTCGTTGTTTGCCACCAAGTTAGGTTGGTGGACTTCTCCGGAGATGGCAGGGATGACAACCTGCCTATTGTTAACCGGATTCCGTCTCTGGCGGTTCATCTTGCCTGCTCGGGTTCGAGGAACCTGAGCTGAATGCCTGGAGTCGGTACCCTCATCATGTTGAGGGCGCACTACCGCACGAGTCTGGCGGCGATTGTTGATGGGAGCCCTCGGGAAGGACTCCTGTCTTTTTGAATTAAGGCCCCGAGGGACCTGCTCATTCACTTCCTCGGAGTAAGGGAGTGAATGGAAATTGCGTTCTGGGGATAACGACCCGAAACGGTTGGAGACGGTAGTCAGCACCGCCTTCTTCTTGATTGCTGGCCGCCGTTGTCCGGACGACCAGGTAGAGTTGTTAACTTGGAGGGCTTGACGAGCGGCCTCCAGAGTTGGGATAGTACCATTGCGACGGTACTCCTTAACCAGTGCATTAGAAACACAGCGTTGAAGACGCTGAGTTGGTGATGTCATCCTCAGAGCGGATGACGTTCCAGCAGGAGTAGCAGTATTGGTTTTCACAGCAGCAGACCTCACAGTAGAGGTGTTCACAGCAGCAGACTTCACAGTAGAGGTGTTCACAGCAGCAGTATTCACTGGGGTGAATTTAAGGAAAGCCATTTTTGCAGAAGATCTTGAAAAAAGAGTGCTTGTTCCATGTAACAGACATTATCAAGATGAATCTGGCCACAGCATATTTTGGATGAGCATATGTCAATGATTGCTTTGTTGGCCCAAGGGACCTAACAAATAAGAAGAACATCACTTTAACTTGGTTAAGGATTCACGTCGGGTTCACCATTTTTGTTTCCTCACGGATTACGGGGATGACCTCCTGGACAGGATATTCAAACGTTCTGATCGGTTTCTAGCGGGTTTGTTCGTAGAACCGGAAACATCCAATGATTCCACATCCGTTTGGACCTACTTTCCAAAGGCAGGTGCTCATTAGCTTGTGGACTGATGAGGCTTAGGAATTTGCATTGGTCGAGAGGATGGAAGGTCGGACTCATCACACCTTTTTGAGGGGAATTATTGTCTACTCTGGGACTCTCTTTATAGATTTAAGTTATGTTCGTGAATCCTTATTATATTACCAAGTATAAAATGAGCTTTCCTTTAGTTTTAACAATCAATGATTAAATATGCAAGAAATTTAGAGAATCTTTTATATGTATTCGAGGTTCTTCATCAATAGAGAATCATCCATATCTGTTTAGAGATTCTTGGTTAATGGTATCCTTCAAAACATTTATATAAAAGTCTCTTGGTCATTATGATGACCAGGCTGGTTTTAAAGCCACTCAGTGGGGCACTTGAAGTTTATCGTCATTCAGAAGGACATATATTATTTCAAAGTTGGGATCGAACCCATAAAATGGGCTACCTAAGTATCCTTTGTTTTGGAAAAGGAATCAGAACCCACGTAGTTCGAGGAATGGGGTATGATGTTTATGATTGATGGCTCAAAGATGAATGTCATAATTACTTTTACACTCTAAGCTCACGTGAGTCATGCTCGGTGTGAGAAACAAGAGGTATTGGTAAAATTTAGACAATTGTGCCATGAAAGATGCAATCATAAGAATTTGTTTGGGGCTTATGTATGGATGACTGCCCAGATAGATGAAGGTTTAGGATTTACTTTTAGGGAGAAAATCCATGAACAGGGTCCACAAAGTTATATGTGCTTCATGGAGATTTGAATACTCTAATCTTGGGGCTTACTCCTAAGGAGGATGCCCAAGTTAGGAGGGGACTTATGATTGGGTTTTACTCCTGAAAAGGAAACCCAAATCAAAGGTAAATTATGACTGGTTAAGAGAATTTTAAGGGACTTGGGGCTTACTCCTGAAAAGGAAGCCCAAGGTCATGACTGAGTTTTATTCCTGAAAAGGAGACCCAGGTTAAGGGACTTGGGGATTACTCCTGAAAAGGAAGCCCAAGGTTATGACTGAGTCTTATTCCTGAAAAGGAGACCCAGGTTAAGGGACTTGGGGCTTACTCCTGAAAAGGAATCCCAAGGTTATGACTGAGTCTTATTCCTGAAAAGGAGACCCAGGTTAAGGGACTTGGGGCTTACTCCTGAAAAGGAAGCCCAAGGTTATGACTGAGTCTTATTCCTAAAAAGGAGACCCAGGTTAAGGGACTTGGGGCTTACTCCTGAAAAGGAAGCCCAAGGTTATGACTGAGTCTTATTCCTGAAAAGGAGACCCAGGTTAAGGGACTTGGGGCTTACTCCTGAAAAGGAAGCCCAAGGTTATGACTGAGTCTTATTCCTGAAAAGGAGACCCAGGTTAAGGGACTTGGGGCTTACTCCTGAAAAGGAAGCCCAAGGTTATGACTGAGACTTATTCCTGAAAAGGAGACCCAGGTTAGGGATTAAGGTTTGGGGCTTACTCCTGAAGAGGATGCCCATATTTGAGATTGGGGCTTATTCCTAAGAAGGATGCCCAAGATTAGAGGACTTGATTGGGGCTTACTCCTGAGGAAGATGCCCAGATCAAAGGTTTTATAACTGGGGATTATTCTTGAAAAGGAGACCCAAGTTAGGATTTTCTCATCTTAAAGGATGAGGTTGAATGAATGAACTCCCCGTATTTTAGTGACATAAGGATATTTAAATCACTAGACTTTGAGAGAGATTTCACAGAATTCCTTTCAGATAAGAAAGTCAAATCAAGAATTCATGCCATAAATGGTTTTGAAGAGTGTCTTGAAGACTGAATCTTGAATAGGAAAGGTGAAATGGCTTAAGAGGGGTAAAATGGGCAAGATGGGCACCCAAAAAGATAGGGGCGCGCAAGTCTTGAAAGGCGCGCAAGTCCTGCGGCGGCGTGCAAGTAGTGGTCGCGCAAGTATACTTGCGCAACATATGGTGTACTTGCGCGATTTTCAACCAGCATTGAAATGCTTGAGCGACTCTTTAGAAAACCCTTTACAATCCTCTTGAGGTTCTTCCAGAGAAGGGACGCGCAAGTTATATTGAAGGAATTAAGTCGGCGCGCAAGTGTTTGATAAGTTTCAACACTTAGGCCTTTCTTCTTCTCTTTAGATCTTCCGTTCTAGGTAAGAAATTACCTTAGAAGTGTTCCGGAAGCTTTGAGAAGAGACTTGGGCGTCGGGAGCTTTAATCCGAGTTTCTGGAAAAAGATCCTTTTGAATGGGGGGCCCACAGGGTCTATTTATAGGCAAAACAAGACCCCGGGCAGTTACTGGGCGGTTACCAATTAGGTCGCGCAAGTCACCTGCGCGACCAAGGTAGCCGCGCAAGTATACTTGCGCGGCAGTGGTATCACTTGCGCGGTGGATTTTCTGTTGATCCTTTATTCATGCCTTTGTCGATTTTTGATGTTTTCTTCAAAGGATGAATCACTTTCAGCTGAGATATTCCCTTTTCCGATCTTTAGATTCTGTGACGAAAGGAGCGTCAACACTCATAGAAAAGAAAGATCATATTTCTAAGTTCTACGGTAGAACCGACTCCTCTGATACCAATTTTCATGACCGGTCCCCCAGGGCCCATATCGTGACTACCCCAAGCCTGCCTTCTATAGAACAAGGGCTGGAGACAAACACCAAAGGTGTAAATCCCTAAATTGGGAAGTCATTGCCTTTATAACTGCAAACAAACAAATCAGAGTACACAACTAGAAGTAAATAACTTAGTAAAACTGTATACAAAAGAAGTGTTGGAAATTAAAAGGGGCCAGAAATTCAAGCCCAGCTGGAAACTACAAGTGCATCTGAAAGCAAGAACAACTGAAGAAAAGTAAAGCATCTACTAGGTCATCCTCTGGGGTTCCTACCTGAAGGGTAGTTACATATGGCCTCCTCATCACTCTCGTCCGTCTGACTCCTCTGTGTACCGTCACACCGAGTGGTCCACCTCCGGGTACCATCTAGTCCTGCAACTCTTTTCCCCAGTCAGTGTTGTATGTCATATGAAAACAACACAACGATGTGCGGGCATAGCTCGTGCAGGGATGAGTATAACGATACTCAGTAGGGATCCCGAGACCCTCAAGGTCTCAAAAAATCCATCAAGGATAAACCACAAAGTATAAAATCAATGGATAACCATTACTTAGGTATATGCCCATACATATACCTAAGTTATCTAGTAACCCATCTCAATCATGAGGAAAACACAAAAGTCATTGACTCAGCTCAAACCAGGATTTTTATTATCGAAACCATGGTTGGTGGCGTACTCCTCCTCTATCGAGTACAGTGGGCCCATAGCATCACACAGAGGCGCTACCCACAGACCTTGGACTGCTGAGGTACTCCTCCTGTTGAGTATTGTGGGTCTGTTGTGCTCACATAGAGGTGCTCCCCACCACAGGTCTACCACACTCATACAGAGGCACTCCCCCTTGTAGCCTGCAGAGGTACTCCTCCCATCGAGTACCGTGGGTCTGTCGTGCTCACACATAGGCACTCCCCATTGTGGTTCTGCCGCGCTCACACAAAGGCACTCCCCAATGGGCTAGTCGAGTCACTCCAAGTTGAATATATCTTGTTGTCACCAGGTCTCATCCAGCTACTAGGTCTCGGTACTCTGTCTACTTGCCTCTGGAAGGATCCACTCCATGAGATACTATTTAATACTCCAACTATCACGAAGTCCCATGTAGAAGTATCTCAGCGGCCCTCCACGTCACATGGGTCTCAACGCAATAGACGGTGCGTCAATCAGACGCTCGGTCTGTTAGTTATTAGCCTTTTCGTCTTGGGGGCTCAGTTGGATTCATGTATGATCCAACCTGACTGTATCTCAACGGTACCCCGAACTCTAGTGGGATATTCTCAAAGGTACGGTTTCGCTCCAAGAATACTGGCACCATTGAGGGTTCTTCAGAGGGACGTATGGTGCCAAAAATATGCCCCAATAAGGTAAAAGGGTTAGTAGTGGGCCCGGGTCTGGTCCGACCCGGTCGGACCGACTTGGCCCAACCGAGTTTGGGCCAACCTGGTCTAGGTCAACCCGGACAGACTCGCTGGGTCTGACTCGGCCCGTTGGGCGGGTCATCCCGCTAAGTTTGGCTCGGTCCACTGGGCCCAGCCCAACAGCCTATGGGGGCAGTTCGGCCCGGGCTCAGGGCCAGTTCATCCCGGAGTGTTGTGAGGACGCAGCTTGTCCTGGAGGGTGTGAGGGAGCCAGGACATCGGCTCGGCCTGGAGCATGCTGGTCGCGTAGAGGCTAGCTCAGGGGTGGCCGGTTCAGGGTGGCGCATGTAGAGGCTGGCTCGGGGGCGGCCGGGCAGGCCGCGGTAGGGATCCTGGCAGGCAGCGGGGGCACCGGGTAGGGCGCAGAAGAGTGTCGGGAGGCCGCGGGGGCACCGGTAGGGCACCGGGTAGGCCGCGGGGGCACCGGCAGGGTTTCGGGAAGCCCGTGGGGGCACTGGGTAGGGCGTCGGTAGTGTTTGGTCGAGAGCTTCGGTGCGCCGTGGGGACGGCGCGATTCGCGAAGGCCACAGGTAGCATGGCCTTCATCGTTTCCACCTTCATCATCATCACCTCATCACCATGCCGTATAACACCACAAGAAAAGAAAAAACATCGGAGGATGTAGGGCCATGTTAGGTTGGCCTGCATCCTCTACGTTTAAAGTGATATCAATTGGTTCATCAAAAATAGGAAAGATGAACAACAATTATTTACAAAAATGCAATGATTTCTTTTCAAATGATCAAGAGAAAAGAAAAGGGATAAAACAAAAGGTAAACCCCCTACCTCATATCAATGGTCGTTGAGGAAGTTGTGGAAAGCGAATGTCGATTTGATGGTGTCAGGAAAGAAAAAGTCGAGGATGGCATCGTCAGTGTTCTTCAAGGATGGCGCTCCCTCCTTTATTCTGATTGAAGAAGGAAGAAGGTGTCTGTCGTTGGCGGATGAAGCGTTCTTCTTTGGAGAGTTCTTTCCTTCTTGGCATTCTATCTCCAAGATCTCCTCCTCTCCTCCAAGACCCAAAGTGAATATTCCAACCAAAACAATAGTTTTTAATCCTATTAATTTGTTGGAAAAATATTAAAAAAGGGAGTAATAAATTAATTGGGGGCTCCACTTAATTAATTCTTGTGTGTGGGCCCAAAATTAATTAATGGAGTTCAAAGGTTCCAAGGGTGGTGGTGGCACCATAAATGGGGAGTTCAAGGGGTTTTATCCGCGAGTGGTCCTCACCACTTTAATTATTAATAGGTGTTTAGACCTCGAGTGGGCCCCACCACCATAACCTCTCATGGGAGGTTATGGTTTGGTGGCCCCAACCTCTAACCTCCTCTTGGAGGTTTTAACCACCAAGAATAAAAATAAAGTCACTACTTTATTTTAATTTAATTTAAATCATAAAAATTCCAAAACTGACTTTTATTCTAGACCATCTGTCATTGAAGTGAAACTCTTCTTAGGAAAATACCAGCACTATGAGTTAAACGGTGCCCTTAGATTTTAGTTCCGATCACTGGTTCAAAAGTTATAAAATACGGCTCATAAGTTTACTGAAAGTACCCGAACAAAACTTCAAAAATTGATTCCGGGCACAACGGGCCTCGAAATCAAGCGCCGTAAATTTTCACGGACTCATAAAATTCCCATGTATTTAAGAAAAAAAATTCCATAGAATTTCTGGGTCTTTATAGTTACATACCTTATTTCCATCCAAACCATCAGGAAATGATAACGTCACTCATGCATATGGGTAGACTACCACCTCAATGAAGGTATGTGATTCATTTTTCTTTTAAATTTTAATTGGTTGTTAACGATTATGGATTTAATAAATATATATGATTTATATTACATAAAAATAATTCTATAAAGGTTAATTATTATTTAAAATTCTATCATTCTAACTATTTAATAGTCAAATCATCATCCATGTATACGTACAGGCTACTATCACCATAAATAGCGTTATTCATTTTTTATCTCTAACTTTTATGGATTACAATAAATTAATATATAGTGAGTATTTAGGATATTTATATCATTCTTAAAATTTTATATATTATTAAATTATTATAAAATTTCAAGGACCAAAATTTCTGGACCAAAACTAATGGGAAAAACAAAGCAGTTATTGCCTAAAAAAGTGATTTTAGCAATGTATTGTTAATAAATGGATGATAAATATTATAGGTCTTGTATAGTATGATATATATTGTTATGGTAATCTAAAATATTTATGTTAAATTTAAATTTATTATACATCAGGTTTGAACACATATGAAGGAAATCAGACCTAAGGTAAGTATTTCTCACCTCACTTTTAATTCTGTGGGACATATTCTGTCTCAATAACGTGTTTTTTTGTGGTGTATATACTAAATTATTGATATGTTATATCATGAATATATTTTTATTCCCAGAATATGATTTTTTTTATGTTTTTTATTTCAAGGGGCATACGATTCAAAATAAACCCAATTGGTAAGGGATTATTTCACAATCTCATCGTTGGGATTCTTTACTTTTAAGTCTCGGCTTAGGAATATTTCTATTCCATGTACATGTTTTATTAAAAAAAATTATAAAATGTTTTTAATATTCTTTAATAGTTTTTTAATGTAATTTTTACCAATGTTTCAATTTTTACAAAATGTTTTAAAATAAATCCTTTGGTCATTATACAAATGAGGTACCTTTGAACTTTTCTTAAAAAGTGTCAACATAATTATTTCATAACTTATACATAATAAAAATAATTTACCACTATTGATATATCATAATTATTTTATGTTGAAAATATATTATTACAAGTATATATTCAAAAAAATGTTTTTCCTCATATTTTTTCAATTTTTTGACGTGATTTTCAAAGTTAAAAAAGTTTTTTTCTAAATAAATGTTCTTGAAATATCTTTAAATTATTTTCATATATGTAATCATCATTTGATAAATATTTTTTTGATAATTTAATCTTATAATACCATTCATCGTATTTATTTTAGTGTTTTATGATCATTTTGATTGTGGAAAGTATTGATATTGCATATGACTTGTTCTTTTAATACTAAGAGTTATTTATTTTCCTTAAGGAATATAGATTATGTTGTATTTATTATTCATGTGAGGAATTTATTGGACTTATTATGTAATTATTGGGGTCTGATTTATCCCCTTAATTCACCATTACATATCATAATACAAACTATATTAGTATTTGGCTGAGACTTTGCCCATTTGTTATGATTTCACAACACAAGGCCTTGACAGTATTTTTAGATATATAGGACAAGGCATCAATAGTTTGTTTCAAATGTCTATAATTAAACATTTTATCATTTTTATATCATTATTGATGGCCATGTGATTATTTTATTTGTTTTGATATAAATGGATACTTTTCAAGCTCGTGTGGTTACTTATATAGTATTATTTCATCGTCATTTATTTTTTCCATATTAATATAGACTTATTCAGCTTTCCTTGTATGAAAAACCTTAATGATAATATTTTCTCAACCATTTTTTATGTTTCTTTCCCCTAGGATCCCAAGATATGTATTATAATTAATATAAAATGTAATACTAAAATAAATAAATGTCACCTTGAAGAAAACGTAATGTTGTATTTGATGTTTTCAATTGTAATTTTAAATTGAAGTATGTATCTAGACTTCCAAAAATAATAAACTATTCAGTCCTTTGTGATAAGATTTCATGTATCTAGTGATAATGTAATAAATTAACTAAAATCTCTAGGCTAATAGGTTCTGGGTATTTATAGTTAATTTTAGAGTATATTTAGTGGAAACATTGGGAACTAGATTTAGGAAATAATATATTAGATAATATAAACTTATGACTAACTTTGAGGATAAGTATAAGTAAAATATAAAATCTTATAGATTTGTTCATGATCATATAAAACCTAGGTTAAACCAATGTACTCATAGATTGAAATGATGGTTTCCTAATTTTGAAATCCTTTATATAATATTTCATGATTATCAAATAAATCACTCTCATTATTATAGTTTTATGCCTACCCTTTTTTATTAAATGGATTGAACCCAGAGGAATCATATTAACACTGAATATGATGGAAAATTTAGTGATTACGAGTAACCAAATATGATTATTATTGTAAAGAAAGATGTTGTGCTTTTTTTTCTAATAATCTATAGTGATATATTATTACCAAAATAACATCATTCATATTCCTAATCTATCCAATAAGTGGAAAATTAAATTTTATGGAAGCTCATGTTTAAATGATCATTGAGGTTTGAATGTTCAAGTAAATTTTTATCAAGAATTTGGGAAGAATAATCTAGTGTAATATCTCAAATAGAGGAGAATATGATTTCTATGTGGATATAAAGGACATAGATAAAAAAATTACATAAATTTAAATATCTTATATGTGGGGAACATTGGAATTATTTGATTTAATTGCCTAAAATAAGGGTTACTCTATAGAACGTAAAAGGACATAGACTTTATAAATAGTTAAAGTGAAATGATATAATTATTTTTGTTATAGAAATATTTTACAAATTGTATTCTTTTTAAAAGAATCATAAAACATCAATGAATTTATCCTTGGTAGTTTTCCTTTATGAATTTGAAAGTGTTTATTGAATGGTGTCAATATCCAAGAAGATTAATTTAGTGATAAATAAATATTTTATGTAAGAAAATGATATAGGAACTGACAACCCATAATATGTGTTTGATATTGGTATAAGCCTAATGTTTAAAGGGATGATAAGAATATGGTTGATAATTATTTTTAAGGTATATATACCTTTTATGGTTTTATTTGATGGGAGCATAGTATGATATTTTTCAATACATTTATAGAAATATCACCCTTTGGTTTGGTATAAATTTTACGAAAAAAATTATTTTTTGGATTAATGATTTTATATTTTTTGGAAATAAGTTTAATTCATTCATTAAATTTTTGGATAATATTATTATGAGGATCATTTATTAATGGATTACTATCATAAATGAGTTCTCAAATTTATATAATATATCATATAGAAAAAATTAGAGGCAAAAAAATTGGTTTAATGAGTAAATTTATTTTTGATTATGTTCATTATATTCTTGTAAATTTTATATTTTTACAGAAAAACCAAGTTTATTGGGTAAAAACGCATCACATCTGGTAAGGTTTTTAGTCTTGAAACTACAACTGAGGGGCAAAAAGGGTGCGACATGTACTAGTTTCCCACACGATTTAATTTTCAATATAGAATTTGTTTAAATTAAATTATATGACAGATAAATAATAAGTTTTTTTAAGCATATTTTAGAACAAATTTTTTTTAGATTTTTTGGATTATAATATTATTAGAAACATATCAAAGACACTTAATTGGGTTAAATTATATGTAATGTTTAGCTTTAGCATAAAGGATTATTTGGGATGAATTCTGTTATGTTTTTTGGATATACAAGATGAAGAGTATAACATATAATTTGAGGGTAAAAATTTTATTTAATATTAAATTTAGTGAAATTATATTGGATATATGGAATAAATATAAAGTTAATATTTATTATAGTTATTAAAATATGTCAAAAAGGTATTAACATATTTGGAATGTGACATTATAAACTTAATTATGTTTTCTAGGGACACATTTTTTGTAATTTTTTTTGTTTTTATTATAGTTAATAATATTTTGGAGGAGCCTTATGGTTAACTACTTATGTAATTGGTTTATTTGAATATTGGATATTATTTTTTGAGGTTAAACTATTATTTATACCATTGGATAACCTGTGCTAAAGATTTTCATTTTTGAAAATATTTTGAGGGAAAATAAATGATTATGGATTTTATTATTCCTTAAGATTTCTTCAGGTATAAAAATTCCATCTTCAATGTCTATATCATTTCATAAGAGATTATGTCAAACTAAATTAAATAATAGACAAAGGATGAGACATTTCTTATAAAATGGAAATAAATAAAATAAAATTATTTTCATGAGAAATAAATATGGATATAAAAAATCCCTTAATTTTAAGAAATATATGTTGCAATACAAACATTATATATTTAATTATTGTATTAAGAAAGCAATGGCCTTTTAACCTATCATAGATTTATAGTTTTGTGATTGTTAACTTACCCATGACTATGTTATATATTACTTTTTATTAATCCTTGGGTGTTGGTTTTTTCTTAAATATCCATGTTTTCACTCTCCACTAATGTTCTCCAAGTTGGAAACTTTTTTGGTGGGGAGAATCATAGTTCCCTTTCACTCTTTTAATTAGAAGTTTTATTAATCCTTTCTAAATTATGGGTTTCCCACAATTTAATTTTCAAATGTAAAACCCTTGACATATAAACACAGGTTAAAATATCAAAGATGAATATTTTAAAGGATAAGATAATGTGACACCATTATATTTTAAAATAACACTATGTTTGTTAGCATATACGATACGTATCAACGATCCTAAACGAACCCAAAAATATTATTAATTAAATTCATTCATTATAACCTAGCCAATAAATTTTAAATTATAAAAATAATATAATTTTTAAATCAGAGTATAAAAATTATATTATGGTTATATTTTCTTATTTTTCTAAAAGGATTTATTTTCCACTAAATAGTTAAAATAACATATTTTTATTGAAAATTTTATTTTTGTTTCAACCATTTCAAGGTTTAATTTTATTTTAAAAAGTTTTAAATGTAAAAATAGTGATATAATATTATTAATAATCCAATTAGGCTCATTGGAATAAATTTTCAAATTTATTTTAATATATCTATTATTATATAAAAGGCATTTTTATGAAAAAGTGTATTTTTCTAAAAACCAATTTTCAACATGTTTTGTGCACAAAATTAAAAATTAATTTATAATATTTGTATATATTGAATTTAATAAAATGGATTACATATTTGGAATCATCATGATCAATGTTAGTATATAGTTCCCAACCATTTTAGACATTATTAATAGTAATTCTGGTAAAATTTATCACCTCTCTAATGGGTAAATTGGGTCAATATAGATTAGAACTAAATTATAAGGTCATAATTTTTCATCATAATACTTGTTGGATGAATTTAATTCCAAAAATAACACATTAATATCTAAATTCAGTTATTCAATGGACACTTTTCAATGAAAAATTCTTATATATTATTTAAATCAAAGTTACAAAATTTCACTCTCTTTGAATTCAATCTCTCTAATGTGTCCGCATAGGGACCAAAGAAATGTATGAACAAAACTACATATATATTTTGATCTTAATTAAATTATTTTAATTATATAAATTTATTTCTAATTTTCATAAATTATATAACTACCTAAAATGATTCCATAATGCTAGTACATAATTTATTTATTTAATATAAAAATAAAATAAATTTTATTAGAAATATAAAAAGTGATACAATTTGAATGAGATAATGTTTCCCACTAATTTTGAAGCTCTATGTGATATATTATTTATGTTAAAATTAATTATTCTAGAAAGAAAACTTTTTCATGATATATTTTAACTTTAATTAAATGAATGGTGTGAAAATTTACAATAATGACATATTACTAAAATAATATTTAATTAAATTATTTAAAAATTACTAAATATTTAAAGTGAAACATTAATATATTATATGGTCTAAAATATCATTAAATTTAAATTTATTGGTAAATGGTATCCTTATATGTAAAATTATAGCCCATTAAGAGTTAAGATATTACTATATTCAATGATAAAATAGGTTAACCAAGGGGTTAATCAAAATGATATGTTTTAAAAAAATATAAAATATGGTAAAAAATTTATTGTCTTATTTTATATCAACCTAATTCAATTTTCTTGTTGAATTAATAATAATTTGGAATCATTTTTTACTATAATAGGTATGTTATATTTTAATTTTTTATTAAATTTAAAAAGTTTCCCTCACCTCAATTATAAAAGGACATAACCTCTCTCACTTATTTACAACACTTTGAGATTGATATATCAAAAAAACCATACACATTACTCTTATAAACTAACCTATCAACATTATATAGGTTCGATTATCCTCAAAATACTAACAATAGGTTTCTTAAAGAAGGATCTAAAGGTGGTCCTCTGAAGAAGAGGAAATCACCTTAACCAACCTATTTTTATTTATTTTTTATCATATATGTTATAAATATATTATATTTATCCTCAGATAATATATATATATTTTATCATGATTATGAAACTACAATTATCCACCTTCTTTCCCATCAAATGTTAAGTGAATGTATCGCTCGCACATATATACGACTTACCGGTTCAATGTGGAGATACAATTCATTTTTTATCACCGTATTTTAGGGATGGGTATTATGATGATATTAATTTTTATATATTATTCTAAAAACGTAATTAAAAATATTTAATTATAATTTCATATTTAAATCGTTATCTTCTAAACTATTGGGAATAATAATGTCACTTGTCTTTGCGTGTCGACAACCACCTCGACAAAGCAATGTTATTAATTTTTTATTTAGTTTTGTAATTATATTCTTATGAGGATATATTTTATTAATATATATGATTGATATTATAAAATAATTATTCTATAAATGTGAATTATCATTTACCTTTCTTTCTCTCCATTTGTCAAAACTTGATAATAATGTTCATGAGTACGTATGGCATACCATCTCCTTAGACTATTTAATTCATTTTTTATCTCTTAAATTTATGTATTAAAATAAATTAAAATATATTGAATATATATGTATATTATTTTTATAATTATTAAAATTATATATATGATGTAAATATAATGAAATTACAAGGGCTCAATCTACTGAAGCAAACATACAAGAAAAACAAAGAAATTATTAATTGAAGTAATAATTTCAATAAATAATTGTAAATTAATGTTTGATAAAGGATTATAATTCATATTTATTATGATATATAACATTATTGTCCTATAAAATATGTATAATAAATCAATATTTATTACATATGACGTTTTAACACATATAAAAGACCTTAGACTAGAGGTAATGGTTTCTCGTCTCGCTTTAAATTTGGTAAGAGATATTCCATATCAAAAAACATATTTCATTTGTGTGTTGTATATAATTATCATTTGATATTTTATACCATGAATCTATTTTACTTAATTTTATTTAATGTTTTAATTGATATTATTTATTTCATGTGGTTTATTATTCAAAATAATCATAATTTGTAGTGGTTTATATCAAAATCTCATCATTATTTGGGATTGTTTATTTTTAAGTCTAAACTAAGTAATATGTCACTTCCATTTCCATGTATTATGAAAATGTTTTCAAATTTTTTACTATTCACTAGTTATTTTTTAAATAAAATTTTACCAATTTTTTTTCTTTTTACAATGTTTTTTTAACGTAATATTCCTATTTCTCTTCAAATGAGTTACTTTGTCAATTTTTTTTAAAAAGTGTGAAAGGAATGTTTTTTAAAATTATATTGTGTGAACAAAATATTCCACCATTATCATTCCTCAAAAATTTAAATATTTATTTATATTTTTTCATCATTATTTTCAATGAATATTTTTTCCTTTGTAATTTCATAGTTTTTTTAAAAGTTATTTTCAAATTGAAAAATATATTTTCCTCAAGAAATATTGAAGTAATATATTTAAATTATGTCCATCCATATCAATGTACTTTATTGGTTATTGTATATAAAATGTACTTAAATGATATGAACAATTATATTTCTTTGGATTCAATATGATCAGTTATATTGGGGAAGGTATTGGTATTTTATAGGACTAGTTCTTCCAATATGGACAATTATTCATTTTTATTAAGTCATGTTGATTATGTTTTATTTTTTACTCAAATTAGGAATTAATTGCACTTAGTTAGTGATGGGAAGGGACCTATATATGTCATATATATAAATTAGTCTCATGATAAAAACTATAAAGTGTTTTGGCCATGAACATACGCATTTATTTAGAATTTATGTAATAAGTCCTTGACAATATTTTCATATATCTTGGATGATACCTCAATGGTATGTTTTAAATATCCAACATTTTGCATTCCATCATTTTTAAATCAGTTATTTATGTGCATGTGATTATTTTATTTGTTTTGATATCCATGAATAAGTTTCTCAATCACGTGATTGCTTATATAGATTAATTTGATCATCGTTTATTATTTCCATAATATACAAGACTTATTTAGTTTCTATTATATGCATACACTTACTAAGCATCTGAGATCACGCCTTTCTTATGTTTATTTTCCCAACTATTATAACAAATATATTTCAATTGATATGTAGGGTTATACTAAATGAAATAATGGTGTATATGAAGAAAAAAATATGTTGTATTTCATGTTATAAAATATAATATGAAATTCAAGTATGTATATGGTCTTTGAATACTACTAAACTATTTGGTCTTATGGGATAATATTTATTGTTTCTAATGCCAAAATAATAAAAGTAACCTCCATCTCTATATACTAGGGTTTGGGTATTTAGATCTACCGAAATATATCCCAAATAAAATTAACCATTTTCTAAAGGTTATCATCTTATGAAAAGATGATTGTTCGAAGGAATAACCAAATTATAAATAAAGTCATCCCATGGAGTATGAAAAAAACTCCAAATCGCTATTTTCATTTTTATTAATTTAAATATTATTCCACTACATCCTATAAATATATTATATATATATGGATATAATGTAATTTATATAAAAATATACTTAAATTTTAATGGAATAAACATTATCTATCTTATTCTTATTTATTCTAAAATAAAACTATCACCCATATTTTCATCAGTTTACATCCTCAAAAGTTAGAATATTTTATTTTTAATCATTGTATTCATGAATTGTTATAATAATAATTCTATAGTTTAATATTATAACAAAAATTATTTTCCATTCCATTTTCTATTATTAAATTGCTAAATAAATAGAAAGATGAAATGGAACTAATTATGTTCAACATGGCTGTAAAAACTGCATAAATGGAATTACCACAAAAAGCCAAAAAATTCACTCTATAAATCATGATAATTTTTAATGATAATTATATATTAAAAATAAATACTTTTATAATTATATTAACTCCATATGATTAAAATTTTAGAGTTATGTTCCCTTATTATAAGAACATCCATCACTACTTGTAGACAAATGTATCTTCGAAACCATGAAAAAAAATCCTTATAATAGTGAACAAGAACATAATAAAATTATAAAAAATGAATATAAAAGAGTAATAATAAATCAAATATAAATGATAAAGGTTCTAAATAATTCTTTTAGTCAATTAATGTTGATTATATAGTATATTAGTAGCATACACTAAGCAAGTTAGGACTCAAGGTATGTGAACTCCCAAAACACAAAATTTTTATTTTGGGATTTGAATTCTCTCATTATACATTGTATTATCTCCCAATTTGTCTCATTTAATCCTCATTTATTTTGAGTATTTGATACTTACATATATACCTTGTTTATGTTTCCTTTCATAAATGGGATTAGCATGTATTTCATGTATCCTTATCACTCATTTCTTTAAAGAGAATTTGATTAGTGGGAACATTTCTATTCTATATTACATTTACTTACTTAAAATTTTAGTTAATTTTCTATTAAATTAATTCCCAAAAATAAATAATATTTTGTGGAAATTTTTTTTTCATTTATATTTTTATGGAAGACATTATGAGATTACAATCATTAAATATTCTTTACTCATTTCATAAAACGTCATTTCAGAGGTCTATTTCTAAACATACTTCTTTACTCCTTTATTATGAAATTTTTCACTTAAACTTCATATTAATGATCTATGAATATTTATTCAATTATTAAATTCCACAAAATTTTTAATATTTTTTTTATTGGGACTCATTTTGATATATCTTTTGGTCATGCTGTTAGGCCAGATGATGTAACCTATTATCTTCTGTTGGGTTTTCTCATACATATGATAAATGTACAATTTATATCCCTATATGGAACCCATATTCATGTATATGTAATAATATTTTGGGAATTTTAAGAATTATACATCCCCCAATGCATTTAGTAATGTTTTCATCCCATTAGTTTAATGTATGATGAACTATAAATAATACTAGTACACTATGTTATGTTGTCTTCCGAGTTAGACATGACTTATGATTATGATGTCATATTTTATATTGTTGGAGTATTTTTTTATGTCCTGATTTAATGAAATTTTATTATTTATCCCATTCATCCATGTTGATATATATATGATCCTCATATTTTATGATATCATGTTATGACTCTTGACTCGCATTTTAATCATCATGGTCATGTTTATTCCCTTCTAGGGATTGCTAGTTCAAACATTTATTTATGTATATCCCATGGTATAATATGCACTTATATAAGTTAAAAATGGTTTTTATCATGTTATGTAGATTCAAATAAATATGTTTTAGTTTATTTTGATATTTATTTTTTATGCATTTAATCTTCTAAAATAACTATGTCTTTAGTTGTTTTTATTGTGTCTTTTATTCTTACATTAAAAATCATTTAATTATTTGTTTATTTGACCTACATTGGTATATATCATCATGAACCTTGATTGTATCACATAAATAACATTCAATCTCCCTTATTTAATTTGTTTAATTTCTAATTAAAAATAATTGTCATTCATAAGTTTTTATGTAATTATTACTACACATAGATCACTTCCTCAAGGACATATTGGATAAAAAAATCACAAAAACTCATTTTTAATTCTTATTCATCAAAATATAATATTTTATCATAAATTATTGGATGTTTTTACATGTCTTAATCATATTTTGTAAGGATTTTTACCTTTTTAAACTTCTTTTCTAATGCATCTTCCACCTCTTCAGCTTCTAATTCTGGCAGATCATTCTCAACATGTACTCCCTGGATAATTATAAATATGTCTGTAAGATCCTAAATAAAAAAAATCTTCATGAAATCATTGGAATTTATGTATATTTATTTAATATATTTAACTAATATATATTAATCATATCTATAGAAAGTTTCCTCTAAATGATAAGAAACAACATATTTATTCGAAATAATAACACTTGGATTGAATTAAGGAAGTGGTTGATATGATTTCTACTTCAAATCCTTTCATAGATTCATTTAATCTCTTTTCATCTTATGATTAAATGTTTTTCTAAAAAACAATATATATTAATTGATTGGGGTATAACTAAAATTTTCTAACTATGGATAATCTGGAAACTCTTCAAACGTAAAATTAAATTCTATCTGATAAAAAACTATGAATTAAAAATAGATATGACACGTATAAATATGGTTATATCTAATACTTCATGTGATTCCAAATGGATTGTGCAGTCACATGAAAGGGGGTTTTGGGTGACCAATTTTACAATATTATTATTATTATTATTTTAAACATTAACCCCACCCAATATCTAAATATTTTTATCTATTAAGATAATAGTGAATCTTTTTTCATTTAAAATACACACTTATACCAAATGAATTATACAAAATAATGTAATGAGTTGAACATGGTATTTTTACAAGGATATCCACAAATGTGGGAGATTATGTCCTTATGTGACCATAATCAATTGAAACGTATATTCTTTACTAAAATATACTGTAAATTAATTTTGTTTTTGGATAGGTATCATCATAAACCCAGAGAAATCTTTAAAATTATTTTCTATCTCTAAAATAGTTTTATAACCTTTATATGGTGGTTTTCATACATGTTCCTACTATTTTAAAACACTTATATAATGCCATTTAAATAAGATATCTTAATGAATTAGAAGTCTCCACATTAATAGCATTTTATTTCCTTCCTCAACTCAGAGTCTTCGTCTTTGAGTGGATGATAAGTTACACTATATACAACATTATATTTGAAAATAACTACAATAAAATATCATATAAATAATTTGGTATTTTGGATTCTCATAAACCTATAATTACCTTAGACCTAAATGATTCAAAAAGTGCCCTATATGAAAGTCTCAACAATGTGTATAGAAAAGAGTAGTGTATGAACATATCTCCATCATTTATTGTTATTATTCCATCTTCTTCATTAATTATAACTTCTGTAATACTGGATATTACATGAAATATCCCAAAACTTTTTTCCCTTATATTTTGTTCCACTTCTACTTAGATTCTCTAGATTATATATTATGAATCATGTTGTTTTTTCATCATATTCGATACACAAAGATGTATACATCTAGAAAACTATATCATTATCAACTTTTACCTTAACCTAACATATTCTATTTATACCTATTCTATTTAGATTTATTTGATAATTAGAATATATTTTCTATATTATGAACATAGAAATTACCACCAATAATATTTAGTATCAAGATCCACATTTATTTTTCCTCAATCAAATCATGTGGGTATACTCCCATGATCATAGAATATTTCATCTTCATAATTAATTTTCTCCATTACATTTAGGTATCCTTTTATTATTCATCTATTTTAGTTCTCCATAAAATATTTGGTAAATAAATCATCATCACTTATATAAAATTACAATAATAATATGTTGTGGCATGAAATATCACTTCACAACAAGATTAATTCTCAATTTCATAGAATCATATTTAAATTCATTATTCTAATTGAATTCTATAAATTATAAAAAAAATCCAATATGAATCATGGATCCATTATAAATGTGTGATTTATAAATATCATAATATAAAAAATCAGAAGATATATCTTGCAAAAGTATCACTCAGAAATCCTCCAACATAAAAAATTTCACTATCTATAAAAACAACATATGTTTAAGGAAAAATTCATACCATAGTGTTAGTAAAAAAATTGTATGTATATATGTGATTATAATTAGTATAATTTTGTATTCCTACTAGAAAAAAGCTTACACATGTCCTAGAATATATTAAATACCATCATATGGTATTTAACTTTTTTGAATTTTTGGTATTAGTTAATGTAATGAACCTTGTGTAAAATTTTAATTTATCATAAAATTTGACACATATTCGTATAATATACTTATTTATCCATTTTATGAGTTCCTTTAAAAAATATCTTGCCAATAATTGTAACATCTAATACATTTCCAATTTTTTTGATTCTCAAGTGATCTTGCACATCATATTACTTTACCATTTTCCAAGAATCAACTCAAGTCATTTTTTGAAATATCTATTAGGGACTATTACATATCATAGTGATTTCATCCAATTTTTATTTTAGTTTAATTAGTCATGATCCTTCCACTAGGTCTCGTTCCGTGACATACCCCAAGACCGCCTCCCAAAGGGAATGGGTTGGAGATTAGTGTTGAAGGCATCAACCTCCAAGTGGGAGGCACTAGTGCAAAAAATGTTTAACGCGTCGGTGTTTTTCATGACGGTTCTATATAACTAACATGAAAAGTTGTAAAAATTGTTTTATCATGTTGGTTATTTTATAACTGACGTGATAAATCGATGAGAATCAATTTTTTACGTCGGTTATAAAATAACAGACATAAGAAATACCGAGATTAGATTTATAACGTCGGTTATTTTATAACTAATGTGAAATATCAAAACTAGGAACTTTATAATGTCATTTATTTTATAACTAACCTTATAAATCAAATCTCAGTTGTTTTATCACATTAGTTATTTTATAACTGATGTGATAAAACACCATTTATTATGTCAGTTATAAAATAATTAACGTTATAAATGATTTTCTACATCGGTTATGAAATAACAGACATTATAAACATTAAAAAAATATTTATCATGTAGGTTATTAAATAACTTATGTGATAAATATTTTAAATGATTTATCATGCCCCATAATCTGTCATTCTATTTTCTTCGATCGGGCGACCTGTGACTCATCTCTCTCTGGAAGAAAACCTATAAAGGATTCTTCTAAGTCATTCCCTACAACCTCATTTTTCCAATATTATTCATCATATTTATTATCACAAGATCTATCAAGTCAACTCGCATCACTAAAGTAATCCTTACACACCTCGGTTTCATTTTTTATTTTTCAGGATGCCCTAAACTTATGTTTTGTGATGTTATTTTTCTATCTTTGTTCTTGCTATCAGGGTAAGTGTCATGGTGTTATTTTATACCATGCTAAATTATTTTCAGGTAAAGTAAACCATAGAAGTGATATCATTCATGTTTACAATTTTTGTGTGTTCTATCATGTGTGTGTGCATGTACTTTCATGTGTCCAGGGGGTCAGGGGGCTATCCAAGGGGGTAAGGGTGTCTAGGGGTGTCCAAGGGGATGGGGTTGTGTCTTGGGGGTGAGGGGGTTGTCCAAGGGGGTAGGGGTGTCCAGGGGGTTGGGGGTGGTGTACAGAGGGGGTGAGGGGGTTGTCCAAGGGGGTAGGGGTTGTCCAGGGGGTGGGGGTGTCTAGGGGGTGGGGGTTGTCTAAGGGGTGGTGGTGTTTATGGGGTGTCCAAGGGGTTGGGGTGGTGTCTAGGGGGGTGAGGGGGCTTTGTAAAGGGGTAGGTGTGTCTAGGGTCTGGGGTTGGTGTCTAGGGGGGTGAGGAGGTTGTCCAAGGGTGTAGGGGTGTCTGGGGGGTAGGGGTGCCTAGGGGGTGGGGGTTGACCAGGGGGGCTGTCCATGGGGGTGGGGGCTGTCCAAGGGGGTGGGGGTCTCCAGGGGTGTCCAAGGGGGTGGGGTGGTGTCCAGGGGTGAGGGGGATGTCCAAGGGGGTAGGGGTATCCAGAGGGTAGGGGTGCTGTCTAGGGGATGAGGGGGGTTTTCGTGGGGGTATCGGGTGTCCAGGGGGTGGTGGTGTATAGGGGGTGTCCAATGGGTGGAGTGGTGTCCAGGGGGTGAGGGGGCTTTCCAAGTTGGTGGGGGTGTCTAGGGGAGGGGGTGTATAGGGGTGGGGGTGTCCAGAGGGGTGGGGGTTGTCCAGGGGGTGGGTTAGTCCAAGAGGTGGTGGTGTCTAGGGGGTGTCCAAGGGTTGGGGGTGGTGTCCAGGGGGGTGAGGGGGCTTTACAAGGGGGTACGGGTGTCCAGGGGGCGTGGGTGTCCAGGTGGTGAGCAGGCTTTCTAAGGTGGTAGGTGTGTCTAGGGGGTGGGGGTGGTTTTCAGGGGGTGAGGAGGTTGTCCAAGGGTGTAGGGGGTTTCTAGGGGGTGGTGGTGTATGGGGGGGATGTCTAGGGGTTGGGGGGCTATCCATGGGGGTGGGGGCTGTCCAAGGGGGTGGGGTATCTAGGGGTGTCCAAGGGGGTGTGGTGGTGTCCAGGGGGTGAGGGGGTGTCAAAGGGGGTAGGGGTGTCCAAGGGGTGGGGGTGGTGTCCAGTGGTGAGGGGGTTATCCAAGGGGGTGGGGGTGTTCAGTGGGGTGGGGGTGTCTAGGGTTGAGGTGGTTATCCAAGGGGATAGGGGTGTCCAAAGGGGTGGGGTGTCCAGGGGTAAGGGGTTTTCTAAGGGGGTAGGGGTGTCCAGGGGGTGGGGGTAGTGTCCAGGGGGGTCAGGGGGCTGCCTAAGGGTGTAGGGGTGTTTAGGGGGGTTGAGGGTGGTGTCCAGGTGGTTAGGGGGGCTATCCAAGGGGGTGGGGGCTGTCTAGGGGGTGGGGGCTATCCCAGGGGGTGGTGGTGTTCTGGGGGTGTCCAAGGGGGCGGTGATGTCCAAGGGGGCAGTGGTGTCCAAGGGGGTGGTGGTGTCCAAGGGGTGAGGGGGTTGTCCAAGGGGGTAGGGGGTTTCCTAGTGGTGGTGTCCAGTGAATGTATACATATTTTAATATTTATACATCATATTTCTTGTTTAATAAAGGTTGAATTTGGTATACAATTGCACAAGGATGTATTCTTCATGTACCTTAAGAAGAAAGGATCCAAGATGAATTTAAAGTTGTTACATCTAGCTATATTTTCTTTTTAAAATCATTTTCATGAATATCATTTTCAAATATTCATATATTTGTTTTATGTTTCAAAAATTTTTTACATTAAAATTATGATATTTTTCATATAAATATAAAATTGGCATATCTTAACAAGATGAATAATTTTGATATTTTTTATAGGTAATAATGAGTCAAAGTTAGATTATAGCACATCAAATGAGTAATGAATATGAGGAAGGTGTTGATGCCTTTTTGGAATTTTCTCAATGAAATGTTCCAAGTAGTGAAATTTTTTTCTGTCCATGCCTGAAATGTTTGAATATGAAGAAGTTGAAAAGTAGAGAGATCAAAAATCATCTGATTTGTCATGGTTTTAATCCGATTTACAACCCTTGGATTTGGCTTGGTGAAACTGAACAGAATGTCAGATCTACTAATGATGATGATTTTCAATATGGTAACTCCCATGGAATTGAAGAAATGATTCGTGATATTGTAGTAGAACAAATTGAGATAGAACCAACAGTTGTGTGTCTATATGGTGTTGTTGAAAAACCATTATATCCTGATTGTATGAATTTTACGGTGTTTTCGGCAGTGTTAAGATTTATTAACCTAAATGTGAAGCATGGATGAAGTGACATAAGTTTTACAGAGCTGCTACAATTGTTGAAAGACATTCTTATAATAGACCACGATCTTCCAAATTCACATTATAAGGCCAAGAAAATATAATGCCTGATGGGATTTGGATACAATAAAATACATGAATGTCCGAATGAATGTATGTTATATAGGAAGGAATATGAATTTCTGTTAGAGTGTCCTAAATGTGGGACATCACAGTATAAGTTGAAAGAAAAATAAATGGCTAATGTAGAGATTATAGATATCCCTACCAAGGTATTTTAGAATCT
The DNA here is from genome assembly GCA_963277665.1 of Viscum album. Classification (NCBI taxonomy): domain Eukaryota; kingdom Viridiplantae; phylum Streptophyta; class Magnoliopsida; order Santalales; family Viscaceae; genus Viscum; species Viscum album. Next base: position 871,592,373 of record OY728135.1, on the reverse strand, counting down.
TCCTATAATTAATCATTTGAAACGTTTATTTTCTAATTCCCATGATGAAAAAAGGTTAATATGGAATGTTGATGAGTGGATATGTGATGAAAAAATACGACATTCAGATGATTGTTCACAATGGAAGAAAATTGATGAGTAGTATCGTACATTTGGAAATGAAATTAGAAATCTTAGACTTTGGTTGTGCAGATATGGAATGAATCCATATAGAACCCTCAATAGCACACATAGTTCATGGCCTGTTTTATTGGTAATTTACAACCTCTCTCTTGAATATTGTATGAAGTGAAAATATGTCATGTAAGTATAATGATCTCTAGTCCGAAGCAACCTAGAAATGATATTGATGTTTTATGGTCACCATTGATTGATGATTTGAAACTTTTATGGAAGGATGGTATTAGGGTGTATGATTCTTATAAAATTGAATATTTTCAACTGCATGCAGTGCTTATGTTCACTATAAATGACTTCCCAATGTATGGAAATTTGTCTGGATATAGTGTTAAGGGGGATAAAGCATGTCCAATTTGTAAAAAATAAACTTTATATTGTCAATTGCATCCTGGGAGGAAAATAGTATACATGGGTCATCGAATTTTTTTTCCTATGGATCAATCTTATAGATGACTAAAAAATGAATTCAATGGCTCACAAGAATTTACCATGTTTACCATATTTTACCATAGTTTACCTTTAAATAACTTATATATTTATTGATTTTGTTGAATGAAAATTACACTACCATATTTACCATATTTACCATCTTTACCATTGTTTAACATGCTTAGCATATTTACCATGTTCACTATTATGTAACATAGTTCAATTTTCCTTTTTTTTACATTAGTATTGTAATATTTGAATTTATATATTTGTGAAATAATGTTTGATTTTTTTATTTGAAGGATAATGGTAGATCAATCAGTTGATCAACCACATGATTCTAGAGATGAGCATCATGATCATACCTTTAGGGAGGAACAATCACATGCTTCTCTTGATGTTCTCTAATCTTCTTCATGTTCTCCCATAATGAAAAAGAAAATACCAAGAGTTAGTAAATGTGGTTGCACATGTTTACCAAAATTATAACTTTACCGTAGCCATAACCAGAGGATACTCATTGAGTTTTATGAGAATGATATTCCTAGAGGTCCAAATGAAAAATATTTTAAGAGTTTTGTATCAACTCAGGGTAAAATCAAAGTAAGGATTTTGTATGATGATTGTAGAAGTGTGTACATATCGATAATATCTCAGTTGTGGGAGATGATTTTGGTAAGATATTTTTCTATTGTTTGACTAATCTTTAAATGTTTCTAGTATAATATGTTTTACCTCTTCTTTATCAGATGACATTTGACATTCCTGACACAGGAGGAGTCAGGAGGAAATTATTTATCAATGGCTTCTTGGAGATAGAGGGATTTAAAATAAACCCTCACATCTGATTTCGTTTTTTGTCATAGGAATCATGACAATACAGGTCATATATATCCTTTCATATATGAATTCACATGGAGACAATTTTTGAAAGTAGAATAAAATATTTAGTTCTTGTAAGGCAAATGTTAACTTTTATAATATTTATTATAAAAATGATTTTATTAATGTTTTATTAATGATTTCTTATTCTTAATTTAAATCAAAAAAGGGCATATCATCAGGAGATCCAATCTAAAAATTTATACCCTCATAGTTTATCTCGGGGAGGGTATACATTATTGTAAGAACAAATGATGGTGGAAATTTTAAAAAAAACTGAGAGTTGAGTCTTCAAGCTCTGGAGAGGTTTCCCCTCCATCCCCTCCATCTAGACATGAAAAATGGAAGAGAGCTCGGATGATCAAAAAGAGGATATACTTTTTAGAAGAATTGATAATCAAAGCTGGGAGGATTGTAAAATAATTATTTTATTTATTTAAGTTAATTATATTCATTATATAATTTGAATCATTATAGAAATGTTAAATTAATTAATATAGGATTCTCTTGAGGAGCAGAGATCACAGGGGGTATTTACCGCTACTGGGAGGAAAGATATTTTATCTACAACATTGGGAAAGCCTAAAAAACCCACTCATATATGAGGATATCTGATAGGGGAATCGGTAAGAAAAGTGTTGTTGTGTTCTTCAACTTCTTCCATTGAGGGTGTTTATCAAAAAAATAGAATCATTAGAGGTTGAAGTTCATAATATTAATGCGACGATGGAGGAAAATATTAGAACATCGGTACAGTCCATGTTTGTAGACATGCAAAGACAATTTCAAACTGCAGCTCCCACTCCTCCACCTCCCACAGTAGCTCTCACTCCCACACCTCAACCTGTAGACCCCATTTTTATCTTAATAATCCTCCAAAACTTCTTAATTATTGTGAGTTGTATGTTGATGATCCTCATCATCATATAGTTGCATATGGGTGGGTATATTTTATAAGAGATACAGTTCATATTCAAAATTTAGAAGTAGAGTATAATAGTGTCACTGTATAGAATATTATAAATAGATCATCTTGAGTACCATTACCTAGAGATGTGGTGATGGTAGTTGGACATAGTATTGGCTGCTTTTTAGTTTGGCCATCCAGACTTCTTCAACTCATTACCATAGAGGTATGTATGTTATATCTTTTATTTTATTATTTTTATTAAAGTTGTTTTAACATTTGAAAACTAATATATTTTTCTATTTATTTTTACAAGAATTCTTCAAAGTTAAAGAAATATTATATAGAAAAAAACAAAGACAAATGTCTATGACATCAGATACAAATTCTAGTAGTCTTGACAGATTTTCAAGATATTCAAATTTTTTGGTGGATCATTATTAGTTTCTAATGGAATATCATGTTTGTGGACGTGCAATAAATGTGGGGATTATGAAAAATGATATCATGGAGATTTTTAATAGAGATAAGTTGGGAATCAACATGGTTCAGATTTTTTCCATGTATGTCTTAACACCTTTCCCTACATTTATTTATTAAAAATGTATACTTATATCTATTTTTTATTAGGTATCATTATAAAATTTGTGATAAGAATGAGAAGACAGATGTATATGGATTCATGGACCCGTATTTGATTTCCCCTAAATCACATGCATTGGATGAGGAACAAATAACACTTTATATTACTAAAATATTTGAACATAATATAATCACGCAGTGTTTGGTGATGCCGTTTTGTGAGAGGTATGAAACCTATATCTAGAAAAGTGTTCATTTTCTTTTAATATAAAAACCCACTAACCTTAAATTTTTTTTATATCAGTGATCATTGGATGTTATGTGTTTTTTTTTTCAAGGGAGAAAATACTTTATTATATATTCTCTTTCCATGGTGATGTGCGAGGAAGCTTTCAAAATATGTTGAAAAAGTCAGTTTCAATTTCTTAATAGTTTTTTATATTATAAAGAATCTTAAATTTATCCCATTCAAATTATTTTCTAATAGGGGATGGGTCTACATTCGAAAAAACACAATGAAAAAGAGTGCCAAGATCAAATATGTAAAATTAAAGGTAAATATCAATTTATAATTTGTACTTTTTGATGTATTACATAAAAATGATATTTTGAATGGACACTCATTTAAACATAATTTTCAGGAACAATAAGGCTTCATCAAATGCAGATATTATATATTCTGATTCATGTATGAAATAATTACAACAGGAACACTTGTAAAGTTTTACCTAGTAAGATTTCCTTATAAACTTTGCCATAATATTTCATTTGATTTATTCATTATACATATTAACTACTATCATTTTAATTTGTAGCTATTTTATGACCCTCGACACTATATTACTCAAGAGGTCAAACACTTACAATTGAAATGGTCCAATTTTTTTAGAGGTTTGATTGGATTTTATCTTGTTTGTACTGTAAAATGTAATTTTGAATATTGTAATTATATTTGTGTATTTGGTAGTTTTTTTTGTTGGATGTAGATTTTTTTAGTTGAAATTGTAATTTTTGAATGTTATATATGTTAATGTTTAATTTTGATCGGGTTATTCTTGTTTTGGTCTAGTTCTAATGCTTTTGTAATATGGATTCTGGTCTGGTTTCTGTTTGTTTTATACTTTGGCAGAGCATAGTGATGGTTTCATGGGGGGTGGGAGTGTCCAGGGGGTGGGGGATTCCAGGGGGTGGGAGGGAGGTCTAGGGTTGGTGGCGTCTAGGGGGTGGGTGGCTATCCAAGGTGTGTAGGGGATGTTCGGGGGTGTCCAAGGATTGGGGTTGTCCAATGGGGTGGGTTGGTGTCTAGGGGGTGGGACTGTCTAAGGGGTGGGGTTGTCCAATGGGGTGGGGTGGTGTCTAGGGGGTGGGGGCTATCCAGGGAGTGGGAGGGAGGTCCAGGGGGTGGGGTGTCCAAGGGGGTGGGAAGCTGTCCAGGGGGGGTAGAGGGGTTGTCCGGGGGTTTCCATGGGTGGGGTTGTCTAATAGGGTGGGGTGGTGTCTAGGGGGTGGGGGTTGTCCAGGGGGTGGGAGGGAGGTCCAGGGTGTGGGGGGTGTCCAGGGGGTGGGAGGCTATCCAGGGGGTGGAGGGGTTGTCCAGGGGAGTCTAGGGGGTGGGTTTGTCCAGTGGGGTGGGGTGGTGTCTAGGGGGTGGGGGCTATCTAGGGGATGGGAGGGAGGTCCAGGGGTGGGGATTGTCTAGGGGTGTCTAGGTGGTGGGGTTTTCCAGTGAGGTGGGGTTCTGTCTAGGGGGTGGGGGTTGTCTAGGGTGTGGAAGGGAGGTCCAAGGGTGGGGTGTCCAGGGGTGGAGGGGATGTCTGAGGGTGTCTAGGGGTGGAGCTGTCCAGTGGGGTGGGGTGGTGTCTAGGGGGTGGGGGTTGTCCAGAGGGGTGGGATGGAGGTCCAGGGGGTGGGGGTGTCCAGGGGGTGGGAGGCTGTCCTGGGGGGTGGAGGGACTGTTCGAGGGGCAGTCAGGTTTTGGTCTAGTTTTGGTCTGTTTTCTGCTTGTTTCAGGTATTATTTAGCAGAACATAGTAATGGTTGAAAGGTTTTTTAAAAAAAATGGTTTTTACATCAGTTATTTTATAACCAATGTAATAAATGAATGGGAATGGTTTTTTATGTTGTTTATTTAATAAATGATGTAGTATATATGTTTTCACGTTAGTTATTTTTTAACCGACATGAAAAAACACTTCACAGACTGGTTTATAATGTCGGTTATAAAAATAACTGATGTTATAAACCCGTTTTTAATGTTGGTTCCTAAAAACCAACATGGAAAATGATTCATAGTCCTGATTTATTATATCATTTATTTAATAACTGACTTAATAAACACTATATCATGTTGGTTATTTAAAAACTGACATAAAAAATCACAACTTGGAAGCATTTTCCACATCGGTGTTTTAGGATCAGACATGGAAAACACTTCGGATTTATGTTTTTTATGTTGGTTTTAAAATAACCAACATAAAAAAATATATTTATAACATCTCCTGTAATAACGTTTTCCAAAAACTGATGTAAAAAATAAAAAATAACGGACGTAAAAAAACATTTTTTGCACTGGTGGAATTTTTCTGAGTACTTGTATGCATGCACACACAACCACATCCCAAAGCTGGAAAAGTAAACATGCATGCCCCTAAACAACCACTAAGTAAAAGTACATGATGTAGGTCAAATGGGCCATAATAAAAACCCAAGAAAAGACTAACTAGAAAATAGTAAAGTACAAGGAATACTCTGAAATACGTCTTCTAGAAAACCCACTTGATGGGTAAGTACATAGTAGCTGGTGGAAGTCGTAGAAGTACGCCCCGCCTGCCTAGTCTCACTGGGCACCACCGGGTCCTGGGCCACCATGTCCTCCGTCAAGGCGGTGATCATCTTCACTAGACACAATACGTAAGAGTGAAGCCCATGCAGGGATGAGTAGCAAAATACTTAGTAGTGACCCCAAAATAACAAGTAAAGACCACAAATCAATCCAAAAAAACCACGAAGCATGATCACGAATCAAGATAGCACACACCAGGTATATTCTTGAGTAGGAAAGTAAGACCATCAGTCATATCATTTAACACCATGGGATGCTAGAGAAATCCTCCTCAATGAGTACAGTGGGCCTGCCAGGTCACACAAAAGTCGCTTACCACTAACCTAGGACTACTTTGTTACTCATCCCTAATGAGTTCTTTGGGTACGCTGGGTCACAAAAATGCTTCTCCCCAATGTGGGCATTCCATTTCACATAGAATCCACTTCCCAGATATGGCCATACTGAGATACTCCTGCTATCGAGTACCATGGGTCTGTCAGGTCACACAGAAGCTGCTTCCCACCGTGGGCCTACTGGGTGACACAGAAGTCGCTTCCCACTGGGCCATAGTATCTAATCCACATAGGGTCACTTTTCAGTAGTCTTTAGGTCTCATCCAACCACAGGTTTTCCACCCATAGCATGCTTGATCTCGAGAGAATTTCTCCATAATCCATTATTCAAAATTCAACTTCCATGAAATCCTTCATAAAGTCTTTTAATAGATCTATATCATCGTTAGGGTTTCAATGCCACAAACAACTCATTAATCGGACACCTAGTTTGAATGATATTAGTGTTTTTCTAAAAAGGGGATGGTTGGGTTTGGGTCTGGTCTGACTCGGTCAGGCTGACCTGACCCGGACCGGACTGGGTTTGCTCCATTGGGCCATGGGTTAGGCCTGCTAAGGCATGTCTGGCCCGCTGGGATACGTTCGTCCCACTGGGGAGGGTCAAGCCCATTGACCAGCCCGGTCCACCAGAGGCGGACTGGTTCTCTGCTTAGCCAAGATGCGGCAGGTAGCTACCCCTGACTCCCCTCACCCTGCAGGACATCTGTAGGGCCGACGCTTCTCACCGTGGTCATGCTACCTTAGCTGCTGCTACGTGGTCAGCCAACATGGCCAGCTTGTTCCCCGCACACGGTCAATAGACGACCTACTCCTGGGAACCGTGGCCCATGGTTGTGGGCCGCATCTCTCACCAGTTGTTGGCCTAGCTGGCAGATCCTCCTAGCACGTCGGTGGGCTCTTCCACGGACCACCAGGTCTGCACCAGTGGTACATTATTCACACCAGCTGCACCTCTGACATCCGTGGGGTATTTCCTTCCCTGTGAAGGCCTTGAATATTCTTTGCCTCCCCTTTCAAAATGATTGGCCACAAATAAGTCATAATCAAATGGGAACGGGCCTTCTTCTTATCGGCTTGTGCCCTCTGTGTTAGATTTTAAAAATAGGGGGAGGTTTGGGGATGATGTTCTACAAACAATATTTTAATCCCAAGAAACATCACCCTCCCTCAAGAATGGATGTTCGGTGAATCAACCTATTCCTGGATTGATCTGCATTCATCATTTATAATGGAGAATGGGGGAAATAAAAAACAAAACTATCCCCTACGTCAATTGATGTTCATCGTTGAAGTACTCTTCCCTCGAGGATTCAAGCTCTGTTGGCATTCGTCAATTTCCATTCTCGTACTTCATAAGGCATCGACATCGCTAGTGATCCTACCAGAATTTTTCATTCATTTTTGGAGGGGAAATTCACTATAGGTTTGTCAGAGGAAATACCACCAATTTATTTCTCCAACACATTATATTTTTAAAAGAAAACATTTCACATCATTTCTGTTACGCTGCGACTTCACGTCGTTACACTATTTCATTTATGAAACATCATATTTGTTATGCCTCAATTAATGAATCGTTACACTACACAAAAATGAGTCATTAATGAGATTCATTTAATGTGTCTCGTCGCCGCATCACAGTGCCTTTGTCCGTTGTTCAACTTTTTTGAAAAACAAAATAGAATATCTTTTTTACTTTTTTATTATTTTTTTCTGAAATGTCTGAAAAAATAACTTTTTCCTTCAACCTTCACTGGTCAAGGTTAGGTCCATTATAGGTGAATCCTGCCATTATGATTTCAACGTTACCCTCATAATTTTTATCTGAGCACCGTTTTAAAAGTTAGAAAAACCCCCCTCTTACGTTTATTTAAATGAACCTTAAAAATAGTTCAGAAATTAACTTTCACCTTCGACCCACACCGGTCGAGGTTAGGCTTCTCCTAAGGGGAACATGCCCTCAAGAGCTCAACGGTACTCTCATATTTTCAATCTAAGTTACCTTTTAGGAGATATAATGATTTGACAATAAAATAATTGTTTCTTAATTATTTTATTTACATCTAAAAACTAACTACCACTATTTCTCCATTCCATCCAATGTTAGTATATTCCTAAATAAAGAATACACTTATAGGCTCAACGGTGGTCTCAAATTATCAATCTGAGTCGCTGTTCCGATGTTATAAGTATTTGAAAAATAAAAAAAAATTATTTAATTATTTTTTTAGTGTTATACCATTATCGAGTTTTCTCACTAGAGGCCTATGTTTACTAAACTTAAGTCACCCCTAAGGTAAACTCACCATCCAGAATGCAATAGTTCCCTCAGATTTATGGCCTAGGCACCCATTTAATATTTATCTCACTTTTTTAAGAAAATAGCTCATGCACACTATTTAAAGCTTAACATTTTTTTACGAATCATTCCAGGCACTTCGGGCCTCAAAATCGCATATCATCTCACCACCTGATCTTGAAATAATTTCATATAATAAAAAATTTACATGTAATTTTTGAGACATTACATTAATCCCCCCTTTTGGGCATCACATCCTCATAATCCAAAACAAGGCTAAACCAACAAATGGGGGTATTGAGCACGAATGTGAGCCTCTCACTCCCATGTGTTATCTTGGAGATTCGTGTGCTGCCACCGAACATGTGCCAGAGGAATTGACCATCCATGAAGGACTCACTACTGTTGATCCTCTATCCCTACTAAGAATTTTGAAAATTTCTCCCCGTCATCAATGTCTAGATCTCCCTAGTCGATGATGTGTGATGGATCATTCAGGTACCTCCTCAGCTACAAAATGTGAAGAACATCATGAACCCAATGCATCTTTGAGGGGAGAGTTTGGAGTTACGCCACCTCACTAACTCTACTCAGAATCGTGAAAGGTTCGATGAGCCTAAGAGATAACTTGCCACCCCAGCCAAATCTCTGAAATCTCCGTCAGGGTGTGACCTGAAGGAAAACATGGCCTTCCTTGAACTAAAAGGGCCTCTGTCTCCTATCAGCATAAGATTTATGCTTACTCTGTGGAGTCCTCATCCACTCCTATACGATCTTCACCTTCTCAATGGTTGCTTGTACCAACTATGTACCCATGAGCGCTAACTCCCCTAGGTCTGTCCAGCATAGAGGTGATCTGCATAACTGCATGTACAAGGACTCAAATAGTGCCATTCCAATGGTGGATTGATAGTTTTTTTTGTATGCAAACTCAACTAGTATCAAGTGGTCCTCCCCACTACGACCAAAATCAAGGACGCAAGCACGAAGCATGTCCTCCAAAGTCTGTATGGTCAGATCTGTCTGAACTTCCATTTGGCGATTAAAAGGTGTACTCAAGCGCAACTGATTTCCGAATGCCTCTAGTAATCCCTTCCAAAACTGGGATGTAAAGAGTGCATCACAATCTGAGATGATCTTTGAAGGCACCCATGAAGCTGAACTATCTCCTAGACATAGAGGCATCCCAATACCTCTATTGATCCCTACTCCTAGATGGGTAGGAAGTGAGCCAACGTGGTGAGTCAGTCAACTATCACATAGATAGAATCATGACCCAGGGACTTGTGTGGTAACCCCATCACAAATTAAATTGATATACCATCCCATTTCCACTCTGGTACCTCATGTGGTTCTACCAAGCCTACTGGGACCTGATGCTCGACCTTCACTTACTGACAAATGAGGCATCATGAAAAAAACTCTTCCACTGATTTCTTCATCACTTTCCACTAGTACTAACTTCGGAGGTCCTCATACATCTTCACCACACCAGGATATACTTCCAAAGGGGTTGTACGGAACTCCCTCAACACCTCTTGAAGCTAGAAAAGTAAACATGCATTCCACTAAACAACCACTAAGTAAAAGTACAAACTATAGGTCAAATGATCCATAATACACACCAAATAAAATACTAACTGGAACATAGGAATGTACACGGAAAACTCTTAAATCTATAAACTAAAAACCCCAAATGATGGGTAAGAACAGAATAGATACTGGAATCCGTAGAAGAACGCCTCGCCTTCTTGGTCTCATTGGGTACCATAAGGTACTGGACCACTAAGTCCTCTATCAAGGTGTCGGTTGTCTGCACCAGACAAAACATGTGCAGGCGAATCCCATGCATGAGTGAGTAATAAAATACTCAGTAGGTACTAAAAAATAATAAAGAAATCCCACAAATCAGTCCAAAAACAAACCATGAAGCATGACAACTAGGAATGATCACAAAGCAAGACATCTCACACCAGGTATATTTTAGAGTATGAAAGTAAGAACATCAGTCATATCGTCGAACACCATGGGCTGCTAGAGAACTCCTTCTCAATGAGCACAGTGGGCCTGTAGGTTCACATAGAAGCCACTTCCCACTAACATAATACTACTTTGGAACTCATCCCTGATTAGTACCATGGGCATGCTAGGTCACACAGAAGTTGCTCCTCACCATGGGCATGTCGGGTCACACAGAAGTCATTTCCCACCTATGGCCATACTGAGGTACTCCTCCTTTTGACTACCGTGGGTATTTCTGGACACATAGATGTTGCACCCCACCGTGGGCATTATAGTTCACAAAGAAGCTGATTTCTACTGGGCTATAGTATTTGATCCACACAGGGTCACTCGTTAATAGTCTTTAGGTCTCAGCCAACTGTAGGGTTTTTGACCATAGCAAACATGGTCATGGGAGGACTGCTCCCTAATCCATTAGTCGAAATTCAACTTCTAGTAAATCCTCCATAGAGTATGAAAAATTATATGCTTCGTTTTGAGGGTTCCAAAACTGCAAACGGATCATCAATCAGATGTTTGGTTTGAATGATATTGGTGTTTTTCTACAAAGGGACTAGTTGGGTCTGGGTCCAGTCCGACCCGGTTGGACAGACCCGACCCAACCCAGGCCTGGAACAGCCTAGGTCCGGTCCATTGGGTACTTTTTCTATCCTAACCTGATGGGGAGGGTTTTTTCCAATGGGGTTGGTCTGGCCCGCTAGGCGGGTCTGGCCGGACGAGGCAGGTTTGGCCTATTGGTCTTCCTGGTCAGCCAGAGGAGGAACGATTCTCCACCTGGACAGGACATGGCAGATAGCCATGTCCAGCTCCCCTCACCCTGCGGGGCTGATGCTTTTCACCATGGTCAAGTGACTGCAGCTTCTGCTACACTTTCGGCCAACCTGGCCGGCCAAATTCCCTGCACACGATCAATCGACCGTGTGCTCTTACAAACCATGGCATACGGCTGCGGGTCGCTCCACCGACGTGGCCGAGGTGCCGCATATCTGCCAGCGGCTCCTTACAGCATGTCATCTTGGTGTGCCTCCTCTAGCCCGTGACCACCACTATAGACCACTGGTTCTATTGCCTGCACACCAGTGGTCTCTTTCGTCAACCACTAGGTCCGCACCCGGTGGTCCGTTCTTCGCACTGACTGTGCCTTCGGCCTCTGTTGGGTATCGCCTTCCTTGTGAAGGCCTTGAATCTTACTTGCTTCCCCTTTCAAAATTCTCAGACATGAATAACGCACAAGCAGAGGGGCTCGGGACTTGTTCGTGTCGGCCTACACCCTCTACATTAGAGTTTTAAAATAGGGGAAGTTTGGGATGATGTTCTAACAAAAACAATTTAATCCCAAATAGAAATAACAAGAAGATTATCCCCCCCCCATAAGAATGGATGATCTGCAGATTAACCTATTCTTGGGTTGATTCACATTCTTCATTTAGAATATATAATGATGAAAACTTAAAACAAAACAAACCCCTACCTCAATCGACATTCATCATTGAAGCGCTTCGCCCTCGAGGATTCAAGCTTCATTGGCATTCTTTGCTTTCCAATCTCGTTCTTCATTACGATTCGGTGTCACTAGTGATCCTGTCAGTGTTTTTCATTCATCGTTGGAGGGGAAATTCATTGTAGGTTTTTAAAATGAAATTCAACTAATTGATTTCCCCAATGAGTTTGATTATTAAAATAAAACATGTTGCAGTGTTTCTATTACAATGTGACATCGCGTTGTTATGTTGTTTCATTTATTAAACAGCATATCTATTTTGCCTCAATTAATGAGGTTTTACACTGCACAAAAAATGAGTCATTAATGAGCTTCATTTAATGTGCCTCGTCTCCAGACTATAGCTCCACCGTCCACCATTAAATGGTTTTGAAAAACAAAATAAAATATCTTTTTAAGTTGTTTTATTTTTTTACAAAAATTCAAACAAATAACTTTTTACCTCGACCCACACCGGTCGAAGTTAGGTTCATTCTAGGAAAATCTCATCATTCTAAATTCAACGATACCCTCAGATTTTTTATCTGAGCACCGGTTTAAAAGTTAGAAAACCCCGCTTGCATTTTTATTTAAATGATCCTTAAAAACAGTTCACAAATTAAATTTCACCTTCAACCTACACCAGTTGAGGTTAGGCTTCTCCTAAGGGAAACATGACCTCATGAACTCAACAGTACTCTCATATTTTCAATCTGAGTTACCATTTATGAGTTAAAAGGATTTGACAATAAAATAATTTTTACTTAATTATTTTATTTACGGCCAAAAACTAACTTCCACTGTTGGCCTGCATCAGCCAATGTTAGGATCTACCTAAAGAAAGAATACCCTCAAGAGATCAACATTGGTCTCAAATTTTAAATAGGAGTCACCGTTTTTCAGTTATAATCATTTTAAAAATAAAATAATTATTTTATTTATTTTATTTACGGTTATGCAATTTTCTGGTTTTCTCACTGGATGCCTGCAGCGACTAAATATAAGTCACCTCTAGGGTAAACCCACTATCTTGAATTCAACAGTGCTCTCATATTTCTTGATTTGGGTACCCATTTAATAGTTATTAAAATTATTCAGGAAACCCACTCACGCTCACTATTTGAAGCTTAACATTTTTCGACGAATCATTTTGGGCACTCTAGGCCTCTGAATTGCACGTCATCTCAACGCCTGGTCTCCAAATAATTCTATATAATAAAAATAAATTAGATGTAATTTTTGAGACGATGTGCAATAAAAAATTTCATGAATTCTCTGAGACATTACATAATCCTCAATAAATATCATTTGCATGAATTCCGAAATCACACATATCACATGTTGGTACATGTTTTCAGAACACATCTCATAAAAAACATAAGTATAATCCTTACAAGATATTAAATATATAAGTAACTATTAGATTTTCAATTTCATACTATGTAAAATATTTTAAATGTATAGTGGGGTTCCACATTTTTCAAAATTGAGATTTTGAGTGTAAACTTTCATTTAAATCCATACATTGAAAAAATTTCACCTTTAATTAATATTTAAAGTATTCCTCTAATCAACACAAAAAATATTTAACTCATTTCATGGAACTTTAAAACACTTTAAATGAATTTTTAAAATATGACATTAATTCTATCCTATTAAAATTTATTTCTAAATTTTTACTTTATATAAATACTCAATTTTGAATATTTATATAATCCTTCATTGGATTGAAATTATATCTTTACATCAGACTCTTCAAACCTCAATTTATGTGACATTATTCATTGAATTCACTATCCATGAATCTATATACTCCATGGATTTTTTTCTCATACCATTAGTCATTTTTTTATTAATTTAATCATAACCCTATAAATTGTACCCTATCCAGCCTCTTATAACTCCATAAAAAATATTGGAGATTGTAATTTTAGATTCAACATAAATTATCATTTAATATTTAAAACTATATCAATAATCATTATATATGAGTATGTTTCCTATAATATATTTACACAAGTATTCCATGATTTAATTATTATTATCTTATTCTTTTTTAGTCATTTACATTTGTAGAAACATAAGTAATAATTGGTATCTTATACCCACACCCAACACACACAAAAATTTATATTCTTATTGAAAAATAATACAACCATAATTCATTGGTCTTTTAAAATGTGTTCAAATATTTTAGAATTGAAATTTAGTGTTCTAAATTTAATAAAGATGAGAAAATGAAATGATTTAAAGAGATTCTCTATTTTCTATTGTGAAAATTAAACAGTGGAAATTTAAGTATCATTTTAAATTACATGTAAAATTTTATAAGTGTGATAATGGTGGTCACCTTTAAAATCAGTTTCCTTTAAGAACCACAAGGATGATGAAGATGTTGAAGTGCCGAAAGGATCCTTTCGAAATGGGGATTCCTTCAAAAAAAACTTTATTAAAAAGTTAACAATAATCCTTCATTTGATTTCTTCATATTAAATTTTTTATCTCTTGAATAAGAGGCTTTTGATTAGAGAATATGTGATAGTGAGAGTTATAATGAAACTATCAATAATATCATAATGGATCAAAACAATGGGGAAAGTACATTTGTTGAATATGATACATGAATTGATAAGGATTTTTATACAAAATAAGGTGAATATACTATAGTATTCACCATGAGAATTGAGACCAATGTATTCTATAAAGATGTTTTAATTTAATGAGATAAAAATTCACATCTCAAAGAAAATCATGATAAAGGGAAACATATCCAGATTTAATATTATAATCTAATTAAATATGTTTAGATGATATATTATAAAAATTCTAAGACAAATAATATCATTAATGATATAAATTCTACCATCATTATTTGATAAAAATTGAATACAAATACTAAATTGAAAAATGATAAATGTGATATAAAGAAGAATAAATTCATATTCAATTATAAAAAATCAGTTGTAGAAATTTGTGACAACTCTAAGTTATCTAAGAAGAAAATTAGGAACTATTAAAAGTTTAATGAGGTATTTAATCAATAAATATTATTATATTTTATTATATTTGTGCTTTTAAAAAATTAAGGATACAATACTAATGAAATATATCAATAAGAGATAATTTTTATGGGTGAATCTTGTAAAAATATTATTACCCATGTTAAAAAGTATTGAGATTGTAGGGTCCTGAAAAAGGATTCTAACCAATTTCCCTCAAAGAATTGAACAAAAATATAAATAATACTCAATATTGTAAAAGGATAGAATAGTCCGCGTACCAGTTCAACATTGATGGTACGCGGCCGGTTTAGTGAGCCGCCCCCTCCACAAACCAGCATCGTTCACGAAACGGAGGCGGGAACCCCTCTACAGGCGCGAAGCCGGATGAGCACTAGGCCGGTCCACTGTAATGAACTTCCCCAGCCATGAAACGCACCAACCGGCCCAGACTGCATGCGCTATTGTTCGCGGAACAGAGGCAGAGCCCTGCATGGACGCAAAGCACCGATTTGGTTCGCGGATGAGTTGCATTCAATGACCCCCTACGAGTTGTGGATTAACCAAGTCGTCTGTAAACCGCATTTTTAGTCAAGGGCCTCTGCAAAAGATGTCTCATGATCATAGATACATCTATTTCCCCCCCTCTATAAAATAAGATCTAAGGGGAGAAGAAAGGGATCAATCAGATTCGGGTAGAGGGATTCGGAGATCGGGGGATCGATTGATCGGATTCCATCGGCGAGAAGGTTTGGAGATCGACTTATGAAGGTAGGATTCTGAAGGAAGGAGCTTAGGGTTTTGTGAACAGTGAAGTTCCAATTAGCAAACCAGAATAGGTATAAAACTAGAACCGAATAGATAAGGAACCGAAAAAAGCATAACAAATTGGTGAATCGCGAACTTAAAATAAAAACCATGAGCCATGGACCCTCTGTGGATTTACTCCCCAGGGACCAGGGAGTATATGCCTTTTTTTTATCTGACGCACCGCATAGAACCTTCCTACGTGGGTGAAGCCCTGACCGGCGAACCCCCGACCAGCGTCGCCCCTGGCCGCCGCTGATCATGCGGACTCCACCGCATACCAACGTGGTACGCGGGCCGAACCCGAAGCTGCATACCACCCTGGTACGCTGGATTCCTATTAGTTCGCGTACCACCCTGGTACGCAGACGACCTCTCCATCCGCATAGCACCCCCCTACGCGAAGGGTGCCACTCCTCATGCACCCATGTGGCCTTCTAGATCCTTCGGTGTTTCCATTCCCCGATCCATACAAAACCCTTCCAATCTGGCCCGATCCTTCACAATCCCTTAATTGGCCTATTCATCGGCCTCGAGACAAGGCCTCTACTGAAGCCACCGGACCTGTATGATGAAACCTTCAGGCATATCATCATGCCACTTTGAGTTCATATACCCATGGTAGGCGAGGAGAAAGGGGTTGCCCCGGCCCTTGAGCGGATTCCCGAAGCATTTCTGGGTTCACATTCCCACGGTAGTGCAAGGTCCGAGCCCGAGAGTCCCCTTTGTACCTCTCCACTTACCAGGATCGAGGGATCCCACTTACGTTTCCGTTTGACGAGTGCCAGCGGTGAGAACTTTTCCCCTCTCCTGGGAGAGGCTGGGTATCCATCCTGGAGTAAGACCCACACCATCCTTGCCGGAATCCAATGGACCTTCCCCTCTCATCACGGAAGGTTCATTGCTCCACTGCACGACTCCTACCTTCCTCCAACATCAGGGAGAAGGAGAGTCTAGTGGTCCCGGCATTCTCCTCCGCTCGTCATCTTCCTCCCCTTCCCTCGGTTCGGAGAATGTGTGAGTATTTTCTAGTCTGTTGCATTCTCTTGTTTCTCACACCGAGCATGACTCACGTGGGCTTAGATATTTTTGATGGTCACGACATCCGTACAACGACGGCGGTCAGAACGAACTACACAGGTTTTGATCCCTATCTCCTAAGTAGGGTACGTAGGAAGCCTCCCTGAGGTTCAATCCCAATTCGGGCCACTAACCATGTGTTGGTCCCAATCATGCCCCTCAAAATGAACTACGTGGGTTTTGATCCCTATTTCCTAAATAGGGTACGTAGGAAGCCTCACCAAGGTTCAATCCCAACAATAGGCAACTCTCACGTGTAATCCCTAATCTCCCAGAACTATGTGGACTTTGATCCCTGACCAAATAGGATACGTAAGAAACCTCTACAAGGTGCAATCCTGATATCTAAATCTGATACGCATCCATCACTTTCATACCATGTCTTCATGACCCTAGTAGGACCGTATCTAGACCCAAGAAATTGCTTCCCTTGGGTCTTCTGGACCGCTTCACCGTAAGCCCCGCACCAACATTGACCGGGCATCTCTCGCCTGGGTGTCCTTGCCACAAGACGTTAAACTGTACAGTTGGGTCCTTGTCACATGACCTTAAAAAGTGATGTGTCTCGTCAAGTGGCACTGAACTACGTGGATTCTGATTCCTATCATGAGGATACATAGGAAGCTCGTATCATGAGTTCAATCCAAATGCTCAAGTCATTATTTCTCCCCCCTGGATGACAATAAACTCCAAAGTTCCCAGTTATGAGGCTTCAAACCAGTGTCATCTCAATGAGTCCAAACTCCTTGGAGTCATTAATCCCAATGAGGGATGGTAAACCTCAGGCCTAAATGACTCTGCATCCCTGTATTCAGTTGATCATTACCAACTAAGGGGTAATCCATGGATACTATGCTTGGGGATAAACCAAAGATTCGTGAACATGTGAATGTGTCTTAAATCTATAAGAGAGTCCCGGAATAGGCAATAATTCCCCCCAAAAGGGTGCGATGAACCCAACTTCCCATCCTCTTGACCAATGTGAGTTCTTAAGCATTGCTGTAGAAATCTCCCGGCGAATGCCTGCCTTGGGAAAGCAGGTACACTGATCATTGGATATGGAACCGTTGGGCGTTTTGAAACAAATACCAATATACCTGACCTGGGTGATTGAGCAGAACTTAGCCCTCTGTAATATTGACTGTCGGGCGTGTTGGTCCTCCCACCATCGGTCGAAACAAAAATGGTGAACCCGACGTGAATCTTTAACCAAGCATGACAAATTTAACCAAATCCCACTTTGTGCCCCATTATAATCACAAGGAGGGCCAAGCATGGTCATTAATTACGCATGGGATTATGAGATGCTGCTTTGACGGGTTTGTTGTTTGTATTTGTTAAAATATTTTACATGTGCCAATCAGAACTCCCTTCGATCCAATGGAATTATAGAGGAACTCATGGACACATACTTCATGCAACGCAATGACCGGATATCCTCACTAATGAAGGACCCCGTCACCTACTCAGCGTCTTCAACGCTGGGTCTCGGATGTGTTGATCCGAGAGTATCACTTGAACGGTACTCTCCTGATGGTGGAGGCGGCCACGCATGCCCTCCAATCTTCCAAGACCCACCGGTCACCTGCCCAGCAGTGGCCACAAAAGTAGATCTAGATGGATCCTTTTTCCGTCTCAAATCATTTCGAGAGTCTATCTCCGAAACGAGACAACGCGTACCTCCCTTATCTTAGGGAGGCAGATGAGGTCAACACTGAGGATTTCATCCCCACTGAATGGGGGTTCCACTATAAGTCCCCAGCTGGAAGATGTTGTCGCAGTTATGCCACGACTCAATATCCTCACACTAAGGAGGATGTCACCCCAAGGATCCAGGCCCATGCTCCCCAAGATTCGGCCCCACAGACTGCCCGACGAGGGCGGAAAATGTACAAACAGGGACCAGTCATCACCCTTGTCTCTAAGGAGGAGCTCAGATGCCCAGTCACAGAGACATATTACGAGCAGGCACATACATCTGTCTTCTCCTCCAAAGCCCTCCATCTAGACATGGCTGCATCATACGAGCAGGCGCACATCCCCAATGGGCTCCATCAAGCCCGTCACTCACACAGAATGGCACCTACCCGACATGCACCTCTCCCTGCCCAGGGTCATGAAGCCCACCAACCAGACGTGGTGGCAACCCAGCTTCTACAGGACCAGCTCCTAGCAGATGCTCTTTACGCCTACCATCCCAATGTGGTGGTGATTAACAAAGTCCACCATCCAGATATAGCAGAAATTAATAGGCGGGCACGTATCCCTGCCAACAAAGTCCACCAACTCGATATGATGGGGAACCAACATATGCAGGGCCAGCTCCCTGCAGATGTAAGTAATGTCCTCCATCCCGATGTGATGGAAAATGGAGAGATAAACCAGCATATCCTGACACATGGGAAAACTCGTTCACCTGCCCCGACACAGGATAATTGTCAGTACCCACTGACCACCGGAGGACCGGAGCAGGATTTTCATACTCTGATACCAGAATGGGCCTTCATACCTATTCCAGCCAAAGATATCTCTCTACATATCCTAGCAATGATGGAGGAGAAAGTATCAATCCCAGATCATATCTTGCAGACTTTCCAGAATGTGATTGCATCAGTGGAAACAGCAAGGACTCGGGCCCATGAGCATGTCTCTCCAATTAAGGTGACTCAACTAAGAGATGAGATAGTCACCTCAGAGCATATCTACATCCCTACTTCCACCCAGGAGGGTCATCAGCCATATTCCGCGATACAAGGGCAACCGGATCGATCAGCCTCACTCTTTTCTACTAGGGGACACCCATCCATCACGGTGGATGATCCAGAGCAGGAATATATCCATGCTAAAAGTCAAGATGTTCGTCGGCATATCCCGGAAGCATCCTGGGACCCAATTAGAAAGGGAACCAAAGGTGAAGGCCATTATCAACAGCAGACGGTCCCCGCTGCCTGCAAAAAAGTGCCTCGAACGCACTGAAGGCAGCCAGAAAATAAAGAGTGGGTTCATGACTCCACTCTACTGGAATCTGGGGTTCCCAATGCTTCTAAGCACATATCGAAGGCTCATAACCCTGCCCTCCCATTACCATATTATAGAAGTGGCAGTAGCAGTTGCAAAGGTCCTCCCCGCAATGTCACTACCAGTAGCTCTGGAGGTCCTCCCCAGAGCACCTATGGGGGAATCCTCCACGGGCATATAATGATCGATCATGAGAACTTCTCTTTTGATTCAAGTCACGAAAGCCCTTATCATGACAAGAAGATCGAGCAGCAAGAAGGCCCTCCACTTTCTGCGGCCCTCCCCAGGGTATACACTGCAAACACTCTCCGTACTGTGGGACCATAGATTATGATAGTAGTTCTCACTGTCGTAGTCGCAACTATAGAGGCCCTCCCGGTAGTGACATCTCATCACAAAAAGAAGGCCCTCCCCTTGTCATGGATTGTCCTGAAGGTCCTCCCCATGGGTTATGTTTCAATGACACTCCGTGCAGCCAGGCATCAGATCACAATGGTAGTCCTTAACACTTTGATAATGGAGGTCCTCCCCATAGAGACGTCAAGAAACAATAAGTCCCTCCCCTCATTTCAGTACATTCTAAAGGCCCTCCCCAGGGTGTACCCCACAAACAATTTCCCTATGGCAGTTGTGATGGTAGTCCTCACCACCACGGCCGCCATTGCGAAGTTCCTCCCCGCAATTTCCCTAAGCAACAAGAAGGTCCTCCCCTTATCGCAGTGTGTCTTGAAGGTCTTCCCCAGGATACACATTGAATGCCAAACCATGATGGTCATCCTCACCATGATGGAACTTGTTGAGAAGGCCCTCCTTGTAACAACGCTACACAGCCAAAAGGTCCTCCCCTTGCTGCGACACTCCTTGGAGGTCCTCCCCAGGGTATGCACTGCAAAATTCCTCTGTGTAGTGAGACGTAAAGCCGTAATGGTGGCCCTCACCATTACGACACGGATAGTGGAGGCCCTCCCCGCCTAGACGCTGATCAATGAGAAGGGAATCCCCACGTTGTGGTATATTCTAAAGCCCCCCCCCCAGGGTGTACCCTGCAGACATTCTCCCTACGGCAGCTGTGATGATAGTCCTCGCCATTGCGGCAGCTGTGATGGTAGTCCTCGCCACCACAGTTTCCATTGCGAAGGTCCTCCCCGCAACGGCCACAATCAATAGGAAGGAACTCCCCCTACCGAATCAAGCGTAGAAAAGCCCTCATATGCTGAGGAACTCAGAAGGACGGGATCAATCATGTCAGATTCTTAGCTAGTTTCCAACGACACCCTTCTTCAATCAGGAGATGGTCTGGGGCCACGTTCATCTTTGGAACCACCTCGAAACCACCAACATGATAATTCCATACCTACCAGCCCCACTGCCACCGACCACACTATCAGTGAGCGTATCAGTTGGTCTGACCAGGTAGAGGAATCACTAGCAGAGGAGTATGCCGACATGTTGCACCTGGGGAAATGACTAGCCAGAGATGATATACCAGTTATGTTTTGGCCCATGGTCACCTCTCAATTCGACATACCAAGAATGTTTCCAGAAGAATGTGTGCACGATATCTGCTCCAATATTTGGACAACCCACTGCCAGATGAAATCAATCTTTTTGCCCTATGATGGGTATGTATACCATGTTAAGATAATAAGAGACCTCTTGCATCACATCGACCTGAAATCTCTTCCTTCGGCGTGGAAACTGCAACCTTAGAGGCGTAAAGGAAACATTGAGTTATCCTACCTTAGTTCACTGCACCAGTTGTGCCACCTCATTTGTGACACTCTGGAAGGAGTCCATATCAGAGGATGGAAAGAACATGGAGCTCTACATTTCACTCTACTCCCCACCTAAAAGAACCTGTTCGGTATAATGTCTTGCAACGTCATTACGTCAAGACAACAATCGAGTGGGATCCCTGTTCAGAAAAGGTGACACACCCAACAAAGACAGTCCTTGAGTAAGTCCAAGAAGTGTCAGGCCCGATAGGAACAATCCATTCATGAACTCTTGAATCAGGCCACCAAAAGTATACAACAGGCCTCTCGCCTAAGAGAGAAAAATCAGCAGTCATTGCTTGCCTCCCCAAAGGGGATTGATTCACAGGTGAACTCAACATCAGATCCAGTTCACCCCCGAATGGGGGCACGCAAGATCAGGCAGGAAGCAATAGTAGCAGCCACTACTGTAAACCAGGGTCAACCCCCGCCTGCAGGTCTGAGGGAATTTTTAACAACAAATTCCCCTGTAAGACCAATAAATACGGGAAGAGACTCAACGTCCAAGGAACGGAGCCATCCACAGCCCTCAGGGCTGGGGGATTTTTTACCACCTCAAAAAAAACCTCCCCTATGAGGATCAGTATTCTCTCATCTAGGGAGGATAGTCAGAAGGGGAGGTTCCTGCCCGATTCCATCCTTTTAATCATCATCCCCTTCAAGAGGGAGGCATACAGTAAAGTCGCATCAAAGAACACTCCGTGTCACCCTTCGTCAAGGAGTCTGAAAGAAATCCTAGGACAGGAAGTGGAAGACCAGTAAAAGGTGTGGGAGATCTTCTTCTTATTTGGAAGATGACATCTCCTCCACCCAGTGATATGTATCCATCAATTCCATAGAGGTTAACTCCATGGGTGAAACCGAAGATGATGCAAATCCAGATGGATCAGGAGACGATGGTTCTGTTCAGGTTGTGATTCACAACAAACCATCAGGTGTGCACACCCGAAACCAGAGGGACGCCCAAATATGGCTGCCCCTCCAGCTAACCCTCCTCCACTTACCCTGTGATCTCCAACAAGGATAAAAAAAGGACCAGTTACCCTTAACCCACCTCCTTCTCTCAATAAAAATGAGCCACTTACACTCGAAGAGATATTCACTCGACAGGAAGGGGAAATGAAATAATTGAGGTAGCTTAATGTCGAGCTACTCCAGAGGAACCATCTTATTAAAAGCGCTTCCCAAGAAGAGCCACACCTTGCACTCCCAACAAGTGCACCTCAGAGACCAAGGTTTTCCCCCAGCAAACGAAGCATGGTCAGGGCCCTCGCCCAATGAGGTGATCGGCCCGTCCAACTACCTGAACATGGATTTGGTTGAATACCAAGACTTCCCTCCACTCAGGAAGCAACTGGATTGAGTACGTCTGAACCCTCTGAAGGTGTCACAAATGGCATATGCACCCTTGGTGCCGGCCAAGACAGATCCTCAAGCAATGCCTCAGGCTACACCTTCCCAAGACCGGGCCCAACGGTATGTAAACCAGGGTCTCGCCAACACCATCGAGGCACTGACAGCTCGATTGGAATCAATAGAAGTTCGACGCGCTCCGGTACAGCCAGAGAGAAATCCCTACCCAGATTGGGTAAGAAACACGCCTCCTCCACTCAATTTTGGGAGCCCTGTATTCCCTATTTTCAATGGATCAGGAGATCTGGAACAACATTTGATGCACTACGTGTCTTATTGCGACCCTATGATGGGAACTCTGGAACAACAAGAAGCTGTGAAACTCAGATGCTTCATGCGGACCTTGTAAGGATCTACCTTCGTCTGTTATATGAGTCTACCATCTCAGTCAATAAAAAGCTGGAAAGACCTTCTGCAGCAGTTCCTGTTCCACTTCAGCTCAATGCTGCCTAAAACAATGGTCGACGACCTCATGAATTACAAACATAGGTAGAACGATAGGGTCTCAGATTTCATCTCCATATAGAAGGGTCTGACCTACTCTTTGAACAGGCCATTGCCCCGAGATGAGATGCTTTCCATATGCATTGATAACCTTCTAGATGAGCTACGAACACCGCTCATACCAGTGGAATGCACCTCTAGCATCCACAATCTCTCTGCCATTGCCCAGAGAATTAAAGACTCCCTGTAGCAGACTAATCTGAAGTCCTGAATAGCCTCACAGGCTCCTGCAAAGAGAGCAGTTAGAGCTGAAGCATCCTCTGTCACGCTCAAGCCAGCCTCTGCGCCTACTCCACTGCCTAGGTCTCCACTAAATCATAAAAGGCCCCCTTTACATCAGCGGACACCTCTGCCCAAGTAGGACAGTCAGAAAGGATCAAATCAGAACCAGTTCGAGGAACGAAGACACAAATTATACTCGTTCCAAGAGGACCAAGTCCACGGCTACTTCATCGCCGCCATGAATTATAATTTTCTCCACCTCCCAGAGCCAAGGAAGCCCGAAGAAGTCGGCCATGATGATAGGCCATATTACTATCCCAACCATCGAATGTTGGGGCACAATATCCAGAAATGCTTCATCTTTAAATACCTCCTGCAAAGGATGGTAGAATCCGGGTAGGTCGAGATGGGACCACCCCTAGTACATGTGACGTATATTTCTACCACTGACTCTGACAAAGGGGAGGGGTGGTAGGAAGTTACCAGAAAGAAGGGGCAGAAATTTGATGATTGGATGAATCGAAAGACTGTTAATCGAGCTCAGGGAATACTACAAGATCAACTATAGCAGCTGGTGTTGCCACCAACAGCCCCTAATTCCACACAGCCGAAAATATCAGCCTCACAACCCTCCATGAGCCGGTCATCTAGGAATAATTGAAAAGGTAGGAGACAAGAACAGGAGGAGCAATCCAAAACGAGGCTGAAGTCAGCCCCGACATTATCAGATTTTTTTCCCTCAAACTTGGCGCCATGGGCACCGACCCACCAAACGACACCATCAGGGACAACCGACTAGGTTGACCTATCACAGGAAGAGGATCTAATATTTGGTTCCATCAACACCATCCATCTAATGGAATAATTCCCTGACGAAGGGTATGGATATGAACCCGAGTTCCCAACACAAGGGTCTAGGAGGAGGAATCGTAGAAGCAGGGGATACCAGGGGAGGCGCAGTCACGGTCGAAACCAACCTTATAGTTTTACCTCGGCCCAAACAGTTAATATCACAGAAACCCGTAAGAGATCCCTTCAACGGACTCAGTAGGAGAAAGAATATCCCTCCAACTCCACAAGCATCCACTCTAGCCCTGTTATTCTGTGGTACCCATCAGAGGAGGAACAAGTGTCTAGCTGCCTAGTGTGCACAAACAGACTGGCCAGGCTGAGTCCCCAGAACGTGGGAACACCATCTACATTCGACCCCACGGCCGGTCCCTCCTCATCACATGCACCATCTCCCAAAGTGCCTGTTAAAACTCTCCCTCCAACGGAGAAGCATCGGCCTCTGGAGCAGAAATAGGATATCCTTAAGCAGCTGGCATCAGTACTAGCCAAACTGTCAATCCTGGATGCCCTGAGTTTGTCATCAGATCTCAGGGAGGCACTTATAGAATCCTTTCTCAGCCTCCAAGAGTTTCAAACCTAGGTATTCACTATTGAGATTTACCAGACGGAGACTGGACCAACTGAATGCAATGTGGTGATTTCCTTCACCGATCAGGATGAAGATGTCGTCATAAAAGGACACATCAAACCACTATATGTATCTGGTACACTAAATGATGTTAAGATCTGGAAAGTATTTATTGACAACGGCTTTGGAGTTAACCTCCTTCCCCTACAGACACTTTGTAAGATGGGATATAGTAAGGATGATCTAATACCCTCAGCCACAAATTTGTTGGGTTATGACCAGAGTGAACAAAATCCAATTAGACAAATCAAGCTAAAACCCCATTTTGGAAACCTTGTGGCCTACTAAGAATTTCTGGTGGTCCGGCAGAACACAACATTCAATGCCCTGCTGGGAAGGTCGTGGCCCTATAAGCACATGGCCATTCAATCATCCTACCACCAGTGTATTAAGTATTGCGTCAATGGACAAGGTGGAACATTGCATGCTAACAAGGCCCCTTTCAAGCTCTTTGAGTCACACTACATTGATGTCGGGTTTTATGAGAAAAAGAAAAAGAAACCCTCGATCGATGGTATCGACTGGGTTCCCAAATAGTCTATAAATGGTTTCTGATGACCCCCTCAAGCAGCTTGGTGGAGAATACGTACTTCCCATCAACCAAGTTGAGATATAGAGTTCAAGTCCAGACATGTACTCATCTATCCTCATGACATCAGCCATGAAGCCCAAGCATAGCAGTGCAGAAACGACTGATAGCCCACAATTTGGGGGTGAATACTAAAGCGAGGATGCCCAAAATGTCTCACCTCCGAACTCCCAAGATCTTATGCCAAGAATTGTCCCCCCATTGGATCAAGAAGATGAGAATGTGGGGGAATAAGAGGAGGAAGATCTTAGGGATGTACCTCTCGCATTTGAGGAAGGTATCTCCACCACTGTAGACGAGCTCAAGAAAATAAATCTGGGTACCGAGGAAGACCTGAGGCCCACTCTCATTAGTACAGCCATGTCTCCCAAGGAGCACAAGGTATATACCTCATTCTTGAGGCAACATCAAGATGTTTTTGCCTAGAATTACATAGAAATGATGGGACTCAATCTCGAAGTGGTGACACACCACTTAGGTCTTCCAGAAGACCACCGGGGAAATAAACAAGACACCAGAAGGATTCATCCCACACATGCTGCCAAAAGAGAGGCTGATGTTGATAAGATTATTAAAGAAGGCTTCATTAGGGAGGTTCAATACCCCATCTGGCTAGCCAACATTGTCCCCATCAAGAAAAAGAACAGACAAATCTGTGTCTGCATCGATTTCAGAGATCTCAATCGGCATTTACCGAAAGATGATTTCTTGGTCCCAATCACCGAGTTATTAATCGACGCAACAGCTGGGTATGAGGCTCTCTCCTTCATGGATGGTTATTCTGGGTATAATCAAATCAGGATGGCCTAAGAAGACGAAGAATCCACTACCTTTAGGGCCCCTCAAGGAGTATTTTGTTACAGGGTCATGCTCTTTGGTCTCAAGAATGTTGGTGCCACATATCAACGCACCATGCATCGTATCTTTAAACCATTACTGGAGAGATTCATTGAATGATACATGGATGACTCGGCGGTCAAATCAAGACAGTTCTTAGATAACTTGTCAAACCTTTAAACCATCTTCAACAAACTTCGACAACATAGCCTGAAGATAAACCCCTTGAAATGCGCCTTTGGGGTTACCTCGGGGAAATTCCATGGCTTCGTCGTACGCCATTGTGGCATCGAAGTCGACCCTGAATAGAAAAAGGTTATCCCTGGTTTACCACCTCCCTGCAATCTCACTGAGTTGAGAAGATTCCAAGGACTCCTGGCCTACATTAGGTGGTTCATAGCCAACCTGGTGGGTAAATGTTTTCCCTTTACCAGGTTAATGAAAAAGGATGTTACGTACCAATGGAAAGATCATTTCCAAGAGGCATTCAATAGCCTAAATAAGTACCTCTTAAGCCCATAGGTTCTCATTACCCCATTTGAAGGAATACCTCTTATCCTATACGTGATGGCCCTAGATTGGTCACTGGGAGCCTTCCTCGTACAGAAAAATGACGCTGGCAGTGAAAACAGTCTCTATTACCTCAGTCGAACCATGGTTGATGCTAAAACTCGATACTCAAACATCGAGAAGAGTTGTTTGGCCTTGGTTTTCATAGTTCAAAAATTGCAACATTATCAGCAGCATCATGAAGTCCATTTAGTCTCACATATTAACCCACTCAAGTACATCCTCAGCCGCCCGAAGCTGACCGGGCACCTATCCCGATGGGCAGTCATCCTATAACAGTTTGACATCCAGTTTGTACCTCAGAAATCCATCAAAGGCCAAATATTAGTATACTTTTTGGTAGATCACCCCTCGATAGGGACCACCGCACCGGACATCGAGCTACCTAATGAAGACATCTTCTCGGTTCAAGAGGAGTTCCTAATATGGGAAATATACTTCAACGGCGCATCCCAAAGCCCGATAGGTAAGATGATGGAGGATGCCAAATTTAACAAGGTGGGTTTGGGGATCATACTCATGTCCCCAGAAAAGTTAGTCTTTCTATATTCCTTCCTCTTTTCAGAAGGATGTATGAACAATGAGTTGGAGTATCAAGCCCTCATTGCAGGCCTGGATCTTGCACTCCAGGCACAAGTACAGCACCTTAAGGTAAAAGGTGACTCGGAACTGGTCATTAAGTAAGTCAATGGTGACTATGATATTAAAAAGGAGGAGTTCATTCCCCTGTTTGACCATGTCTGAGGGTTAATGGTGGAATTCTCCACAGAACCAACTTTAACCTATATTCCCCAGTCTCAGAATTATCTGGCCAATACATTAGAAAATGTGGACACATCCCTAGATTACCCAGACTGGGATGAAACAATTATCAATATTTCTCATCATCGAATGGTCTTGCCATTTGTTCAGACTAAGATGAAAGAAATCAACGAAGTCAGCCCTGTCCCTAAGCCATATGATCCTACCACCGATTGGATGACCCCCATTTCAAAATACCTTCAAAGGGGAAAACTTCCATCAGACAGGGCTGAACGAGAGCAAATACAAATAAGGGAAATCAACTT
The DNA here is from genome assembly GCA_963277665.1 of Viscum album. Lineage (NCBI taxonomy): Eukaryota > Viridiplantae > Streptophyta > Magnoliopsida > Santalales > Viscaceae > Viscum > Viscum album. Next base: position 871,564,054 of record OY728135.1, on the reverse strand, counting down.
TTTCCTATATGGTGGCACGGGTCAGCAAGAGGTCCTCTACAAATGAGGCCTCGACGGAGTCCTCCTCAGATGCATTGATGGAGAAAAAACGACTGCTATCATAAATGAAGTACATGATAAAGTATATGGAGCACATCAGTCAGGGTCTAAGCTTTCCCATCAGGTTCGAAGGATTGGGTACTATTGGCAGACCGTGGCACGAGATTGCGAGCACTTTACCACAAAATGACCCTCCATCCAAATTCCTGCCAACTTCATTCACCAAACCCCGGAGTTACTTCAGTAGTCCAAGTACTTATGGCCATTTTCAATTTGGTAATGGACATCATGGGACCATATCCTCTCTCCACGGCCAAAAAACTGAAGTATATCCTCACAGCAACTGACTTCTTTTCCAAATGGGCAGAAGCTCTACCCCTCATGGAAGTTGGGGAAAGAAACATTGTCATCTTTGTGAAATCCAATATCATCACCAGATTTGGCGTCCCTCATACCATACTGACGGATAACGGCACCAACTTCTACTCTGCTAAATTGGAGAAACTATACCAAGAATATGGTATCAAGGCTAACCACTCATCCCACTACCATGCAGTGGCCAATGGACAGATAAAGGCTTTCAATAAGACCTTGTCCAACATTCTCCAAAAAATGGTGGACAAAGACAAGAAATCATGTTCGGATAAACTCCTTCATGCATTGTGGGCTTATAAAACCACAATCTGCACTGCTACTCAGGCCACTCTGTACTCATTAGTATATGGAACATAAGTGCTCCTGCCCATTGAGCTCTAATTACCCTCTCTCTGTGTTGCCATTTGTGATCAGTTATCCAATGATGAGAAATCATAAAAATGGCTAGGTGAATTGGAATTTCTAGATGAGAAGCAGTTGCACACTTTCCACCATATGGAAGTATATCAGAACCGGATCGCACAAGCCTTCAATAAAAAGGTTCATCTTCGATCTTTCTTAAAAGGAGAATTGGTTTCGGTCCTCCAAACCCCAATGATACCTGGAAAGAAACCTCCAAAGTTGGAGCCCAAGTGGGAGGGACCATATGTTATACACAAGGTCTACTCCAACGGAGCATATGCCCTGATCTCCATGGATGGGAAGTTCACTACCGCTCCTACGAATACGAGATTTCTGAAGAAGTATTTCTCATAACCAAAAGCAGTTGTCATCCGAGCTGAAAAATGTTAAACTAGTAATCCCCAAGGGTCCAAACTCTATGACCCTAAACTAAGAGTATTTCATCCTCACTACAAGACGTTAAACTGCATAGATTTCAGAGAACTACGTATGGCTTGATTCCTGCCCATTCAAGATATGTAGAAATACCAGGATTATGTATCCTGGCCCAGCCATCCCCAAATAAAATTAAAAATTTCATTTTCCCCCATGTACGGACCAACCCTGTGTGGGGTGTATCCCTTTAAGAGAACTATGTATGTCTTGATTCTTGTCTTTGTAGGATACGTAGCGATGCCAAGGTCCCCCATCCTGGCCTAGACACCCCCAAATGAAGATTAAAAATGCTCTTTTCCCTCGTGTATAGACCAGACCTACACGGGGTGTATTGTCTTCTAAAGAACTAGTTACGGCTTGATTCCTGCCCTTACAGGATAAGTAGTGACGCCAGAATTCCTCACCCTGGCCCAGCCACCCCAAATGAAGCTAAAAATACCCCCTTTCCCCCGTGTAATGACTAGACCTACATGAGGTGTATTCCTCATCATTACCGCACAACGTTAAACTGCACGGATAAGGAAAAAAAATTACCCCTTTCTCCCATGCAGACCAGACCTGCACGGGGTGTATTCCCCAAAAGAACTACGTGTGGCTTGATTCCTTCCCTCGCAGGATACGTATAAATGTCAGGATCTTATCTCTTATCCCATCCACCGATAAAATAACACACAGGTATATATACCCCTCGTCCTTACCGCATGACATTAAACTGCACGGAATCCCCTTTTCACGTCGGTTCATCTTCGTCCTCATCACATGATGCTAAAACTGCACAGACTTCATCCTCACCGTATGATGTTAAACTGCATGGAATTTTTCGTGACCCACCCAAGATATACGGCTACACGGGATGGGAATACTCCTTGCACATTTGGATGCATCCTCTCTATACATCAGACTCTATGACCCGGATAATTGCGGATCTTCATAACCACCCATGGCCATCAGAAGTGGAAAGTTATCAACCTGTGGACACCTTTGTATGACTATGCATACCATTCCCTCAGCGGCTCTGCATTTTGATAGCCCCTGGCCCTTCTACCAAAGGCAAGATTTCCTCTAGTGATACTCTTCCTATCTCTGTACGCTTACTGGCCTCCGAACCCCCATATCATATACCCCAATCCAAAAATTAATGGAGCAGTGGTTTACAAGTTGATTCCCCTCTCACATATAAACATTTCCAGGGTATCCCTACCTGGTTAGCCTATATATCTTCTCGTGGTTCACATGACGATCTGCATCTACAAACATCAAGCCAGGGCTAGGCTACTTTGACTCAACGGGCAATTGTAGTGAAGATGTTTCTTGTATGCTTGGACACCATTATCCCCATATGTCGAAATATGTGCTAGGAGCAATCCCAGATTTTCATAATCATCCATGGCCATCGGAAGTGGAAACTCATCAACCCATGGACACCTTTTCATGACTATGCATACCATGTCCTCAGCGGATCTACATATTGATCACCCATGGCTTATCTACCAAAGGAAATATTTCCTCAAGCGATACCCTTCCCATCTACGTATGCATACCAGCCTCAGAGCCCCACACCATATCTCTTGATCTGGGAAACCCCAGAGTTACAGTATACACCCTCATCCCCTCACACTTGTTCAGAGTATACCAGAGCAAGTCCTTCAAAACACCATCATCGGGAATGATGGGTTGGTTAGGGTCCTCTTTGATGCTCTCAGCTCTATGGATCAAAGCTAGACGTCTCCCTGGACCAATTGGAAGAGGCTCGGCAGCAGCCTTAATCACAGGTTGAGGAGGAACCATATTTTATCCCTGCATTATAAAAACCATACAAATGATTAGTCTAGAATAATAAAATCTGGACAAAAATACCAAGTATTTGACAAAGGACTCTCCCTCAAAAGATGGTTCGCGACAGCTGCATCCCACGAACCAGCCCTACGCGGAAGAAGTCCTCAATACTCTGGCCCATGGAGCATTGACCAGAACATCACGAACTAGGATTCCCTACAGAATCTTCAAATTTAAATGTTTAAGTTCGGAAAACTTAAAATATTTTCAAATTCTAAAGGTTTCCGGTCCGCGGACCATCCAAAACCGCGTAGCGATTTCCTACGCGGCCCGTCGTGACTTAATTTTTAATGGATTAAAAGTTTTAGTTCATGGCTAGGAGATTGTTCCACGGGTGAAGGCAAGCATGAATGAGGAATGTTTTGTGGAAACAAAAGCCGGTTCGCGGACAAGTAGTTTCATGAAGGATCAAGAGTGCAGTGAAAAAGAGCGAGAGATCCATTTTTTAGAGAGATTCAGTAAAAGACAAGGGTAGGGACCCCCTTATTTATATGTGTGGTCCCCTACTAGGTCCACTCCTCTACCACAAACTATCCAAGTTTTAGGACCACTCTATATCAGAATAGCCTCCTCTTCATTCTGATCAGACCCCATTCTGATGGGGGGCATTTGTAGGGTCCTGAAAAAGGATTCTACCCAATTTCCCTCAAAGAATTAAACAAAAATATAGAGAATACTCAATATTGGAAAATGAATGACCGACCCACGTATCGATCCAACAATGATGGTACGTGGCCAGTTCAGTGAGCCTCCCCCTCCGCAGACCAGCATCATTCATGAAACAGAGACGTGAACCCCTCCGCAGGCGCGAAGTAGGACGGGTGTCAGGCCTGTCCACCGTCATGAACTACCCCATCCACGAAACGTGCCAACCATCCCAGACCACACGCATTGTTGTTCGCAAAATAGAGGTGGAGCCCTGCATGGCCGCAAAGCACTGATTTGGTTTGCGGATGAGGTGCATTCAATGACCACCCGTGAGTTGCGGATTGAACAAGTCATCTGTAAACTGGGTTTTCGATCATGGTACTTCGCAAAAGGTGCCACATGATCATAGATACATCTATTTCCCCCCCTCTATAAAAGGGTATCGACGGGGAGAAGAAAGAGATCGATCGGATTTGGGTAGAGGGATTCGACGATCTGGGGATCGATTGATCGAATTCCATCAACGAGAAGGTTTTGAGATCAACTTCTGAGGGAAGGATTCCGGAGGAAGGAGCTTAGGGTTTCGCGAATAGTGAAGTTCTAATTTGCAAACTGGAATAGGTATAAAACTAGAAACGAATTGATAAGGAACCGAAAAATGCAGAACAAATTGGTGAATCGCGAACTTAAAATAAAAACCGCGAGCCATGGCCCCTCCGTAGATGTACTCCCTATAGACCAGGGAGTCTATGCCCCTTTTTTTTATCTGACGCACCACGTAGCACCTTTCCATATGGGATAATCCCTAATCGACGAACCCCCAACTGGCGTTTCCCCTAGCCACCGCTGCTCGGGCAGACTCCACCGCGTACCAACCTAGTACGCGGGCTAAACCTGAAGCCACGTACCGCCCTGGTACATGGGAGGCCTATCAGTTTATATACCACCCTGGTACGCGGATGGCCTCTCCAGCCACATAGCACCCCCCTACGTGAAGGGCTCTACTCCTCATGCACCCATGTGGCCTACCAGATCCTTCGGTGTTTCCATTCCCTGAGCCATACAAAGCCCTTCCAATCTGGCCCGATCCTCCGTAATCCCTTCATTGGCCTATTCATCGGCCCTGAGCCAAGGCCTCTACTGAATCAACCAGACCCGTATAATGAAACCTTTGGCGCATCAACATGCCACTTTGAGTTCACATACCCATGGTAGGAGAGGAGAAAGGGGTTTCCCCAACCCTTGAGCGGATTTCCGAGTCATTCCTGGGTTCACATTTCCACGGTAGTGTAGGGTCCAAGCCTAGGAGTCCCCTTTGTACCTCTCCACTTACCAGGATCGAGGGATCCTACTTGCGTTTCCATTTGATGAGCACCAGCGGTGATTACTTCTCCCTTTTCCTAGGAGTGGTTGGGCATCCCTCCAGGAGTAAGCCCCACACCATCCTTGCCGGAATCCAATGGCCCTTCCCCTCTCATCACGGAAGGTTCATTGCTCCGCTGCATGACTCTTACCTTCCACCAACATCAGGGAGAAGGAGAGTCCAGTGGTCCCGGCCTTCTCCTCTGCTTGTCATCTTCCTACCCTTCCCTCGGTAGGGATAATGTGCGATGCTTTCCAAGTTTATTGCATTCTCTTGTTTCTCATACCGAGCATGACTCACGTGGGCTTAGAGATTTGTGATGTTCACGGTGTCCGCACAAGGATGGCAGTCAGAATGAACTACGTGGGTTTTGTTCTCTATCTTCTAAGCAGGGTACGTAGGAAGCCTCCTTAAGGTTCAATCCCAATTCAGTCCACTAACCATTTGTAGGTCCCAATCATGCCCCTAAAAATGAACTACATGGGTTTTGATCCCTATTTCCTAAACAGGGTACGTAGGACGCCTCCCCGAGGTTCAATACCAACAATAGGCAACTCCCACATGTAATCCCTAATCTCCCAGAACTACGTGCACTTTGATCTCAGACCAACCGGGATATGTTGGAAACCTCCCCGTGGTGCAAGCCCCATATCTAAGTCTGATACACATCTGTCACTTTCAGACCATGTCCTCATGACCCTATAAGGACTGTATCTAGACCCAGGAAATCGCTTCCCTTGGGTCTTCTAGGCCACTTCGGTGTAAGTCCCGCACCAACTTTGACTGGGCATCTCTCACCTGGGTGTCCTTGCCACAAGTCGTTAAACTGTATGGTTGGGTCCTTGTCACACGACCTTAAAAGGTGATGTTTCCCATCAAGTGGCACCGAACTACATGGATTTTTATTCCTCTCACGAGGATACATAGGAAGCCCGTATCACGGGTTCGATCTAAACGCTCAAGTCGTTATCTATACCCCCTGGATGACAATAAACTCTAGAGCGCCCAGTTATGAGGCTTCAAACCAGTGTCGCCTCAATGAGTCCAAACTCCTCGGAGTCATTAATCCCAATGAGGGATGGTAAACCTCGAGCCAAAATGACTCTGCATCCCTGCGTTCAGTTAATCATTGCCAACTAAGGGGTAATCTGTGGATACAATGCTTGGGGATAAACCAATGATTTGCGCACATATGAATACATCTTAAATCTATAAGAGAGTTTCGGAACAGGCAATAATTCCCCCAAAAAGGGTGCGATGAGCCCGACTTCCCATCCTCTCGACCAATGTGAGTTTTTAAGCATCGCTGGTTGAATCACCCGGTAAATGCCTACCTTGGGAAAGCAGGTCCACGGATCATTAGATATGGAACCGTTGGGAATTTTGAAATGAATACCGATATACCCGACCTGAGCAATTGAGCGGAACTCATCCCTCCATAAGATTGACCACCAGGCGCGTCGTTCCTCCCACCATCAGTCGAAACAGAGATAAGTCAAAATATACTCAAAATAAAATTCCTTATAATGTGAAGAAAATCATAATCTTATCACTTGAAATGGGTGTATTTTTTATTAAAATATTTAGTACATCCCCAATTACCCAAGGAAGTGTTTAAAAAAGAATTTGGGTAAACCATTATATTAGAGGCCTGACAATTTTTTTAGATAAAAATATTTATAGGGGATAATTTTTTATTAAAGTATGATATTTTGAGGTTATTTTTTATGTTTTTTTATATATAAATAAATCATATATATTCTTATAAAAAAATTATCTACATAGAAAAATGTGAGATAATAATCCAATTGGGGAAGGAAAAAAAGAAAAATTCCTTAAATATTCATCAGCAACTTGAGATGTGTGATTGGTTAAACTAAAAAAGGAATAATTTTTAAAGATTTTCTTAATATAATTATGTCATATCTTGACATGAATTTTATTTAATATAATGTTTAGATCATGGATATCAAGAATAAATCCAATCAAAATTCACTTATTATTGTAGTTTTTTATAATGAGTATGAAAAATTGAATGATGCCTATGAGGGGTGTGACCAAGAAGGAAATATTTTAGTTGGGTTTCATATATTAATACAATATGAATTTAATTTATATTGATATTAAAAAAATTAGAAGAATAATAATAAATCGAAACTGAAATTCTTATTATTGATGTTTTATATAAGTCTTCATAAAATTAAAATTTATGGAATTTGGATAGTGTTTTCTCATCATGCATGGTTTTTTATCAATGTAACCTATATTTTTTTGACTAGTATAAAGGTGGGTCTACATTATTTTTTAATGGTGTATTATTGAAGATCAAGTGTTTTGGAATAGCATGAATTGTCTAAAGGAAACAAAAATTAAAATTTTTATCTTATTTATGGATGTTTGGAAACATAATTTAGGGATTTTTTCATAGAATTTTGATTATGAAAATGTGGTTACATTCATGATGAATGGTTTTATTATAAAAATATTAATTTATAGAGTATTTTTTTTAAGAGGTATGGGAATTATATATTTTTATTTCACATTTTGGAAGAAATAATTGATTTTTATATGAGTATCTAAGATGAAAAAACCTATGGAATAGAATACTCAGTCATATTTACCGTATAACATGTTAATTTTTTTAAAATACTATTTTTTAATAAATATCCCATTCTTGAAGAAAAATAAAAACAATATTTTCAAAACATGTCAAAATGGTGATGTGGTGAATAAAATCCATATTGTAGTTGAAATTCAAACATGAAGGTTGTTAAAGTTGCCTAATTAAATTATTATGGGACCATAAGCAATAATTCAATAAGTATAAAAAATTATTTCATCACATCCATTGATAATTTAAATATAAATATAGTCATTACTATTGTGTCTTATAAATCCCAAGCATTTAACATATTTAAAAGTCCAAAGTAATTTACTTAGAAACAAACATTTTATTATAAAAAAAGTTTTTAAATAATAATGGGAGTGAATGTTTCAATAGATGTTTCTAAGAATATCATTAAAAATATCATAATGAATGTGTTTGGTACAACATACACTCTAAAAAATAATGGTTCATCTAATAGAAATAATAATATCAATGTTGAGATAGAGAAAATCATGTTAACAAAGAATGATACCCAAAGTATTTCTATTTCAAGATATTAAAATTCTTGGAAACATTCATAAAAGGAGATTATTTAGGTATAACTCATATATGACTCCATATCCAATGTGATTTTTGGATAATACATATCAGAAACTATTTATAGTGTTTGTTAATCTATTCTTAGTCATGATAGAATGAATAATTTGAGTATTTTTTTGGTAATTATGTTGAAGGTGGAATATTTTAAAGATATACGCCATATGAAATTTCATATCAAAGATAAAATGGTAAAATTGGGAATCTAGATGAATGCGGTGATATAAAAGTCATTAAAATGTTGATTTCTAAAGATAATCAACTGTGGATAATTAAAATACAGATGAAATCACTATTGAACCATTAGTATAGAATGAATTTGGAAATATGTGATGATGATGTATATTATTTTAATTTTTTTATGATTCATAGATTAAATATATTAATGAATAATGGAATTTTATTGAATTGAATGTGATATGAGATCTTTTGTATAGACATAATGAAAAGAACATCTTTGGCACAAAATGTTTTTCCACAATCAAACTAAATGGAAATGGACATGTTGTAATAAATAAACAAAATTGGTTAATAAGGGTTATACAAAAATTAACAAAATGGACATTGATGAAAAATTTACCCCTATATCTAGTCCCGATACCATCAAGATCATTCTTACCATTGAGAACAATAAAACAACAATATTTATCAAGTGGTTTTAAATTCATCTTTTTTAAATGATGGTATGGATAATGAGTTTTATATTATGAAACATGAAGGTTTTATTCATGATAATGATGAAAAAAATTATATAAGTTGAAAAAATCTATTTATGGGAAGAAATAATCCTAAAGAACTTGGTTTTTATTAAATGATGATAATCGTAAGATAATTAATTTTAGAAAAGTGAAGTTTAAAAAACATTTATATAAGGATGACCCAACCTAAATCACTCATCATGATTGTATATGTTTATTTTATTATCTTTTCCTATAATAAAGAAAAATTGTGTAAATTTGTTTCCATAAAAAAGAATATTTGAGATATCCTTATATAGTGAGATTAATTTGGTTATGGTATTATAAATTATCTAAACTGTTGGACACATATTAATCTCCCAAAAAAATTATTCCAATGATATATTAAATAAATTTGGCATAGAATAATAAATAGAAGTATATACCAATTTTAGTGGGAATAAATTTTAGATTTGTTGATGAAGTTAAGGGAATGAATAAGAAATCTAAAAAAATTATCAATATCCTATTGAATTTGGATTCCTCAAGGAAATATTTTTTTTGTAACACCATTTTCTTGGTATCTATATAATTTTAATGGTTCCAACATTATAGTAGAAACATTATTCTAAATAATATTAATAATAAATCCAATTATGGCATGATATATAAAAAAAAATAGATCTATATTAATATATTTATATAGATTTTGACTGTGATGGTCATGTTGATGACCCTAAGTCCACATCAAGAGTATAATTTTTCATTAGTTGTAGATGCGTTTCATACTATAGGAAAAAATAATATTATGTTACATTGAGTACCACAGAGGTGGATTATGTCACTCTATCATAAGTGGATACTCATTTGACATTAAGGAGGACTCAAATTTATGTCATGCGTGTCTATGTCGAGTGTACATGGGTTATTGGTTGTGATAATAAATGAATTATAGATTAATTCAAGAACCCATAGTATTATTCAAGATAAAATTACACTAACATAAAATATAATTTCATGAAACATAAGTTGGGTAAAGAAACTTTGAAGTGATAAATTTTTCATTTAATGGAAAAAATATATTGATATTATCACAAATCCTCTCCCAACTGAGACATATGAAAAATATTATAAATTCTATATGTGTGAAACCTATTATATAACATCACAATGGTATGTTTTTGAGATGTACCCCCAATTTTATTCTGTTTTAATTAATATAAATGGGAAATATAAGTTATAGGGGGATCCTTATTTTGCATCCATTTTTTAAATCCATTTTCTAAGATGAGTGCCCGAATGGCCTAAAGGCCTTAATTTTTATTGATATGTGTGTAAGTTTATCTTATTTTCTTTGATAAGTTATCTCATATAGAGTTAAATTTTATTGAGTCATTACTAACTTATATAAGATTATTGATATCATAGTGATATGTAGAACCATTATCATTAATATAAATAATGGGGGGGAAATTTTATTTCAATTCACAAGTATTTACTCATTCAAGGGGAGAACATATGAGAAGTGATTCATCTAAAATAATGTGAATTATTGAAAATAAACTATAAGGGGTAGATAGTAAGTACCAATGATGACAATGTAGTATTGTTGTTGACATATTTTTTGAGGATAAAAACATATGAAGGAATTTCTAATGTATTATAGATTAAAGTGGAGTTTTGAGAATATTGAGAATGAGAGGAATCATTTAAATAAGTATTGGATAGGAAATAAATTTTTTGATGAAGGGATCATAAAAAATACTTTAATTATTTTCATCATTACATGACTGTTTTTTCCATGTTATGGGATAATTAGAGATGATGAAATCATGACACAACAACATAGGTTGTTTCATGAAATGGAGGTTGGTTCACCGTGATGAAAACACTATGAGAAATGGTTGTGGCTCTAGATTGGTGGTTGAATTGTTCATACTGAAAATATAACCAAATAAAAGAAAAAAAGATTACTCTACACTACAGCATATTAAAAAATGAATTAATGACAGTTTTTTAAAATTAAAGTTAAATTAGGATAAATATTGTGGTGTATGGACCTACCTTAGTGAATAAGTTTTGCGTTTTTGGTATAGTACTATTTATAAACAATCATGTCTAATATGTTAGACTTTTCCAAGGGATTTTTTAATTAGTTTTTATCATAAAACAACTAAGTGCATAAAAACTTGACAAGGGTTATAGTTTTATAAAAAAAATTGGTAGTTTATGTATGTCACACTATAATTATAGTACATTAATTTGGGATGAGTTGGTGTAAAGAAAGTTTTTTATAGTTTATTATATGTAAAAATTAGAGTATTTTTTATGTTTCTTTACAATTCATGAAAAACTCATCTGGGTTATTTTGGTACCTAATTATGGGGTTACATATGGTAAATTCCTAGGTTTTGATATTTGAATTCCAATTGAAATTTACTTGATGAATTAATGAATAACATTTTAATGATATGAAAGATTTATTGGGAGAGATAATAAGGTGGTTTTTATGTATAATGTAATTATTTATTAATATTGTGAGAGATAGTCATGAGATGATTATGTTAAATTATTTGAATTATGTAACATTAAAAATTTATAAAGGATATGATATATTTTGTTACTGATCATTTATCATGTAGATTCATAATTTTAAATACATTTTGGGATTTTTGAACATTCAAAAGATGGAAAACTCTAGTAGTTTATTGTTTTAAATGAAATTCCATTCCCCTTAGTTGATTTTTTTCATAAACAATTAGTCAAACATTTGTAGGATAATAATAATCATACACTATGGAGAAATTAACATTAATTATTAATGAACCTCATTAAAATAAATTGTCCCACTCATTTACCTTCTATACAAAGTGTGTTTTATATGTTTTTTATTTATCATGGTGAGAGTGATTGTTCATAATAATGAAAAAAACACTAATTCACTATACCAATAAAATGGTACATTATTTATTCATGTGATCAAAATAAATATAGACAATAGGTCATGTGACCATCTAATAAATGATAGTGGGGAGAAATTAATTGTGCCTAAAAGGGTTTACCTATATATAAATAGTTCTATATAGTGAGATTCATGGCATATGATGGTTTCATAGCATTAGTCTTGGTATTATAATATAGGATGTGAGATATAAGATATTCATAAGTGTATAGTAGGGGGAATAGTGATAAATGTGATTATCTATATTATTTCATGTTTTCACCCATGGTGGTTTAGTTATTAATATATAATATACTATATCATGGCACCCACTATATGATTTATTCTTGAGGGAAAATGGATATGGTAATTCCTTCGTAGGTTTTTTATTTTTGATGTGTGTGTGTGTGTGATTCTTCCCAAGGGAGTTGGTTTTTCTTTTCCCCTACCAGAATTCAGAGGTATTTTTATATTCTTTGATTATCACTAAGTGTTATTTTTTTTATGTTATAAGACTAATTATTAGTCACATGGAACCAATGATTTATATACTAGGTTCTCAAAGTGCTAGTCTAGTAAAACCCATAGTGTGACACCCACAGTTTTATTTAAAAATATGGAATTAATTAATTTCTTTGTTTTATATTTCCCTTAATTTTTTTTATTTCTCAATATTTTGGGTATGCTTTAACTATTTACTATAGTTGAGTTATTCTATGATCAAGGGAGGTGATTCTGTGATGATCCTTAGAAGGGAAAATATTGAATATTCCCTAATGTGTTAGAGTAACCTTGGAAAGGCATCTCTTATTTAAAAGTGGGATTCCCTGGATAATAGTCCTTTAGTTAGAAAATATAAATTAAAGGGAGAGATTGAGATGTGACATAGAGGGTTATGCCATGATAGGTTTCTAGGAATCCAAAATTGGATTACACTTATAAATAATAGTAAATAATTTCATCTAATACATGGGTACTGTTAGTTAATAGAAATAGTGTTTATCAAATATAAAAGTGTTTGTTCATTCTATAATTGGAGGGATCACACCATGAAATATGGTTTACACATGGCCTACATATAATTTTAAATGTTTAATTTACTCTTCTTACCATAAGAAATTTTAACCCCCACACATATTCACCTTTCTTCCCAATTCATACAACCCTAGGCCTCTATCTATGGAAATCTATTCATCCATGAATCTCGGTGATCCCATCATGATTTGGGGTTGATTCTTTAAGTCAAAACTTTGATTTCTCATGGATTAATCATTATATTATACACTAGTTTCGGATTCATCATTGGTTATTCCATCTTGATACCCAAGATTCTTTAGTAGAAAAATCAATGGATGGGGTTCATATTTAAAGTCAAAAAACTTTTTTTGAAGGTTTTTGAGGTTCCCAAAATTTCTATTATTGTAGTTATAGTAAATTTGATTAGTTTACTTAAAATTTAAGGTGGGTGTCTATATATAATGGAATATTTTTTTTATTATCATATGGTTTTATTTCTACATGGGTATAGTTATCATTTTATGGTTTAAATAAATTATTAAGGAATAATTTATGAATTTACAATATTACTATTAGATATTCATTGGCCAAAGTGGTGGATTTACTTGGATTCCACATTAAACTAGTTTTATCCCCATGGGGATTTGTAAAATGTTTCAAGTGGATTTTTATTTTGAAATTAGTCTGAAAGAATGATTCTAAGGATAATTTCTTAGTGAATGATGTTTCACGGATTTGAAAGCATCCATTTAATATACATTATTATATATTATGTAATGATTTTGATTGTTTTTTATGAGATTTTGATTATATGTGTTATAAATAAGAAACCTTGGAGATTTGTTAGGTAATGTGGGTGGGTGCTTCTCTAACTTAGTTGGTGTAGTGGATAGTGATCATTTTCATTAAGACTTTAATAGGTACCATGATTGGTTTGTTTTTCATTTTTTACTTACACTGGTTATTTTTACATAATATAGTCCTAGTTACCATTACCCTTCTAGGATATAGTCATTTTTGGTATGTTTTATTTATTTATTATTATTGAGATGTGATAAAAAATATGTTTCTTCCACTATTTGTATATTATGATGATCATTATGTGATATTTTCTAGGATACATTTTTATTATTTCATGTTTCATGTTTATTTTACAACATGGATTTTCTTTATAAAAAATGATTTTATAAAACCATTATAGTTATTATTTTATAAAAAATGGGATTTTCAAAAGGTTTTTTTTTTAACATGAACTATTTTTTTCATTGAGAATGTTATTATATAGATTCATGGTGATATCCTAATAATCATTATCCAAAAAATGAATATATCTATTTGTTTATATACATATTTGGTTACGTGTGATTCATAAAAAATGAAAAGGAGTCACATTATATAGTGGAACATTATAATTCCATCATCTTCTTTTATGGTATGGGACTTGTGGTGACAACGGGTCATTGAGAGATAGATCTATGGAAAGTTTTGTGGATCTTCTAGTGGTGTATTTGAGTATTGGTTATGTATTTTTCATGTTATAATTCACTTTATTTAATAATCATGTACTTTTAATATATAGTTTTACCAGTTTAATATTGGTTTATAATTGATGTATGGATTATATCCATGTTTTTATACTCTGTTTGGATGTATTTATTATTTTTATCTATTTAATCATGTGAGTGGAAATATGATATATGGGTATATAAATTTTAATTACATGTTTGAGACCATGTTTTGGATTATTGTATTTCCAACTTGAAATAATTATCAATTTATTAGTTTTGATTCCTTAGATATTATTACAAGCCCGTGTTGACCAGGGATGTGCTTTAGACCTTGTGGAGAGATAGGTTGAGTGACATGTTGGATCAACCTGAGCCAGATTGTTAAAAAAATATATCAATGATAATTCTAGTTACTGTGAGATTTTGTAAGTGTAGAGTGGGTATGTCATAACATAGGGTGTGGGTGTACGGTACTGCGTATCCAGCTCTTATTTTCAAAAAACCATAAGTTACCATGGGTGGTTGGGAGTTTTTTCTGGATTTTATATTTTTTACATTAGTATTTTGATATGGTTTCATGTGATTTACTACTTTCATGAGTAATTGGGTGGAATTTTTTTGTTATCCATGTTAAATTATATACTGATTGAATTTCATGTTTCATGATTTATAAACTATGTCACACAGTAAAGATCATATGAATTTTCAAAAGTGTGTTGTAGATAATACACCATTGGTCAGACCTCCCATTGAACAAAATATCACAAATTTATTCATCAGAACCATATATTCGATATATCATGTAAGTGATCAAGTGAAATCCTTGGTGGTAGATCATTACCTATAATTTATTGAGAATAATCCACCCTTGGTTTGTAGTGACCAAGAATCTCATCTTCCCAAAGAGTGGATAGAATATATGGATCACATCATTAATTCCCAAGAGACCCCTAAGATGTCTATTATTGGATTTTATGGTATATGTTGAAGGGAAATCTAGAAGTTATGGGAGTCTATTATGTAGTATAATCACTATGAGAATCTCAATTAGGCTAAGATCATGGTGATGTTCAATGATCAATTATACCCATATTCCTTTAGGGTGGAAAAGGATGTGGATTTTTTAATTTCTAGTTTAGGGGATCATTCTATGATGGAGTATAACACATTTTTTTCTCATTTGAACCAAATTTCTAACTATTTACATAGGAATGATTTCCTAAAGGATCAATGATTATAGTTTTGGGAATGGATTTTAAATCAATGATTTCCTTTTTTATCCTTTATTAAGGTGTTAAATATGGTAGTTATGTGTAAGTCTAATGCAGCAGGGTTAATAGGTATGGAAGGTGACTCTAAATAATTGGGAGGATGGTAGAGTTCCTTATCATAGAATAATAGGAAGCACAATTAATATCGATGGGGTAGTATAAAGAGAATGAATCATCCTTAAAATTCATCTCTCATGGGTCCTATAGAGAATAGGTTGGTGGTCTGTTATCCAATACGAAAGTCATTTAAGACTAATAATATTTTATTCTTATCTCATAATATTTTCCATCATTTTTATCTTATAAGGAATTTGTGTCACTTTTTCAAGTTGCCTCCTCAGAGTAGTAATGTGTGTTCTTGTCATTCAATATATTCATATGTCTATTTATATGTCTATAAGGGAGATGGGTCTCATCCATAGATGAATAAATATTCTCATCCTACCATGAAATATAAAAAATATCCCAAATTCTATTATTTATATGTTGAATAACTTGTTCTAAAGGATTATAATTTTGGGAAAGATCCCATGAGAGGTATGATGTTTATTTCTTATGCAATGGACTTGGATTTTTTATAATAAGTGATTCTCATTTTTTTAATCATCAAATTTAATTTATTCTCTAGGGTGGAAACCTGACTGAATTCCATATATTTTGGATATCAATACTACTTTGGGAAACATAATAGAGTATTAGTTTTTGAGTTATAAGTATCAGATAGTATTTTTTTATGTTGATGTTTTCTTTTGGAATTATTTATTGTTATCATAGAGGTCTTTGATCTTATTGTGGGAATGTATTAGATGGTTTGGGAAAAGGTCTAGATTGAATGTTACCAATGGATGGTTTTGTTTCTTTCTTAAGTTAGAAGCACACACAACATCTAGGGTGAGTGGGATCTAATATGTGGTAGTTAAATGCATATTATTCAAGATATTTTACTGACTTCATTTCACATCTCTATTTTGATATTGGATGTTTTCAAATGAATATTGAGTGGTTAGCTTCCTCTAATATTGAGAATGTATCTTAATGTTTCCCCTGATGATTTTTCAAGGCTACAAACCTTTCGGGAGATAGATTTCTATACTGATATACTCTTAGGGATGATCCCTACCTCTATTATATCATATAGAATGGTCTTAGTGATGTAAAACATTTAATGTTTCATCTTAAAGAACCAAAGAGAAAAGGTTTTATTTTCTCTATCATGCCACCATAAGTCCCACTATTTTTCTTAAAAAATATGGTGGATGTTAGTCTCCAATTTTTCATTATTTTCTATAATATCCATTCAGTGACTTTAAATAATAAGTACCAATTTACATTGATAGACTATTTTTTGACCAACTTAATGGGGAGAGATAGTTTTCTAAGATTGAACTCTGGTCAGGATACAATAAACTAAAGGTGAGGGAAGAAAATATACTAAAGGAATTTTTTTGGATAATATATGGGCATTAGGATATTTTATCTTTATTATTAGGCCTCACTAATTCCCCTATTATTTTCATAGATTTGGTAAATTTAATTGTTCATCACTATCTCAACAAATTTTTTATGGTGTCTATTGAAGATATATCGATTTACTCTTATATGAATGGGATAATGTGGACCATATGTATTTCATTTTTGGAACCATAAGGGATTATAAATTTTATAAAAATATATCAAAATTCTATTCTTTGATCTATTAATATAAATTAGGGGGTCATGTGGTATCATAAACATGCATTTCATCATACCCTAAGAAGATATTAGTAGTAATATCTTTGTAAATTCAATATAATTTATTTTAGATTAAGAGTATTCTAGTCTTAGTTAGATTGTAACACCACAATATTTTATTATATGTACCTTTTTAAATTTAATCATTTAGATAGCTTACGTTGCATGGAACAATGAGTTTTAGAGCCCCATGATCAATCAAATTAGCCGTTTAAAAAGAGATTATGAATAGTATTAACCACATTATGAAATTTATATTTTTAAAAATAGAATCTATTTTTGAATTCAGAATAGAAAAATTATCTTAGGGTTAATTTTTGGTATTTTTCTGAAAACTTTCATTTTTTTGATGAATAGTGAAAAATACTACATTGTAGTTAAAAACTAACTTTATCATTTAAATAATTATTAAAAAATAAATTAATTTTCAAAGTCACAATATATCAATAATATATATATTTTTATGATTTATGTAATTGGAATCATTTTTATATTGAAATTAGATTAAAAAAACTTACTGATCTTTTGAACGTCTCTTTTACCCGCCTTCAAGCCATATCTGTGGGATTAGCATTAAACCTAATGTTGCTACTTCTATGAATTTAATTTTCTAAAATAGACATGAAAATTTTTATTCCATATGATATTTAGAGTCTAATATGATAAACTTATTTTTTTTTGTTTTTGGTGAATATTAATTTGGTAAATTTTTATCTAACACGGTTAAGGGTAAATTGGGTAATTAAAGGCAAAAATAATATTATAATATTTAAAATTACACTAACACTTGTCTTAATTTAATTAGATAATTTTATTTCAACCACAATAAACCTTAGGCTGAAATTATTATCTTTTTAAGCCACTTGGGTAAGAATAATACTTTATTATATTTTTTTAAAGATAAGTTAAAATTTTCATAATCAAATTTTAATAACTACATCATTTTTCCTATGAGATTATATATTTTATATGGTATAAAATATATATTATTGAGAAAGATAAACTATTTTTCTACATCATGGTAAATTTTTTTAATTTTATAAAATAAATAATTTAATTTAATTGTGACACAACAATGATGCAGTAATTGATTAAATAAATAAATAATCAAATAAATGATATTAAAAAATTAATATAAATATAATTTGAGTGAGTTAATGTAATCCACAATTTTTATTAATGAAATGGAAATTTCAGTAATGATTTATAAATTGTGTATCAAATTTATCTTATTGTTTTGATTTTTTTATAAGAGAAAATAATTAATAATGTCAAAATTGACATTTAAGATACTTTAACATACATAATTTTTTATTAAATGATTTTAAATTCATAAAAATATCAATATCATCCAATGAGTTGCGATATGTTATAATATTTAATCAATGACTCATTTACTAGTCAGTTGGCCTTTTATAGTAATTATATTAACCCTCAACGTGCAAGTTAGATGATTTCATGGTAAAAATTAAAAGGGTTAAATAAGGGTTAAAACAAAAAGTAAGGATTAAAAAAATAATAAAAACATTTCCAAAAATTATTTGATAAAGCAGATTTGACCCTATTCAAATTAAGATCTATTTTGAGTTGTTTAATGTACACTTGTCCATGAAAATAAATTATATAATATTTAAATCAAAGATAGATACAAAATATCAATATCCCTATTTTTAATATCTTTTATGTGTCCAAATAGGAAAAAAATAAATCTTTTAATGAATATAAATGTATATTTTGATATTAATGAAATTAATTTCTTTATATAAATTAATTTTTAATTTTTATAAGTTATATAATTACTTTAAAAGTCTCTTCAATTTTAAGATAATATTTATTTAATTAACATAAAATAGTATAAAATATTTTAATAATATTAATTTTGATATATTTTGCATTATATTATGTGTATAAATATTTTCCTAGATCTATAAGATATATTATAGATGTTTGAATGATTTAGTTTCAAATTAACACTTTTTTTTAATGTATTTTAAGTCAAATTAAATGAATAGTATTAAATTTGATAATAATGATATTTTATTGAATTAATTTATTATTAATTTTTTTAAAAATCACAAAAAAGTTAAATAATCCTAAGGGATATTATATGGTAGAAAATTTAATCCAATTTTCATTTATGATCCATTTTTATGAATTTGGATCTAGAATATTCGTATTATATTTTAATGTTTTGAGTCTTTCCTAAAGTGTCCATCCCCTCTCTTATAAAAGGGAACCTCTCCTTCTCTTTTATTCACACCTATAAATCACTTTGGTTTGGCCATACCCTGAATATTTTTCCTCCAAAATTGCCTAAATTCTTCCTAGAGTCCATACATTGGTAGAAAGTTAACCTAATAAGTCCTTTTGTGGAAATAAAAGGGAGATACTCGAAGAAGAGGTAATTATTTGACCAATTCAATTCAATTTCACTTCTTCTTCTACTTCCACTTCCTATGTTGTTTCTATAATAAGGTAATAAATCCAGTATCATATATATTTGAAGAATTTTTATAATTTTAGTACAATCATATTCTTCCTTTTATCCATCCTATAAATGACAATATCACCGTGTGTGCATGCGTATGACTTACCATCTCCACATTGTGGTGTAATTTGTTTTTCATTTCCACTTTAATTGGAAGGGTATAATGATAAATATAATGGATATAAATTATCAACATGAAATGATATTGATTCTATACAATTAACAAACCATCCATTTACTTACCCCATTACCATTGTATCATCACTTGTGCGTACATACGGTTTACCGTCTCCACGACAGGATGCGATTTATCCCCCACGTTAACCATTAAAGAATGGTTATAAAAATATATATAATTAATAAGTATAAAATATATGACATAATAATTCTACTAGATTAATATATATATATATATATATATATACGTATATGTCATTTACTTTATTCCATTCAATATGATAAGAAAACAGAAACACTGTTCATGCGTATGTACGGCCTACCATCTCTAGGAATAGTGTATTCCATTCTATATTATATATATATATACTAAATATATATTATACATAAATCATGTTTCATATTCCAGAAGTAATTAATTCAGGATTTAAGTAATATAACAAGTCAAAACATGTATGATTAACAAAGTATTTATTACCCAAAACATTACTTTAACTTTGAATTGTTAATGAACGGGTAGTATAAATTCATAAATGAATCATATATGTTATCATAAATATTGTTACGATTCTTTTAAAAGTTAATAATATGTTTAAAATAACTACAAATGGGTTTTAGTCATGTATAAAAGGAATCAGACCTATGGTAAGGGTTAATTTCACAATCTTATTATTATCTGAGATGGTTTATATGTGAGTATTTACTGGGACATATTTATCATTCATTTCCATTTTTTGTAAAAAAAATTCAAAATGAATTTTTTTAAGGTTTTATGTAAGGGATTATTTAAATAAAAAATTGTTTTAAATGATTTATTCTTCTCATTCATGTCTATATTTTCAAAATGGGTTTTATGGATTTATTTAAAGGAACTAAATATTTTAAATTTTAAATTTTCAAATTTATATTGAATGTTTCATTGATTTTGGGAAACATTGATTAAAAAATGTATATATATTTTAAATATCTTCTATTATAAATGAAAATATTTTTATTAAATGATTACAAAGAAAATGGTTATTTTTTTCAAGATATTACAAATTCTTTTTTTTTTTGAGTATTTTTATCTATGTAAACATCCTTTGTTGAATTTTATGTTTGATTGAGGCTGACTTATTATGATACAATGTACCTTATTTTATTGAAGGTATTATGATGAGGTTGATTATGGATATTATTTTTTAATACCATTCATATTTTATGGTTAAAGTATTCACATTTTGTATGCTTGTTTTTAAATAAGAATGTCTGTGTTATTTATGTTTTCATATAAGGAATCCATTGGACTTAGTATGTGATGATAGGGGCCCTATATAGCCCCTAGATGGATTGGTAGTTATCAAGAGATAAAATGAGTTGGTGACCAACCCTTCTTGTTTTGCTTTCAAGAAGTTTTTAATTTTTAGGAGGATTGATCTTGACAAAAATCAGAGAGGTTTTTACATGAAGACTTATACTACCACAAAGATGGATAATGATTGTACGAATCTTGGGGATATATGTTGATAGTAAAGACATTCAGCATTATGTATTCCCTCATTATGATATTAGTTATTGATATTTCATATGATTATTCGACTAGTAGAATATCAATGGTTATGCTTATGTTATATGGTATTTTTTATTCTTACCGTATTATGCTCAAGATTATGTTTAAAGAGGTAGTGTTTTAGTTATACATCTTACCGTATTTATAATAGATTCCACTATACACTTACACTTACTAAGCATCTGTGATCAACCCTTTCTTAGGTTTTATTTTCCTAGGATGCCATGAAGTTTATTATGACTGATATACAGGGTTAATCTATGAGAATAATTGAATTCTCAAATGATTATCTATGTTGTATTTTATTTTTTTAATTGTAATTTAAGGTCCATTTATGTAATCTATTTTCCAATACTACTAAAATGATAGGTCCTTTGAGATTTGATACTTTGTAATCATGTCAATCTATTAAAATAATACACTAGCTATGGGATTTTGGAGTCAAAACGTTATAGTTTTTATCAAAGGAATTTTATCAACAACATTAGAAATTAGATCTATAAATAAATTATTATAAAACATAATACTTTGAATGAATTCGAGGATAAGTATTTTTATAAGTTATCATCCTTTATATTTTGTAATAGATAACCTAGATTAATCCTATAGACTTATTGATTTATAAGAATATTACATCATTTATAAATCCTATAGATGATTCTTTAAGACTATATCACTATGATTAGTGTCTCTCACTTTGTGTATTGAGTTTTGGTCAATTGTTAGAATCAGAAATGTTATACTTGAAATAGTTATACTACTGCTAATGAAGAGATTATAAAAGAAAAATGAGATGAAGGAGGTATTAAGGAATAATATTTTGAAGCGTATTTAATGAATTAATAATGAATTAGAATAATTATAGTTCATGTGAATGATGATTAAATAATTTATTTCATCTATGGTGCTTTAGTTATAACAATCATGAGATATATATGGACTGAACTACAGTACATCTTCATCAAGGATTTGTAAGCAGGTATGATTAATTATGATTTTTAAGGTCATAAAATATTTGGTATGTGATTATAAGAGCAGCATTACATTGTTTGGGGAAAATATCATGTTAATTTGATTTTGGAAATTTAGAGACCTTTTTATATTGTTAATTTGGAGAGAATTATTCTGGAAAATTTGTAAGGTTGGAATGGAGTAAGTTGAACATTAGATATTATTGTTTGAGGTTAAAATATGTTTTATTGGATACTTTGGGCTAACCATTTGGATCTGATTAAACATTAAAGTGTGAAGGAAATACCTGTGATCCTTATGATTTATAAAAAGTTATTTAATCTTGAAAATTTTATCTTGAAATTTCATTTCCAAGTGTAAGGGATGATGTGAAAATAGATCGAAGAACGTCAAAAGGGTAAAATTGAGACATGGAAAGAAATCAAGTATGTTTTCTTGAGTTATTATCTTGGTAGAATAATAATACCTCAACTCTAAGAAAGATTATCTAAAAAATGTGTTATGCCAATACCATAATTTTTATAGAACCGATGGTATTTTAAATCATCATAGATTTATGGATTTGAGGCCCTTAAATGTCCATTTATCATTGACTTGTCTGTGATTGATGAATTCAATCACTACCTGTAAATATTTATGTTTTTCCACCAAGTATGTTTCTTAATATTCCGCCAATGTTCTCCTATTTTAAATCTTAATTTGGTGGTGAACTTTGCATTTCCCTTTTCTACTTATTAGGTGGATGTTTTACTACCCCTATTTTCTGATGTGGGTCTTCCACAAAGGAATTTTGAAGTATCAAACTTTTATTTTTGAAGTACACTTTCAAATTGATAGTT
Organism: Viscum album; assembly: GCA_963277665.1. Classification (NCBI taxonomy): domain Eukaryota; kingdom Viridiplantae; phylum Streptophyta; class Magnoliopsida; order Santalales; family Viscaceae; genus Viscum; species Viscum album. The sequence goes on along the minus strand of OY728135.1, from coordinate 871,540,581 downwards.
CACAATTTATTGACCGAGTGGATAATGTAACACCCCACGATTTTATTGTATGTGCCTTTATAAATTCAATCTCTTTGATAAATTATGTTGCATGCAACACCGAGTTCGAGCACACCATGATCTATCATATAATCATTTTAAATAAATGTTTGAATAGTATTTTCCACATTATAAAGTTTATATCTTTCAATATAGACTCTATTTTTGAATTTGGAATATCATAATTAGCATAGGGTAAATTTTGGGTATTTTTATGAAAATATTCATTTTTTTGTGAATAGAGAAAAATACTGCATTGTAGTTAAAAAATAACTTTTTCATTTAAATTTTTATTATATATTAAATTGATTTTTAAATCCCAAATATATAAATAATGCATATATTAATTCAATTTTGGTTTTTGGAATTATTTTTATATGGAAATTATATGTAAAAACTTATTGATCTTTTGAATGTCTCTTTTACCCACCTTCAAGCCACATCTGTGAGATTTACATTAAACATAATTCTATTGCTTCTGTGAATTGAATTTTTAAAAATGGACATAAAGAGTTGTAATAAGTATTATATTTAGAGTCTAATAGGATCAAATTAATTTTTATTCTGGTTTGGGGTAATATTAACTTTGGTGAATTTTTATTTACTACGATTAAGGGTAAATCGGGCAATTAAAGGTAAAAATAATATTATAATATTTAAAAATTATTCTAAAACTTGTCCTAATTTTATTGGATAAGTGGGTTTCGACCAAAATAAACTTTTTTCCAAAATTATGATCTGTTTAGGCCACTTAGGTAAGAATAAATCTTTTATTATATTTTATTTAAAGATAAGTTAAAAATATCATAATGAAATTTTAATAAATATATAATTTTTAATATGAGGTAATATAAGTGATATGGTTGACTATAAATAGTATTTAGAATGATAAAATTTTTATAAACATCATGGTAATTTATTTATAATTTTATAAAATAAATTATTAAATTAAATAGTAAGAAAATGATGATGTAGTAATTGTTTAAATAATTGAAAAATCAAATAAATGATATTAGGAATATAAATATAAATATAATTTGAGTGAGTTAATGTAATCTATGATTTTCATAGATTAATTAGACATGTTATTAATGTTTTATTAGTCTTGGTTCTAATTTATCTTATTATTTTGATTTTTTTATAATAAAAAATAATGAATAATGTAAAAATTTAAATTTTTGATATTTTAAAATAAATAATATTTTATTAAATGATATTAAATGCATAAAAATATCAATTTTGTCCAATAAGTTCAAATAATTCATAAAATTTTATCAATTTATCATTTTGTTTTAATTTTTCATTTTATATTAAATATATTAACTCTCAATGTGAAAATAAGTTGATATCATGGTAAAAATTAAAATGGTCAAATAAGGGTTAAATCAAAAGGATAAAGATTAAAAAATCATAAAAACTTCTCAAAAAATTATTGGAGGAATAAAATTATAACCTACTCATATTAAGATCGATTTTGAGTTTTTTAATGGACACTTTTCCATTAATGTAAATTTTATATTATTTAAATCAAAGATAGTTACAAAATATCACTCTCTTTGTCATTAATATGTTTTTTGTGCCATAGAGGAAAAAATCAAGCTATGAAGGAATATAAATGTCTTTTTTGATATAAATGAAATTATTTTCACTGTATAGATTTAATTTAAATTTTTAGAATTTATATAATTACCTTAAAAGTATATTCAATTCTAAAGTAATATTTATTCAATTAATATAAAAATAGAATAAATGATTTTAATAATATTAATTTTGATATATTTTGGTATAGTTAATGTGTTTAAATGATTTTCTAGATCTATAACATATATTACAGATGTTTTAAAGCATTATATTCGAATTCCCACTTTGTCTTAATGTATTTTAAGTCAAGTTAATTAAATAGTATTAAATTTGACAGTAATGATATTTTATTTAATTAATTATTAAATTATTTCAAACTAAAAAATGTTGAATAATAAAAAGGGTATGGTATATGGTCTAAATATATTCCAATTTTTATTTTTGGACCATTTTTAGGTATTTGGATCTATAATAGTCTTATTATATTTTTATGTTTTTAGAGTTTCTTAAAGGTACCTCCCCACTCTTATAAAAGGGCACATCTCATTCTCTTTTATTCACACCTCTAAATCCCTTTGGTTCAGACAAACCATAACCATTTAACCTCCTAACTTACCTAAATTGATTATAGAGGCCATACTTTGGGAAGAAATACAACCTAAGAAGTCCTTTTGTTCAAAATGAGATACTTGAAGAAGAGGTAATTGTTTTACCAATTAAATTCAATTTCTTTTCTTCTTCTACTTCATCTTCATTTTTTTCGAAAATAAGGTAATAAATCTAGTATCATATAATTTAAGAGATATTATTATGATTATAGGACAACCATATTCCTCTTTTTATCTATCATATGAATAATAATATCACCATGCATGCATGCGTACGACTTACCATCTCCACGATGTGGTGTAATTTATTATTCATTACCACTTTATTTGGATGTGGTATAATTATGAATATAATGGATATAAATAATCAATATGACATTATATTTATTCTTTATAGTTAACATACCATCCATTTTTTTACCTCATTACCATTAAGGGAATGATATCATCGCCCGTACATTTGTACGACTTACCGTCTCCAAGACATGATGAGATTTATCCTTCACGTTAACCATTCAAGAATGATTATAAAAATATATATAATTAATAAGTATGAAATATATGACATAATAATTCTACTGTAATAATATATATATATATATATACACATATATATCATTTACTTTCTTTCATTCAATATGGTAAGAAAATGGAAACAATGTTCATGTGTTTGTATGGTCTACCGTCTTCATGAATGGTGTATTCCATTAAATATTATTTATATATATATTTATAATGAATTTATAAGATATATAAATAATGTATTATATTCTGGAATTAATCAAATCCTAATCTATGTAATATAAAAAGTCAAAACACGTATGATTAACAAAGCAGTTATTAACCAAAACATTGCATTAACTTGGAATTGTTAATGAAAGATAAGATAAAGGCATAAATGAATAATATATGATTTCATAAATATTATTATGATTCTAGTAAAAAAATAATAATATGTTTAAAACCACTATATAGGAGTTTCATACACGTATGAAAGGAATCATAAATATGGTAAGGGTTAATTTCACAATCTCGTTATTATCCTAGATTGTTATACGTAAGTATTTCTAGGACATATTTATCATCGATGCCTATATTTATTATTATTTTTCAAAATTAATCTTTTAAAGGTTTTATGTAAGGTATTGTTTTACTAAAACATTTTTTAATGATTTTTTTCTCATTCATGTCCATATTTTCAAAATTAGTTTTATAGATTTATTTATAAGGACATGAATATTATAAAATGATAATTTTCAAAATTATCTTAAATGATTCAAAGTGGTGTGGAACACTTTGATTAAAAAATCATTATTTTTTTAAAAAAAAACTTTTATAAATGAGTATATTTTAAATAAATGATTATAGAGAAAATGGTATTTTTCTCAAGATATTAGAAATGATTTTATTATAGTGTTTTTATCTACACCCACATCCTTTGTATAATTTAATATCTGATTGAGGTGGATTTATTATGTTACAATCTACCTTGTTTTATTGAAGTGTTTATGATCAATTTTGTTTTGGATGTTCTATTTTAATACTATTCATGGTTTACGATAAATGTATTCACATTTTTTATTCAATTTTTTCAATAAAAATGTTTATATTGTTTATGTTTTCATATGATGAATCCATTGGACTTAGTAAGTGATGGGTATGGCCCACTATAGCCCCTCGATGCATCAATTGGTCTCATGAGATAAAATAAGTTGGTGAGAAATGCTTTTCATTTGTTTCTGGGCAACATTAAATTTTCAGGAGGATAGATCTTGATAGACATCTAACGGGTTTTCACCCATTTGCATAAACTATCATGAGGATAGATATTGATAGTAGCTATCTTGAGGATATATCTTGATAGTGTAGACATCCAAAATTATTCATTCCCTCATTATGATTTTAGTTATTGTTATTCCATATGATTGTTCAACTAGTATAATAAATGATTATTTTATATAGTATTATTTATTATTTTCATATTATTCTCAAGATTATGTTTAAAGGGATTGTGTTTTAGTAATACATCTTGCCTTAAGGTTTATGGTTATTTATTCATAATAGATTCTGTTTTATGGTTACCTTTACTGAGAATCTGATCTCATCCCTTTCTTATGTTTTATTTTCTTAGGATGCCATGAAGTGTATTATAACTGATATCTAGGGTTAAACTTAGAGAATAATGGCATTCTCAAAGTATTATATATATTATATTTTATGTTTTTAATTGTAATATAAGGTTCATGTATGTAATCTATTGTACAAGACTATTAAACTGGCCAGTCCTTTGGGATTTTATTCCTTATAATCATGCTAATATATTAAAATAATGCACTAGCTCTGAGTTTTTGGGGTCGGGGAGTTACATAGGTAATATAGGAATATTTTATAGGATTTTATAGGTTGTAATATCCCTTAAAAAATTAAATTAATAGGGGGTGAGGATTAATTTGGATGATAAGTGCTACAAATACACAAAGGAGTTAAAGTCTTAGTGGAAATTAGCTCTAATTTTGATTGTTTAAGAGGTATGAATGGGTTATTTATTTAATTATGATGTCTCAAGTATGTGGAATAGGTTTTGTTATTATATATTGATCATGTTTTTCTTATATCTTATTCTAGTGAAACCCTTATGAGAAAAATTAGACCACACGTGAGCTTGAGTTATCTTTTGTGATATATTTATTGAAGACATTATTCCAATATCTATTCAAGAAGAATTTTACCATCTTTACTAATCATAAATGTTTACAAAAAAAATTATCCTAGATGGATCTAAACCTTAGAAATAGGCATTGAATTATGTATCTCAAAACTTTTGATTTTGAATTTTCTTGGAAAATGGAATATGGTGGTATATTTTTTAAGTTGAATGTATATAACATAGTCAATGGACGAATCATAAGATGAGTTTAATTTGATGATCATATTCACTAAGTTTCATCTGATTGAGGAAGAGTATGGTGATATGTTATTTTTTTCTTATGCACCAATTGGACCATCTAGGGATTATCAAATTCACCATGAGAAGGAATTGGATCTATACAATTAATAAAATAATGGAATTATAAATAGTGGGGTGACCTTGATTTATTTCCCTTTTCCACTGTATGGTTCCATTTGTTTTAGGTATATATTGATCATTCGTATGAACTCAAGGAAGGATATTTTGAGTGTTGGGAATCATTTTTGCATGGTAATTCACTTTAGGGCTACCAAGATGTTATAAAAATTTAAATATTGGTATTAGTATCCCAACATAAATCTATAAGTTATTGATTTTGTATCTTGATGCCCCACTTTTTAGAGAATGCAGGTTGTGTACTTGAATCAATCATTTTTATTACATCCTCTTCCCATTATAGTGATGAAGTTGGATGACAATTATATGTATTTTTTTACTATATTAACATAATATTCTAGTGGTAAGAACTCTATGTGGTGGATTATTTACTGACTGATTAAATACACCCATTTTTTCTTATTATTAAGTTTATTAATATGGATGAACTCAGACACTTATATGTATAAGAGATACTAAATCTCAATACTGTTCCTCTGATGGTTATATTTAATTGATACACATGTGTAACTTTCCATTTTTTGGAGTGGTCATTGGAAGCTATGGGTTCTCTCTATAATTTGGGATCAATCTATCATCCTAGGATGGATGGCCAAATAAAGTGATTTTTTTAGATTCTTAATGATATGATCTAACCTTATGTGATGGAATTTGGTTGATATCATACGAATTATTTTTTCTCATGTGAGTTCTCTTATAAAAGAATATATTAATTATCAATTATGATGTCTCCCTTCGCATATTTATATAAATATCCAATCAGTCACCCAATTGTGAGTCAGAGTTGGGTGATTACACTTTACTTACGATGATAATATTTCAAGATATGATGAGAAATATTTAGTTTATGTAGAAAAATTTAGTGATCTCTTAAAGTATCTAGAAATATAATCATTTCAGTCATCACCACCAGTTGGAATTAACCATTGGTAGTCAGCTGTTTTATAGAGTTTATCCTCAACTATTTCATCTTCATATAGAAAAGTAGATTAAATTGGTGTATTGGTACGTAAGTCCATTTGAGATCATTGAGAATATTGGGAATATATCCTATCGTCTAGACTTACCATCTCAGATTACATCTATCCATGATATATTTCATATTTTCTAGGTGATGAAGTACCATGCGGACTCACCTCATGGGTTTGAGTGGGATAAAAGGACATGAAAATGGACACCCCCATATTTGGGAAGGTAGTTCGTATCATGGATAATCAAGATAGATTAGTCTTATTTTTAGGGTTATTTGGAATCATGGTAGTTATAACGAACAAACCTAGGCCGACTTAACACATCACCCAAGTTGGACCACCATAATGCTTGAAGAACATTCCTGGTCTACACAAGAATATTATTACAAGAATGATATCAACAAAAAAAACATGGTAATGATTTCACCCTAAAAAACATTATATCTATCATTTATAATATGATAATGGGGAAAAATAAAGTACAATGTGGATGAAATGATTCCAAACCATAAAACATAAAAAAAATCTCAAATTATAATTTCAAGAGAAATAAATGAAGACCAAAGACATGTCTCTATGTTCCCATATGTCACCACTATCTTAAACCATCAATGGAGGTGATATCAATCAAGAGAGTCGGATGAGCTACGTGACTCCATTCCATTTACATGTAACTGAAAAACCAAATCTTTATAAACCATGTGGCATATATATGGTGTGATAAAAATGTCTAGAAGGATACTACCATGAATCTATACAATGTTTATCACCATGAAATTGTTAGTTCTATAATTAAAAAAATGAGTTTTTAATGAAAATTCCTTCGAATATTTTTTACTTAAATCATCCTTTGGTATTCTTTTACAAACAACCCATATCCAAAGTTAGAAGAATATGTAAATAAACATTAATGAGAATATCCATGTGAGGGAAATAATCAAAATCATTTATAACTCAGATGATAACCATGTTATAATTTAAAACTTGATACTTAAATTAAATTGATATCATGAAAAATAATTGGGATCTAATCTATGTGAATACATAACTATATCCAGTAAGGAAATATAAGATGGTATAATCTGAATTTTATGATATCAAGTCATACGAAAGTCTATTTTTATCATTCCACCCTTTATATTAAACAACATAATCAGTGCATATCCATAATCCCTAGTGGTTCTACACTCACTATGGTTTTCTTATGTCCTTACATAATGTTCAAAAAATTTCCCCATGTGTTATGTTTTCAAGAAAAATTAAATAAAACATGTTCAAAATTTTACATAACATTTTCAAAAGTGAATAATCACCTCACCCATTCTTGAAAATTCATTTTTTTGAAAACTGTATTTGAGTCATTACATTTATCACATGGTGTGAAAAAATAATTATAAATAAAACCACCTTTAAAATAATTAAAAAAACCATTTAAGACATAATTTCATAAATTAACCCTTATATATTTGAAATCATTGAATTTCATAAATCAACCCAAAGTAATTTATAATAACACTAGTTAAATCAATGGGTAGAACCATTGTATTGAGACACCTACCTCGACAATGATGAGATTTATGTTGTATTCAAAAAAATGAAGAGAAAAAAATATATAGGGTCCTCATAAGCTAAGTGTCACTATAAATATCATTAATTCCTTATAAAACCACATATATCAATAAATCGCATCCCAATAAGTTTCTAATGAAATAACAATTAAAGATATAATTGGGAGATCTAAAAAGTGGTGAAAAGATCAGGTGGAAATCGAAACATGCCTGGAAGTGATCCACTGTAAAATATGTAAAATTACTATATTACTAAGGAGAGAACCCTCTAGAGAGTAAAATAGTATTTTGGTCTAGCTAATGAGAGATTTTGAATATATCATATTTAAAAATGAATAATGGTAATGGGGTAACTTTCTATTTTTTAAAACTTGGATTGGTCATAGGGTATGGAAAATCATGTGTTAACCATGTGGTAGCTACTACCCCTTGAAAATTGAATTTCAAAATTACTTATAAATATTCAAATAGATAGAAAAACCCATTTTCAAGCCATGATAAAACCATTTTTTTCAAATCCTTTATTCCACATGGTTTTCATGGTCACTCATGCACTTAGAAAATTTATACTCAGACAATGAGAAATTCCACTAGAACTTACAGAGCCATCCCATATGGTTATTGTATAGTTACTACTATGTGTTTTCTGATTGTGTGCCTAGCCTCTTTCTCCCAAAACTCAAAATTATCGACCCCCGACTCTTGAAATTGTTTATAACCTAAAAATAATAAAATAATCCCAAAAGAAGACATAATTATGACCTGGAGGGTGTCACAGTTCTACCCACTATGAGATTTTCTTCATCTATAAAGTGATCATGATTTTGAACTCAGAAAAATACTATTCAGTTGCTACATTTTCAACAATTTTTTCTCCCATGTCTCCTAGTTATCAATTTTTAACTACCACTATACATTGACAAGGGGAATCATTTTACCATGAAATACCTTATCCTATAAATACAAAACCTGAAATGTGTGCTTAACCACTAAGATATCACGCTCAATACAATTATCTTCTCTTTCCATCCCAAAAGAAGGATCCATCAAATTTAAACTTAATTGTGAGACATAAAACATTTTGTGAAACTTTATCAATAAATGAGGAAATTACAATTAATAATCCCCCATTGAAAGTCATTTTATGCTCTCAAAATGAACAAAAAACCCCAGGTCCATCCAACCCAAAATTCTGAAAAGAAGAAGCCCCAAAAGGAGTTATCAGTGGTAGAGATGGATTCTGTATTTCTTTATAATTCTATGAGTATCCCTCATGATCCACCTTGGTCTATATCTTATATGGTTATAATATGGAATGTTCTAATGAACAACCAAATAGAGATCCTACATACCTGGTGGGATGGTAATAAGGTGGCGAGCTATCTCGCTTCCTTAGTGGGACATTATGCTGATATAATTTTCTTAGTGAGAATTAAATGACACATGAGGGAGTTAATATCATTAAAATTGATTCCCTTGTACTTCATTATTTTAGAAACCCATAGTGGTCGAGCCCTTGCTTCTTCAGACATCTGGTTATTAGGGTTCTGGTTTTCTATGTTTGTAACCTTTTATTTTTAATAAAAAAATTAATTGATTATAATGATAAAGAAGTACCAATAAATATCAAATACTAAGAAAAACCTAATCACCTACAAAAAACTCTGACATGCAATGAATGTGCTCTATATGATATTTATGGTTTCTCATAACTACTTCAAAATTTTACCAATATTTCAATATTGTTGTAATCTCCCCTGGACAATACTTGATCCTACTATAGACCATTCACCTACCCTTTCCCAATATCAATAAGATCCACAAGTCCACCCATACAACACATTAAAGTTCTTCTCCTTAATCTAAGGTCGTTAGCTATTGTTGTAGGAAAGATTCAACTTGGGTAGATGGTAAACCCAAAAATCTACTGAAATAAATCATGAAAACCTAATGTATATCCTCTATAATTGGATGATTTATCTAATTCAGTAATCAATATGTAGATTGGACATTACTCTCAACTTCAACTGAGAACCCTTCACATTCAGCAATCATTTTCATAATTAAAATGCAAAGCATGTGTATCTATAATAAATAGTAACTAAAATACCATGAAAAAGGTTCACAATCCCTCAAACACACAAATGATCAATCCCATATACAATAACCATATCCTTTTTTAAGTAAATAAATAAATTTATTTCATGGATAATCTAAATATTACCCAAAAATCATCTTCTTCCCTACTAGGAGTCTATAGCAGTCTAATTGAAAAGACCGTAGGTCCTCCATCCAACCTCCAAAAAGGTATGGATAAGAACAAAACAACCTAGTAGGTCTGTGGTGTTTCATATTACTTTTATAGAAATAAGGGTTTCATGAATTAAGTTCTAAAATAGACCAACTTATTCTTGGTCACTAACATAAATGTAATAGTTTATAAAACATCCTGTAACATTATAGTATATGGACCAACAAGACCTATGCTCACGAGAAACCAATGTCTAGAATAGATTGGAAATATTACACAAATACCTTTAATGACATACAGTGCCATTAGGATATAAAAACCTTAAATTAAGGTATCCCCAGCATAAAAGGTTTAATTAATACATTTTATACAGGAATATTCTACTTTCCCAATCTGAATGTGGTTAAAAATGGATGAATAAGCTTTCCCACAAGATGAGCATAAAACCAAACTAAATCCTCATTTGAAACCATGATCAATTCTATAAATCTGATCACCAAAGATCTCTCATATGATTCCTTCATTTCATGTGTGGCTAATTCCCTAACCAGATAATTTGTGTCCAAACCTTTTTTTTGAATGTTTTCAAAGCATTAAAATCAAGGATCTAAAATTATATTATCCAGCATTTCAATCATAGTTTATGATTCCACTGCATAAAAGTTTCATTTAGGCTTATATGATCTATATGTATTATAAAATTCTCTCTTAGGGGATAGTTTCACCATGTTCCAATAGTATGTATAACTCTTATTAACTCAAGGACATATTGTGATTGGTTCATTCTATGATGGAATGAGTAGAAAATGCCTTAATCCATCACCCATTTTTTTGACATCATTATATATCCCAACTCCATTCCTGATACATCATAGTAACATCATGAATTCCCAACATACATTTTCATAAATAAATAAATAATATGATTTTAAACTCACATCAAGCCTTTCAAAAGTGTCTTGGGTTCCATATTATCCATCATGAGGATCTATGGAGAATAAATACCAATAATGGTTATACCTGCCATTTATATTCAATCTAAAACAGTGTGACAAAGCATAAAAATATCAATAAATGAAACCATTATCATAATAACGCAGGTTTTACATTATATTCAATAGAATCACCTAAGGATCTATATCCATAAAAAAGGAAAAACAATAAGATTTCAAAATATACAGCTAACCAAGGGGAAACATGATTGAGCCTATTAAAAGGTACCACTCCCATAAATATTTTGAAGTATCATTGAGATGGATGGTCCCAAGGAACATTTTTATGGAATATATATGATCATCATGTCCACCACATCTATCCTAGAAAAGAGATTCTTTAAATGAATATTTGCCTCAATAATAAATAATTTGGATCTAGTCTTGGGTTGTGAGACTTAATTCATGGTTACTCAGGTTCATAGAACATAGTTCAATACCTCTCTCAGTCCAACTAACAACAATAATACCATTGGTGGATTACTTATCCCATATAGTCACTAAACTATACCTAGTTAACCAATCACATAACATATGATCAACATAATTAGAACAGGAATAAAAAACTCATGGAATATCTTTTTTCCACAGTGTTATCCCTAGAAACAATGTTCATAGAGTGAGATGAATGAATGAAGCATGAAGAAAAATAAATCAATGGGGAATCCTGAATAAGATATCAAATATCACACTTAAACAATTTATCACAAACCCATATGAACTCTAAATTATCTGATATAACTTAGAAGATTTAGAACCTAGATCACATGATGCACATAACATTACACTTTTATCACGGAACACTATGAATTGAATAAAACCAGTCCTTACTTACTCAACCTCATTGCTGAACCTATACAGTTATCTATGTGGGCTATAAAAGAACATAGTGAGAGATTATAAAACTCTTTAATGCAGATGATTCTTAGAAAATACTAAATAGTGGAGAAATATAATAGTCTCAATGAAATAATCTTACTCAAACACATTTTCTCTTGAAAATACATACTCAGGCCACATGATACAAGAACTCCATCCGTTCATATCCTATAAATTTCATCAGATAACCCCTAAATTAATGAAATAGTCAAAAAAATTATACAAATTAACAAATAAAGAAGTAAATTTCTAAGAAGTTTCAAAAAAAAACCCATATAAAGATAAAACCCCTCTTTCAATAATTAGTCGTTTAGAAAACAACTAAATTTCATTTGAAGAGGATTTAGAAAAAAACCATTTCAAATTTACTCTTTCTTTATTAATCAATTTAAATTTAGATGTGGGTCATTTAAAAACTCTATATTTTCAAGATGAATAATCATATCGTTCAATCCAAATCATTTAATAGGATTCATTTTCATCTTAAAATTCATTAAACATGCTAGAAATTATTTCAAAGAAACTAAATTTTAGATAGCAAATATTTTTCATAAACAATTAAATTCATAGAACTAGTTTTCATAAAAAATGGAATCTTATTTTTATTTAACATTCCTCTCTCAAAACAATTTCATATTATAAATAACATATAGAAAACAACCATGGGATTTTCTATAGAACCAAAACCCCACCCTCTAAAAATTTATGGTAAAATCTATTTCATTTAAAAAATGTAATACTTATTAAAAAAATAATTGAAGGTTTTAAAATTCATATATATATATATATCATTAACTGGTTTAGAAACCAAAAAATTATCCATGTTTTCATTATTAAATACCCATTTATAAATTCATAAGCTCAAAGCCATGTATTTTTTTTATAAGCAGTATGTAATGCTTCACTTTTCATACTAAAATAATTTTTTCTAAATACATTTTCCATATATAAACTAGTTATACCACACATGCACAATGAAAATCATGTCATAAATTTCCATAAATATAATTATTGATATCATCGTATTCCAAGAACTATCAGGATTCTTTTCCCATCAATGGGAGTCACCCGAATAATCCAAGAATCATGGGTATGAAATAATAAAAGAAAGGGGATGTGCTATCGAGCTTGACCTAGCCACCTGGTTGAAGGCCATGTACCATGTGCTCCATAACCATAATAATGTTTCCAAATACATCTAATTTAACACTAAATTGTTTTCAAATCCTTCCACGCTAGACTCACAAGATGACTACTATTTCTATTTACACCAGAAATCTAGAACTTTATATAAATTAAATCTAGACATCACATTGGACCTCAAATGGTGTCATGCATGTTGGCGATCAAGAACCTACTCATAATTCACCCATTGAGCCCCAAAAAATAATTGTCTCTAATCAACTATAACCCTATATAAACCAAGGTAGTTCATTCACACATGTGGGTTGGTATTGACTCTGATACCATTTTATAACCAACCAACTTGGGTTGACCAGTCACATCACCCATGTTGGCCCACCACAAGGCTCGAAGCACATTCCCGATTGTGATGAGATGTTGACATGCACTAGTGTATCAACAAAAAATACCTTGAGAATGATTTCACCCCTAATATGTCTCGTTTACAAAAATAGAGAAAGACAAACAATCAGAATACAACATGGAAGAAAATATTCAGAACCATGATATATACAAATCCATACCAAAAGGATCATCCAAAGATAAAATATAATAAATACCAAAGACATATCTCCATTTTGGCATATTCCACCACCATCCCAACACTAAAATGTAGGTGTTATGAATAAAGAGAATCTAATGAGCAATATGATTCCATTCCCTTTACATATATCAGGCAAAACCAAATCAGTATATTCTCAATGGCATATGTTGGGTGTGATGAAAAATAATTGTATGATACAACCATGAATCTATATAATGTATACCACCATGAAACTAATAGTTGTATCTTTAAAAAAATTAATAAATATAATTCCTTTGAATTCATTATACAAAAATAATCCTTTGGTATTCATTTTAGAACAACCCATATAAAAATCCTTAGAATATAGAAATCGAAATGAGTGGAAATATATGGAAAATAATCAAAATCATTTGTAACATAGAAGATAACCATGTAATAATTTAAAAAATGACATATATATATATATAACCGAGGGTAAAAACATTATTGAGCTATGGCCTATGGAAATACATAACTAGGACACACAAAGAAGACTACATCGGCATAATTTGAACAGTAAAGTATTGATTCCTACAATTATCTATTAGTATCAGAAATCCCCTTATCTACCATAATATAATGATCATCTATCCATAATCTGTAATGTTTCCACAAACACTATTAATTTCATATGTCTTTTCCCAAGGATCCAAAAATGATCCCTTGTGTTATGTTTTCAAAATACATTTAAAAAAACATGCTCACAATTTTAAAAATCATTTTCACAAGTGAACCATCACTGCCCATTTGAGTAAAAATCAATTTCTTTGTGTCAAAACCAACATTAAGCAATTTTATTGAGAACATTGTGTGGAAAAATAATTTTTAAATAAAACATCTTTAAAAATTAATTTCTCAAGACACCAAAGATGTAATTTTATAAAACTAAACTCATATATTTCCAATAAATGAGTTCCAAAAATAAAACCAAATTAATTTACAAGAACACAAGGTAAATCCTTTTATATAACCATTATATAGAGACACCTACCAAAAAAATTAATATAATGATTTTGGATTCAAAAATGGTGATAGTAAATGAAAATATTGTTTCTATAGAATCTTAGATCAATAAGAAACTTAATTAATTCCCCATAAAATGCTCCAGAAATAATACTCATAGCATAATAGATATCTAACTAACTAAAGTGAGGAGAGATCTAGGGGAGATCTAGAATGAGGAAAAATATCATGTGGAAAGATGAACATACCTCAAAGAGATCTGTAATGAATGAAGGAAAATCATTATAGAAATAAGGAGAGAGCCCTATAGAACATCAAGGAGAGTGTTGGATGATCAAATGGGGGATTTTTAGGTGACTATATAAAAAAATGATCAAGGTTATTATTTAAATTTTAAATTTTTGATGAAACCCACATGGGTTACATGATTATGTAGCAGTGTTAGAAAAATTATATATTGATCATGAATTAGCTATTTCCCTATGAAAAATAAAGTGTGGGGATACCTATTACTAGTTACATAGTAAGAATAACCATTTGTAAACCATGTGAAATACTATATACCAATCCTTTTTAGTTTCATAGTTTTCCTAGAAACATTCACGGTTAGAAAAATCATGCATACACCATGAAAAAATCCACTGGAACAAACAACACTACCTAGAAATGTTACAACATAGTTACCGTATGAAAACAATATGGTTGCAACCAATTTTATACAGATCAAACTCTTATATTATTTCTTATAAAAATGAAAATTATTGATCCCAAACTCTTAACTTCTTCTAGATCCTCAAAATAAATAATTTAATCCCCAAACAAGGAAGGCCTTTGAGCCATAGGGTGTCTTAATACCTAAATCCATGAGACAATTGATCATGAGGACTTGATTCTAGAATAATGGAAACTTATTTTCTCCAATGAGGAGTGATATGGACTTTTTTTCACAACAATGTTTTATGGGAGAAATATTTATGACAGAAATACTTTCATTTTTATGTAAATAATTTTTTTTCTGTTAGTTTTGATTTATTTTACATTATATCATTATTTTTAGGAATTTTAGTTAAGATGGTGTTTTGAAATGTATTTTTACTATTCCATAACCAAGGTAAGTTATGATGTGTTGGGTATTAGAGGTACATTAATGGATAAGTATTTTATGAATTAGTTTAACCTTGGATATTTAATCTTTTATAAAATGGGATTCCCTATGTAAGACTTCTTGACATAGTATTTTAAATTTTAAGGTAGATATATTTGTGTGGCATGTAGGGTCATGCCCTAATGGGTTCTTGAGAGACTAAAATTGGAAATCTTTTATATATAATAATCAATAATTTCCTCTTACTCATGGGTACCCTCACATAAGGGTCCCAGTGTATTTTAAAATCATAATAGGGTGGTCCCACTATAGAAGAAGGGATATTGCCACAATGAAATGCAAACAGTGGAGTCATTTTCTAGTGAAATTGGACATGTTATAAACATGGGAGTCATGTACATGGCTATAGAGGGATTATTTTTAAGGGTAGTGTGTTGCACCATGATGAAGTGAGGTCATTCTATGACATGTTATATTTTTTATTTTAAAAATAGGAATTTACTCTTATTCCCTTACAATATTTCCCATCACTTTCTGCTCATTTCTTCCCATTTTTTTACTATGTTATTCTCTTTATAATTGATTAACAATGATCCCCTCTTGAGATTATGTTGATCCTTCTAGGTAAACCTTTCATTTCTCATTGATTCCCCCTCAACTCTTTCTCTATTTTTTATTCCTAAGTGGTTCTTCTATCTTGGGGCCCTAGCCATCCAAGGGGATTGAATCCATGGATAGGGTTGTTTTTAAAGTTGGAATATATCAGTTTATAGGATTTATAGAATCCTCTAATTTCTGATCATATGGTTATTAGTGAAGGAAATGAAATTACCTAAAATTTGACATATTTATCATTATTTAATATAATTTTATATTAGTTGACTTTAGTTATTGATTTTTCCTTTGGTATACTCGTTATATTTTTATTGAAATAAATTATTGAGTACAATTTTATTATTTTCCTTTTCTATTTTGGGATTTTTTTAGTTAAAGTGGGTTTCTTAATTGATTTCAACATTAAACCTAATTGTATGAAAATAGTGTGTATGATAGGATGTTTCAAAAGGGATTATTATTCAAAATGGTTTTTGAAAGATAGTTTTCATAATGAATTTACTTGTGAATGATATTTAATTGAATTATAAGACTCTATTTTATATAAATTCTTATTTATTATGCAAGAATTTTATTTTTATTTATTATAAGATTTATATTGTATGTGTTTCAAATGGAAAACCTTGGTTATGTGTTCGGTAGCCTAGTCATGTGCAGTTCTAGCATAGTTAGTGTATTAGATTGTGTTTACTGTTGATGATACATTATGAACTACTATAATTAGATTGTTTTATCAAGTTTTATTAGTTCAAATAGTGTTCCATGATTGAGTCCTAGTCACTAATACCCTACTAGGTTGGATCCCATTTTGTGCTTCATGTGTATATTGTGCTTTGTTGAGAAATGATATCACATTATTCTTTTTTAAATTATTTGGATATTATAATGATGGTTGTTTAAAATTAGATTGGAAAAAATTTTATAGTTTCCCTATTCATGTTTATATTATAAATTTTAATATATTAATAAAACCAATGGATTTTTATAAAAGTTTGCAGTTCTTGTTTTATAATAAAAAAAGCATAATTTCATGAAGTTTTGTTTTCATTATAGAACTAATGATTTTTAGTAATAGATGTATTTTGGAGATTCATAGTCATATCTTACTTGAATTTTCTTCACACCCTATATATTCCATTGGGGGTATGTAGATTTGGATTTATTTGATTCCAAAAAAGGGAAATGAGTTTCATCTTATGGTGGTGATTTTTGACTCCTTCATAATCCGCCATGGTGTGGAGTTTGTGGTAAAAATGGGTTACAAGGATATACATACATGGAATATTTTAGGGATCCTATAATAGGGTTTTTTATTTTAGTTATGTTTCAAATAATTTGTCTTTATTTTTATTTTTGGAATCATGTATTTAGGTGTGGTTTTACTAGTTTTTTTATTTAATTTATAATGTGATGTTTTTATTTTATTCATGATGTGTTATAACTCATTAAGGATATTTATTATTTTTATCTATATACTCATATTCATGTATATTTGATATATGGGTAAATACTTTTGTATTTACTAGTGTAGAATTCGTTGAATATTATTAGACTATGAGGGTGAGATCATTCTCATTTTTTCCGTTTTAATACCCTGATGCTTGTCTCTATTTTGTGGAGTTCGGGAACATGTTTCGATCCTTATAGAGAGCTAGTTCGGATAATGGGCCCAGTCAACCTCAGTTAGTTTTTTACACATAGTATGATGCTAGGGGTTGATAGCTATCTTCATGTAACCCATCATATGAATTTACTTCCACTATTAAAAAGATTTATAATTTAGCTTCAAAGTGGTATGGTTAGCATGTCATGGATTGATTTATATATTCCATGTTGAGTATTATGTCTTATATACTACATTATATATTCAATCACACTAATTTTACTGTAAAATAATTTTATTGGTATGTTTTGGTGAACTTTGGGGATTTATATGAATACCCAATAGGTGCACCTCTGTAGACTTCAAAACCACTTCTTTGTTAAGTTAGTCTGGGAATTTTCTTGATGATGTGTGATAAAAATGGTGTAGTTAATAAAGATGGGAAGTAGGTTACACGTCCTGGTTTAATGCTTAGTTAAAAATATTTTTTATTATTTATTTTTTGAATATATATCTTATCAAATTTGTAATTAACTTTTTAATGGAAATCATGGTTGTATTACAAAAGTTTTAGTTTACATGGGTCTTATTTTAATATATCTTGTGTTATGTCATTTATTATGATTATCCATTTAATTTTAATTAGATATATGTACTCTGGTTTGTTATTATTTTTTATTATGTAATTTCCTTTTACTATATGGTTATCAAATTAGGGGAATAGACTCCCTATTGTATGGAAAGACCATCACTTCTAATCAAAATCATATAGGATGTAGAAACCCACACATGAGGTTAAATAATTTTTTAACTTGGGGAGGAAGCCTAGTCTAAATAATTACATCTTAACCAAATTTATAATGATTAAATTTATCATAAAGGGGAATAATATTGACTTTGAATTTTTTTTTACACCTAGATATATTTAGATACACTGAGAGGGTTGGTTAATTAGTGTAGCCACATTTTACAAGTTTATAGTATTTTATTTTCCCTTTTAACCTATTAGGGTTATTTTATTTCACTCATATATCATATTTCATGATTGGAATCATAAATAGGAATAGAACAATATAAATATTCATATATATTTTTAAGAGGATCATGCATAATGTTAGAGCTAGTCCTCAATGTATAGTGGTTGTTATCCCACATGAATAAGAGTGAACTCATATTATCAAAATAAGAAAAGGGAAAGGAGATTTACATTATCCTTTTCATCTATAACCAAAAATATTACATGAGTTTCCATTAATAGATATGAAATGACCATGTTTATAACTTATAAGGTATTATTTCACATCATTCCCTACTCTTTCAAATACATTATTCAGCTAGCTCTCCATTATGGTTGATTAAAAATGTTATTTATTGTCACCAATGGAATAAAAAGATATAATCTCATTCATCAATATAGTAGAAATTATTCAAAGTATCCTCTTAATATGTCTCACTTCTTTTCTATATTTATGGAGAAATATTCAAAAGGGTTTACACTATTCTTATCATACACAAAAATTTATTTTTGGTATCTCAATTATTAATATTGAACATTGACACATGTGATAGTTAATGGGGGAAATGTTCAACTATCTCTCTCTCTCTTCTCTAATTCCACTTCTTCAATGAACATAATAGAATCTATTACAGGACCATTTCAAAGGATATATTCTTCCATTGATGCTAAATATATTCAACAAGTATTATTTTCCATTATCATCCACTATAGCTTATTATAAAATACTCTTCTTCACATATACTTCAAAATAATATCATGTGGATAATATTATTTCAGATATAATTCATATATTTAAAAAACTATGAAACCCAAAATCTTATGATTTCTTTCTATCTTCATTCTTTGATATTTATTTAACATGACTCAAACCTTATTTTTTAATATACTTCATTTTAACACACACAAAATCTCATTAAATATTATTTTAATTTTTATTCAAACTATTTTAATATATCCATTTATTTCATTATTCTTTTCTACAAATAATATCCCTATGAAATTTTTGTAAATGTTTTATAGAATATCTTAACATTTATTCTCCATGAATTTATTCCCATTTATTTCTCCCTAAATATCATACAAAGTTTTTTCATTAATTCTCAACAAGACTCAACTACTTCATTTTTTATTTCCCATAAAACATTAATTCTTTTATCATCCATGAATTCATGTGATCTTGAAGATATTTTTGTTATGAAATGATTCATTCGTAGTGTAATGTTATCATTTAAATTATAATAAAAAATCATTTCTTGAATAATGTATTCATAAAAGAAACAATATATGTTAATCTTGAAAGAATAGTGAATTCCATGCCTAGTTTTAGGTTATAAGATTCACCTTTTGGATTATTTTATTCTCATGTGACATTCATGTCATGTCTTATGTATCCTCGGAATCATTAATCCAATCAAATATAACATCAAGGTACTATTAAGTGATTTTTATGATCATTGTGTTTATTTAATGAAGCTCAATTTTATTCTTATATGGGAGTTAATTAATATAACAAGGATTCTATATTATTGGTTTTACACTTATATAGGTTCATATTTCATGGAGTTATTATTATAATGTTACAAATTATTTTGACATATAGGGTTTAATCTGAAATAGCTCATCGTTTGTGTCTACAATTCTTATAAAACTCATTTCCATGTAGTTAATCTAACATAGCTCTGGATTACTCATTCACAACTGATTTCCTCAATAATAAATTTCTAGAGATACAATATTCATGATTATTCATAAATAGAAATATTTTTCAATATCTAATCTTATGTATAAGTATTTTAATCATAAATATTCCATAATTCAACATTTTTATAAAAATATATTCAAATCTAAAAATTCAAAAATTCATCCTGACCATTGAAATTAGTTCTGAATAATTCCTAATCATTTATATTTTATTCATAAAAAAATATCAAACAACCTCAGAAAAGTATTTGAACAATTTAAATATTTTCATCTCAATTTCAATGACATTTTGAATATGTATAAACTCAATTGAACTGAAAAAATAAAAATAGATTTCCATATACTTTATATAAACTTAACTATTTTTTCATATTTTAATTATTTTATTTATCTATATTTATTTCCACTAAAAAATCAAAGCTTCAACATATGTGGAAAAGCCTAAAACTCTTTAAACTATCATTAAACTTCTTTCAAATCTAATTATGGTACTCTCATGACATTACAATTAATGTTACACATTACTCATCTCTAATTATTTTTTCTATCATCATTCAAGATATAAAATTAATTTAAACAATTCCAATCATACATGATAATCATAGGGTTGGATCTTAACAGATAGCTTCTCAACAACCAGCCTCTATGTATCATTATAGACAAATACCATGGAATATATTAAATTCCACTATCCAAGGAAATTTTAATCAACTTTTTAAGAATTTTTTATTTTTCAATGAACCTCTAATGACATATTAAATGGTATAATCTTGTATCATCTTTTCCCATTAATTGGAAATATTATGCTACCATGATAATCATACCTTGAGGGTACTTCACTCTTCATCTTCTCATCAATTATACATGGGTACATAAAAATACTTTCAATCCTCCCTTATTAACACATATTTAAATAAATGATTATAGAACAAATACAACATAACAACAATGGGCTCAACAGTCTATTTATTTAGATTTATTATCAATAACTATATAGGTAAAATATTAAATAATACTTCTATTATTTTTTTCTCTCCCCATAATATTTAATAAATAAAAAGGCTAAAACTAAAATATTTGAAATTATTTACTCAAATGTTACACTACTTGATGAAATATCAGTCCAAAAAAACATTGAATAATTAACTTCCCAATACATTAAATTCAAATACATTTATTCCTCAAAATAATCTCACATTTGTTTTCCATAAACCAAATAATTTCTTCTCATTAAATTTATAATTAATTAATTTAGGTCAAGTTCATGAAAATTCAATAAACATATCTTTTAAATTATATTTTCTAGAACAATCATAAAATTCTATATTAACAAAAAATATAAATTCTAGCATTTTTTTCATATTTTCTCAACATGTCTCTTCATCAAGGGTACACTCCATCAGCTTCTTCATCAATTATAATCTCTTGATTAAATAAGCATGAAGAAAAAACTATTATAATCACATCTATGATATAAAATCTTTATAGCTATAATAGTTTCAACACTTTCTCATTATTTGAAATCTGCCTTTACGTGCATCACCTTTAATTCCTTGCACAATGAAAAATAATAATATATATGTAAATAAGGTGGTTCTCAAAAAAATATGAGTTAGTGTAATAGGGTTTATAGTTTCCTATAAATTATGAAATTTATTTATTTTTATATCGATGAATGATTAAAATATTAAATCTTTATCCTTTAACTTTCAAATTAGTATACTTCATGGGTGGCATGTTAATCTTTTTTTTAATAATATCATTGTATAGAAGTTATATTTTAACTTAATTCATCGAATCACATCAACTTCTTACTTCTATATTCAATTTATTCAACCTTAAATATTGATATATAAATTAGTTTAGACAATCTTTTGAATTATTCCCAGATTTCTTACACCTCCTACATAGCTTCTCTAGAACTATTTCATCATCATAATTAGACAGCCTCTCATGAAATTTGATTTATTCATTATTTTTACTGATTTCTTCCACCAAACTGATCCTTTTATTAATATCTTTGATTGTTTATATTATTTTATTATTTATAAAAATTTATCAATAACAATAACCATAGATTGTTTGAAATGTCCCATAGTGTGACCTCTTCTTCTATAATATATGTTGTTTCTTACTATTTCTTATTGTAACATACTTCATAGGATTCATGGGTGTATTTTCCACAAATTTTTTATTTTTATTATAACCCAGTGATAAATCATCATCTTTCCCCAATTTAATTATGAATATCTTCTCTGGTAATCTTCCTTAAAATGTATTTGAAACATCATTGGTTGATTTATACTATAATCAATATTCATAGTGGCTTCCCTGATACTAATTTCTATGAAATATTCCATGTTTTTTAAATTTTTTTAGATAGATTGATTATTCACGTTATTTTGTCTACTTTTAACTATCTCATCCTTTCACCACCTTTATTTTGACATCATTTTTCTTTCATATATTCACATGTTATAAAAATATTCAACATCCTTGTGCCAAAATCTTTCTTAGCAATAGAAATAGAAAAAAAATATTGTTCTTATATTTTTAATATAAGTCTACCCAAATTTTAGAGGTTTTTATTTTTTGTATTTATATCATTTAATTGAGATAATATCAGGGGGTTTTAACACATGTATCTATTAGAAATTGATGTAGTGGGGGGGTTCTTAAAAAAATTCTAAAAACATTTTCTTCTCAAATAAATATTTTTAACCTGAACTTTTCATAAAAAGAACATTTATTAAAACAATTTTTCATGTACAAGGGTTACCTTTTTCTTTGAGGTTGTAGAAGGTTTTTTAATAAATGATCCCACGATATAATTTATATATGTTAGAGTTATTTTAGGATAAAAATCA
This sequence comes from Viscum album, assembly GCA_963277665.1. Classification (NCBI taxonomy): domain Eukaryota; kingdom Viridiplantae; phylum Streptophyta; class Magnoliopsida; order Santalales; family Viscaceae; genus Viscum; species Viscum album. The sequence continues at coordinate 871,516,988 of OY728135.1, read as the reverse complement.
TCCATAATAAGTATGTAATAAAGAAACTATTCTCTAAACTTATTGTAAAGTATCATCTTGAATAGTTTCATGATTTCTCAATTTCACCAGAATTCAAGACATATCATATATATATTATTATTCTGATATTCAATATAATTCACTCATTCGTCACAATCTATTCAAATAAACTCAATATTATTCTCATGTTTTTATGAAATTTTATATCTTTAAAGATATTTTAAAACTCTTTTATCATTTTTTAATTTTTATTTGATTGTTCCTAACACCAATGATATCATGAAAATTTTCTTCTAATGCATAAAAAATATTCTCATTACCTTTCTGAGATATCCCATTTTCTTTTTCTATATTTATAAATCCATTCTCATTTTTTGAGTATAAATATTCTTTCATTTCATTCATAGTACTTTTTGAATCATATTGTTTTATAAGACTAATATAGATAAATATATTTTATTATAGTGCTTCCATTATTCTATGAGATTATTCTTTCTCTTGGGTGATATATTCCGTAAATTTATTAAAGGATCCATAAATAATATTGAAATAAAAATTAGTGATGTTTTATAGGTTTCTTTTCAATAAAAAATCTAAATCATTATATAATTAGTTTTTATCTTAATATTCCCCGCTTGTATATAGTTCTTCCATAGGATGAGTGTGGAATTAAATATCAATTACTTATTCTTATAAAATATATAATGTAGAAGTTTTTATATATATTCAACAGTATATTTTCTACTAAATATTATCCAATCATAATATTTTTGATTTCATCAATATTTTATCATCTAGAATTATTGATTTATTCCTATTTACTTTTGATGGTATCCTTGTTCATATTTTTAATCTCATTTTTCCTTCTATTCATTAAATTATTATAAGAAATTGAGATAAAATCATAAGTAGATATATCTCTTCCAAGAATTCTATTCATGACTATTTATAAAATAGAATCTTAAAAAATGAAAATATTAAAATATTGGTAATCTAATCAAATGTTGATCATAGAGCTCTGATACTAATTTATGTTCCATAGGGATCAATACAGCTACACTGAGAGGGTGGTGAAATAAATGTAGCCTCTTATTCCTTATATATACACTTTTTATTTTTACCTTAATCCCAATTTTGGTGAATATATCTCACTCAGATATCTATCTCAATATACTTGCATGAAATTAAAAACAAGAAAATAAAAATGCAAGGATATAAATATTTTTATGAGGTTCACTGGAAATATGTGACCTTTTCCTCATTGTATGGTGGTTGTTATCCCAACCACGCATTGATGATCTATTATTATGAAAATCAGTCAATGGATTGGGGATTTAACTTAAACCCTTTTATTTGGAACCATCCAAATTACCTACACAACTGTGACTAGAATATTATGCACCATATATCTCTTTTCTTACATGTTACAACAAATAATTATTTCTCTATAGAATAATATATTCTACTATTTACACTTAAAGTGTGATCAACTAGGTATTCTTGTGTCTCCACTATACTGAAAAATATGATCTCCTTCCACAATTGTGGTCCATTATTTCATGAATGCCTCTTGGGATGTCTCACTTATTATAAAACCCAAACCCTTATTCTTCTAGTTATTTTTTATATTTATTTAATTTCATATATATATTTCATTATTTTGTATATTATTTTTTAAAATTAAGTTAAAATTTGGGGTGGTGTGCATTTTGAACAGTTTTTATATGATTAGTTCAATCTCTATGGCATGAATGTTAAAATATTATAGAATTTTTCAAAGGTGATTCCATATTAGGAAGATGTATACAAAACCATGCAACCAAACCATGTATATCGCACTTATATATGGGACCCCTATACATGGTTAAAAAATTTATTGTAAACATTGTTTAAAAATCATGTGATGTTGTAATATTTCCTCATGTTCCATCCACACTATTGGAATGTTGTTAGTTTATCTATACAGATTTTCCATGTAATAAAAAATTGTGATTTTACACTTCCCCCTCATACTCATTAAAATTTATACCTTATGCCTCCTATTATTCACCCATTAAACTCTAATATCTCCTACCAGATGTGTTCCTCTCTCCCTCCATGTATTGGCATGATTATTTTTGTTCTCTTAATTAATTTATAGTGATTTATCAAGGAAAAGTAATCTTAATATCCTTATTTTATATCCTCCTCTCTGCTAATACATTTATCATTCCGTAGAATGGTCATATTGAACTAGGATTATGTTTTAAATGAATTTAATTTGAGTTTTTTCTACCTTAGGTCTAGAAATGTGCTTCTACAGGTTCCTTATACCTTTTTTTGGTAAATTAACATTATTCCTTATGAAAGAAATGGATTGAGGTAGTTTTATTTTTGTTTAAACTCTTAAATATAATCCAATATATTTATATTTTATTTTATCTCATGTTATGAAATTATTAAAATTTATATTAACTGTATCTAATTATCCTTTCATATTTATGTTTGTTTCCTCATGAATTTATACTCAAAAACAATTGTTCATATAAAGAGTTCATGTCTAGTTCTTGTTTAAATGTAATGTTCTAGCATTTTTATGAAGTAGGAATTATTTTTTTAGTTTATGATTATATTTTATCCTTATTGATGTTCCCAAGGGATTGAGAAAGAGTTTAAGAGTGTATGGGGCTTGTTTGGAGATTAGGTCTCCTATTTTTGGAGAACCAATATGAGGTGCATTGTTATTAGTAACTATGTGGCTCAACTACGAGACACATAGAGAGAGAATAATCATTTGATAAATATTGTGATAGAGGACACATGTACATGTGAGAAACTATAAAGGAATCATATAGGGTATATTCTAAAGGTACCGAGTACACAGAGGAAGCCCTGAAACATGGGATCTTAAAATTTTTCCACCACTGATTGACATGATCTCATCATCGTTGAAATGCCGCCCAATTGCCATCTAAGGTTCTCATGTAAGGATTTCTAAGCATAAAAATAAAATCATAAATACCTGATTAGATCTAAATCCATCCTCAACATCTCCTCGTATTTATTGATCGCTCGATAAATAATCCAAAGATGAATTCACCTAGATCATCCACACACACACTTAAAGAAATTGTAGGAACACTGATCATTAAAATCAAGGTGCAAGCCCAAAGATCTGATGCTACCTTCAATGCTCTAATGATCAATGTATCGCCTTTATTTCTTTGTATGAGAGATAACATGATCTAAACTCTAGGTTCCAGAGCTTATCTCTCTTTAGAATTATAGAGAGAGAATTAGAGAGAGAGAGGTAGTGAATAGTCCATAGTAAATGTCACTCCTCTATATATAGTGTATTTTCAATTACTAGAAATTTTATTTTCATCCCCTGAATAATTCACACACTATAAATGACATATTATGACTACTTTATTGAGTCATAAATATTATTATCCCTTTCTCATAACATATTATGTGATAATAACTAATCCATTAACTTGACTAATCATTCCCACAAATATTAAATTATCCTTAAATATTTTAAACTAATATTTTTTCAATTAATATTTTCCATGTATTTACATTGAAACCTGAAAATACATTTTATAAATAAATTCAATTCAAATTATTCTTAACTTGAATAATATGAATTTATTTATATCTTTTCTGATCGTTTATCCTTAGAAAAATCATGAACCCTAGTGATGAGACCCATAATTTACAATATACCAATTCATCTGAATATGGTAGATTCTTGAATAATCTATTATGTGTGACCCTCTAGGAACATATCTCGATAGTAGTGAATACCATTAAAGACCAAGAGCGGGATCGAGCAACCCATCATGGCCCCTAAAAGGAAAATGATAGTCATGTCAATGTCAACCAACCTACAAACATGCGCTGTGTAATATAATCTATTTGTCTGTAAATATCTCATAAAGAATGACACACACCCATGTCATGTTCATTTTCATGATTTATTATTTGTTGATATAACTATAAATATTTACCTTAGACTACTATAGAAATGGATTTATCAAGCATCTAGATAAGTGAGGCTAGAGATATATTATTTCCTTAAATTGGAAGTGACAAATCCTTTCATGACCATTCATCCAATGTCATACCACCAATGATGGAAACAACCCAAGCTACGTCACCATGATTTCATTATCATGGTTTTTTTTCTAAATCAACGTACGTGATAAAATGGAAAACATTGATAATGATCTCAAATTAGGAGACCATTACAATGTCAAGAGATAAGAGCATCCAATGACACCCAAAAATATGTGGTGTTTGTATTGGAGGGTATGTTCATATAATCTCACTACTAGATATCATGAACTGAAAACTTCATGAGAAGAAGTTTTAATGCCTACGAGCCCCTAGCACATGATAGTCAAACCTCTACTATTTCCAATTAGTAAGATGTATCAAGACTATATGACATATATTTAATATTACGATCATAGTATCTCAAGGTTCTCATTATATCATAGGATATTCTATAACCATTTAATATGATATTTAGTCAATAGAAATTGCCATTAAAGAGAAAACACATAAATGTCTACACAATAATGGTACGAATGGATCATGTATATCTAACTGTATACACAATATGGTAATAAAAATCATTGTATAGTTGGGTCTTGGTCACCCACTATTACAACACTCCTACTTTCACTAGATCCAAATTTTTAACCATCCTTGTTAGCTCTAAAATGATCAAAATATTGTTTCTACTAAGTCACAACATTAATTGATGGGCCTACCATTATTCCACCACATAGAATTTCTACTATATGTGACCTCACGTCCTTGAGTAAAACTTCTCAAAAGATGGTATCTCTGATTATATCCCTTTTTTCCACTATCATAACATGACTTCTTGGCTAGTAATACTATCATAATTTAAATTATTATAGTACTTTACTTCCAAGGTGTTATTCAAAGAACTTGAATAAATCATTGCATTTAATTGCTTCTTTACTGCCTTAGAAGCTGCAACGTACTTAGTATTTATATGTATGGATACTATTGGATTTTATGATCTTGTATCATTCAATTAACTTAGCCAAAATATGATATTTGATCACATGGATCTAAGGAATACTAGTTTTTGTCTACTAAAAAATAGTATCCTTTTTTCTCTACATACTTTGTATATATCCTTTGTACATTCCGAAGTACAAATGGATAGTTTTGACTGCTTCCCTTGCAGTGCTCTTAGAGATAACTGATATTTTCCTACTATGAATTAGATCATGGAAATATCAGTTCTTGTACATATCATGGAATACAAGATTGATCCATCATTTAAGCATATGGATTTCAACTCACCACATTAATCTCCTCCTATGTTCTAGACATATCAACCAGGAGAGATATATGCCATGTGAAACTGGAAAAATTATAACTCAAGTTGTTTGAACTTGTATTTATCAATAATATTCCAATTTATGTATGAGTAACAAGGTGAAAGCAAACATTAGATCTACATCTGCATATCTTGTTCCCTATAACTTAGATTGCTTCATTAATTCAATTATTAGAGAATAAATTCTTCCAGTTTGGTTGTAACTAACTATAGACCAATATATTTTTTCCACATGTTACCGAACATATTTCACTTAGAAAACACTGATGCTCCCACTAACCTCTGGTAGAAACATGATTCATTCCAAATGAATATTCTATGATCTTGTTGCTTACATCAATCCTAAACATGATTTCAATTTATTATAATTATTTGATGTATTCCTCCCCTTATGGTTGTGTCGTATAGATTGTAGCACCCCAAACACTTCATGGTATGTTTCTCTTAAATACATTCTAGTTATAGCCTATATTTCATGGATCACTGAGCCTATATGGAACAAAACATGGTTACTTATAGGAGATATCCATAACCTAGCCATTAAACTTAAATTTTCTAACTCTGTGATTTGAATTTATAAAAATCTGACATACACTGTTGTGTTCAAGATGATATTTAGATTCTGATAGAATTAACTTAATTTTTGGTGAATATAAACCTACCCTTATGAATAGTAACCTACCCTTATGAATAGTAACTTACCCTTATGAATATTAATATGACTTTTATGAATGGTATCTATACCCTTTAGTGTATAAGTGAATTTAGGCACCTTAAAAATGAAGATGGATATTTTAAGTGTTTATAGTTTTCGATTAAATAATGATTTTAATTAAATATTTAATTAATCATATTTAAGAAATTATTTTTGAAAAATTGACTTCATTTTTGGATTCTACACATCGAAAAATGGTTAGGGTGAAATTTCTGTATTTTTCTAAAATACTTGAATTTTTTATGAATAGTAAAATTCGATAATTCACAATAAATGCTAAATAATGGATTAATTGAGTCATTGATGATGAAATGATGATATAAGCCCAATTGATTTGGATTCACATGATAAAATTACTTTTCTTGGTCATTGAAGACTCACTATTCCTTTTATTATGGAGAAATAATAAATTAATGAATTTTATATTAAGAAAACTCATTTCTCCTCCACTATAAAAACCCCCTTCACTCCCTCTTTTCTTCACTCCTATCAAGCCTTCTGCCTTTCCTATATTCTACCCAAATCTCTCACCAAGATCCTCCCCCATGCCCAAAGATTTTAGACTCTTCAAAATACCAAAACCTCTCCCCTTAAGAGGTTCTCAAAGGAAAAAGCCTCAAGTGGTAAACTCCTCTTTCCAATTCCTTCATTTCTTTTAAGTTCTTTTGTTTTTGTTTCTTTCCTCATCTCCATTCACACAAATAGTATGATAAATATAGTAACATAAATTTACTGGAATGGTTTTATTATAATTGGATATTTTATTATCTTTTCTCCTTTCCCCACCCTTTATATGGAAGAAATGAAAGCACTGTTTGAGATATGCTAATTTAGCACATTCAAGGAAAACAACTTATCAATTTCTATTATAATCATTAATTATGGTCATCAAATAATTTGTGTTATGGTTGAACCAGATTATTATATATGTAATATATCCTTTTTTTTTGTAATCCTTTTGTACAAATGGTATTAAGTTTTAAATAAAAACATGTTCATTATAATCAAACCCACCATTTAACCAAAACGGTTGTCACTAAGGTTATATATATGTAATAATTCGACCTAACTCTAAGTAACCAAATTAAATTTAAAACCATGTAATCTCCTGGAATTTCAATAATGTCATATAACTTCATTTCTGGACAACCACTTCCATCTTTCATATTTATCCGAACTTGAATATAAGTGAACGGATCTTTTAAAAACAAGTAATCAAACGAGCTCGAACCATGAAATTGAACATCATAACTAATCAAAAAGGCCTTGAATGAACTAAAAAGGGGTATAATAAATAATTTACATATATTATATGTTCTGGAATTATGAATTAATAATCCTAATTTGTTTATTCAGTTCTTTAATAACAAGTCAAGAACACCTTCAAGCATAAGGTAAGGGATCCTCTCTCTCACTTTTGTTCAAGAATCTCCTCTATGTTGTGCCCTTTTATTTTTAATTACTACTGATGGGGTATGTTTTTTAACCTCCACCATACTTACCTTGTGACATATAAACAATGGAATACCCATTTACCTTTCATTAATCCCTCGTAATAACACTCGTTACCATGCCGAAATGTTTGTAAGGGATCCTCTCTCTCACTTTTATTCAAGAATATCCCCTATGTTGTGCTCTTTTATTTTTAATTCCTAATGATGGGGTATGTTTTTGCACCTCCCCCATACTTCCCTTGTGATATATAAATAATTTAATACCTCTTTACCTCTCATTAATCCCTTTCAATAACACTCGTTACCATGTGAAAATGTTTGTAAGGGGTTTCTCATCTCAGTTTCATTTCCATGAGATTTCCATTGTTCGCAAATTATTTCTTGTATGTGTTATATGTGTACATCAATTTTATATATAATCACATTATTCTATTTATATTCATGGTATTTAATGAATCATTTTATAGTTATTAAGTTCTTGTCATATGATTCGACCGATTACATTATGGTAAGAGACTTTGTCTCAACTACTGTTTTGTTGTGACTAACTTTGTATTGTGCACCTAATAATCCTTATGTGGTGTACCTAAAACCCATTTGAGATCACTTTTAATTTGAAATTATATTTATATTAAATATCCATAATCTCATATCATTGATATGTTGGTTTTCTAAACTATATACCATTTTACATACGGTGTTGATTTGGAAAGTTATTTTAATTATGGAAATATTGATGAAACCGTATACTCTAATCTATATGGATATTGAAAAGGCATATTTATATTGAATTGAATCAATTTATAAATAATTCTTTGGACATGTAGTGGAGGTTGGGTCCCACTATATCCCTTTGATGCATTGGTAGGTCTCATGAGACAAATCTGTTGGCGACAAACCGTTCGAGTTTGTTTCCAAAAAATCAGACGGGTTTCTACCCATAGAACTAAACCGTTTTTAGGGTATTATGATTTAATGTGCCAGATACATGATGTCAAAATAATAATAATTCTTTTTATTCATTATCATTTATTACTATCCATGATGTTTTCACTATGACAAAATCTATGGATGCAGTTTTATTCTCAGTTTATTAATGGCATGAGTTTTTCATCTATTCATCATGCCATATTGATTATGTCATATTGATTTTGATTCAATTATTATTGTATTCATGCTTCCGTTATTTTTAACCCTTAATGAGCATTTTAGATCACACATTTCATTGTTTTCCATCAACAGGTGATGAAGAGGTGATCATTTATTGAGTTCATGTGGTTACAATTTTTAGTTTTTGTTATGTATTGTATTTTGTAACCTTTTCCAATGTAATTTGTGTTACATCAATGTATATAGTTTCTTAAAGACTACTAAACTGATCATTCCTTTTGGGTTTTCATTCCTTCCAACTATTCCAATATCATAAGTAATGCACCGGCTCCAACCTAGAGGGGTCGGGGTGTTACAGTTGGTATCAGAGGAAGTTTAGTAGGAAACTTGGAAACTAGAGTAGGAAATACATAGTAGGGAAAAAATACATAAGGTAGTATTTGAGGATAAATGTACAAGAACATCCTGGTATTTTGGTAAGGAATAGATTATGTGAATCTTTCTAGAAAATATATCCTTGTTTGGATACGAGCAGGTAGAGGTGGCTCTGGCATAGATGTACCTAGGAGTGAAAACTCCAACAAGGAGTTTCAGGCTTAACTTGGGGTATCCTGGTACATGACAACGGGCCTTGCTACACTCTTGGTTATGACACTCTTGGGGGATATTCTTAGGATAATTCGTATTTTCTTTACAATCCATTATAAAGGATTGAAATGTAAATTTTTCCTCAGAGAAACCATGTTTATGAGATTAGTTATGCATAGAATTTCAATCTATATTAAGTTATTTCTATTTTAGATTCATAAACTAATCTAGTGTATTCCATTATTTAGAAATGGCACCTAATGGAAGAAGAGCAATCAATACTCGTGGACAATGTAGGGATTGCCCCACTGAGCAAGTCAACACGGTCAATATCGAAGCAGATCAGATTATGACCATATTGGGACAACTTACCCAGGTCTTGATGAATAACCAAGCACACGCGTAAAGTATTTAAGTTTTTGTGGTCAAAAGAATGTACAAAATTATTCTAAGAATTGAAAAGAAGATTGGTCAATGCTCCAATTTTGACTCTTCCATCTGGAAGTGATGGATTTGTAATATACAGCAATGCATAAAAGAATGGACTGGGTTGTGTCCTTATGAAAATGATAAATTTATTGATTATTCATCAAGACATTTGAAGACTCATGAGAAAAATTATCCATCTCATGATCTTGAGTTAGCAGTCGTAATCTTTGCACTAAAAATTTGAAGGCATTATCTCTACGGAGAGAGATGTGAGATTTATATAGACCACAAGAGTTTGAAAAACAGTTTCACACAAAAATATCTCAACATGAGGCAAACGAGATGGCTTGAGTTACTCAAAGATTATGATTTTTCAATACACTACCACCCAGGAAAGGCGAATAAGGTGGAAGATGCATTAATTAGGAAAGATCATGGACTTCTGACTCAAATGAGGATTGAGTGAGATCCTATATTTTTTGATCTACTAAAGATGGATATGGGAATTTTTAAGGAAAGGGAAATATCTTTCCTATTTCAAATGATCGCTAAACTATCTTTATTAGAGAAGATAAAAATCTCTCAATCTGATGATGAGAATCTGCACAAGAAAATTAATGCTATCAAGGATGGGAGACTGGATGACTTCGTGTATGAAGAAGGAGTTCTGAAATTTTGGAAGAGTTTATGCATTCCATCAGTACTTGAGCTAAAAAGGGAACTATTAGATGATGATCATAGATAAAATATATCTATACACCTAGGTAGCACCAAGATGTATAGAGATCTGAAGGAATATTTTTGGTGGGATAATATGAAGCGGGAAATTGCTGACTACATGTCAAGATGTCTAGTTTGTCAATAAGTGAAGGTAGAGAGACAACATCCCAAAGGAGTGATGAAATCTCTACCTATTCCTATGTGGAAGTGGGATAACATTATGATAGATTTTGTCACGAGAATACCAAGGACACTAGAAGGAATGATGCAATATGGGTAATTGTTGATCGTCTCACAAAATCAACACATTTCCTTCCTATAGGAGAGGATTTTCCACTTGAGCGCTTGGCAAAAATGTATATTAATGAAGTTGTAAGACTTCATAGTGAACCTCTATCAATTGTATCAGATCGAGATCCCCGGTTTACATCAAAATTTTGGAAAAGTCTCCAAAAAGCTTTGAATACTGAGCTTTGTATGAGTACTGCTTATCACCCCTAAACCAATGGACAATCTGAAAGGACTATTCAAATTTTAGAAGACATGCTGAGGTCATACTCTCTTGACTTCCAAGGTATGTGGGATCAATACTTTCCTTTGGTGGAATTTTCCTACAACAATAGTTTCCATTCTAGTATTCAAATGGATCCATATGAAGCATTATATGGAAAGAGATGTTGAACTCCAACTTGTTGGGACGAAGTTGGTGAGAGGAAACTTATAGGCCCAGAACTTATTGAAGAGACCACGACAAAGGTGAAGAAAATACAATCCCATATTAAAGTAGTCCAAAGTAGGCAGAAGAGTTATATAGACAACCGGAGAAAGGATTTGTAATTCCAAGTGGGAGATCATTTATTTTTTAATGTATCTTCATGGAAGGGTGTATTAAGGTTCGATAAGAAAGGGAAACTGAGCCCCAGGTACATCAGACCATTTGAAATTCTAGAAAGAATCGGATCTATAGTTTACCGTTTAGCGATGCCGCCAAATCTCTCCAGAGTTCCTGATGTGTTTCACGTGTCATTGTTAAAGAAATACATGTCATAACCAATGCATCTACTCACATATGAATATATTGAACTGGAACCTGATTTGTCATACTGTGAAAAGCCTATCCGGATTCTTGACACAAGGGAGCAGGTATTGAGAAATCGGACAACTCGTCTAGTAAAGGTTATTTGGAGAAGCCAGAATATGGAGGAAGCAACATGGGAGCCTAAGGTGTTATGAAAAAGAATCACCCACATCTTTTTGTGAGTTTCATACATAAAATTTTGATGACGAAATTTCCAAAGGAGGGAATAATGTAGCACCACCAACACTTCATGGTATGTTTCTCTTAAATACATTCTAGTTATTGCCTATATTTCATGAATAACTGAGCCTATATAGAACAAAACATAGTTACTTATAGGAGATATCCATAACCTATCCATTAAACTTAAATTTTCTAACTCTGTGATTTGAATTTTAAAAATCTAACATACATGGTTGAGTTCAAGATGATATTTAGAGTCTGATAGAATTAACTTAATTTTCGGTGAATAGTAACCTACCCTTATGAATAGTAACTTGCCCTTATGAATAGTAACTTACCCTTAGTAATAGTAATATGAATTTTATGAATGGTATCTATACCCTTGAGTGTATAAGTGAATTTAGGCACCTTAAAAATGAAGATGAATATTTTAAGTGTTTGTAGTTTTCGATTAAATGATGATTTTAATTAAATATTTAATTAATAATATTTAGAAAATTATTTTTCAAAAATGGACTTCATTTTTGGATTCTACATGTCGAAAAATGGTTATCGATAATTTTAGGTATTTTTATGAAATACTTGAATTTTTATGAATAGTAAAATCCAATAATTCACAATAAATGCTAAATAATGGATTAATTGAGTCATTGATGATGATCTACTGATGTAAGACCAATTGATTCAGATTCACATGATAACATTACTTTTCATGATCATGGAAGACTCACTATTCCTTGTCTTATGGAGAAATAATAAATTAATGAATTTTATATTAAGAAAACTCATCTCTCCTCCACTATAAAAACCCCCTTTCACTCCCTCTTCTCTTCACTCCTCTCAAGCCTTGTGACTTGCTAATATTCAACCCAAATCTCTCCCCAAAATCCTCTCCCACATCCAAAAGCTCTTAGACTCTTCAAAATACCAAAACCTCTCCCCTTAAGAGGTTCTCAAAGGAGGAAGTCTCAAGAGGTAAACTCCTCTTTCCAATTCCTTCATTTATTTTAAGTTCTTTGTTTTTGTTTCTTTCCTCACCTCCATTTACCCAAATAGTATGGTAACTCCAGTAACATACATGTACTTTAATGGTTTTATTTTGATGGTATATTTCATTATCTTCTCTCCTTTCCCCACCCTTTATTTGAAAGAAATGAAAGTACCGTTTCAGATGTGCTAATTTAGCACATTCAAGGACAACGGTTTATCAATTTCTATTATAATATTTAATTCTGGCCATGAAACCATTTGTGTTATGGTTGAACCAGATTATTATATATGTAATATATCCTATTTTTAGTTTTGTAATCCTTTTGTACAAATGGTATTAAGTTATAAAGCAAAACATGTTCATTGTAATCAAACCCACTGTTTAACCAAAACAGTTGTCACTAAGGTTATATATATGTAATAATTAGACCTCACTCTAAGTAACCAAATAAAATTTAAAACCATGTATTCTCCTGTAATTTCACTAATGGCATATAACTTCCATCTTTCATATTTATCCGAACATGAATATAAGTGAACCGATCTTTTAAAAACAAGTAATCAAACGATCCCGAACAATGAAATTGAATTAACTAAAAAGGGGTATAATAAATCATTTAAATATAGTATAGGTTCTGTAATTATGAATTAATAAGACTAATTTGTTTATTTATCTCTTTAATAACAAGTCAAGAACACCTTCAAGCATAAGGTAAGGGATCCTCTCTCTCACTTTTGTTCAAGAATATCCCCTATGTTGTGCCCTTTTATTTTTAATTCCTAATGATGGGGTATGTTTTTGCACCTCCCCCATAATTCCCATGTGACATATAAAAAATGTAATACCCCTTTACCTCTCATTAAGCCCTCACAATAACACTCGTTACCATGCTGAAATGTTTGTAAGGGATCCTCTCTCTCACTTTTTCTCAAGAATATCCCCTATGTTGTGCTCTTTTATTTTTAATTCCTAATGATGGGGTATGTATTCTCACCTACCCCATATTTCCCTTGTGACATATAAATAATGGAATACCCCTTTATCTCTCATTAATCCCTCGAAATAACACTCATTACCATGCTGAAATGTTTGTAAGGGGTTTCTCATCTCACTTTCATTTCCGTGAGATCTCCATTGTTCACCAATTATTTCTCGTATGTGGTATATGTGTACATCCATTTGATATATAATCACATTATTCTCTTTATATTCATCATATTTAATGAATCATTTGAGGGTTATTATGTTCTTGTCATATGATTCGACTGATTACATTGTGGTAAGAGTCTTTGTCTCAACTACAATGTTGTTGTGACTAAATTTGTATTGTTCACCTAATAATCCTTATGTGGTGTACCTACTGCCCATTTGAGATCACTTTTCATTTGAAATTATATTTATATTCAATATCCATAATCTCATATCATGGATGTGTTTGTTGTCTAAACCGTATACCATTTTATATACGGTGTTTATTTGGAAAGTTATTTTAATTATGGAAATATTGATGAAACTGTATACTATACTCTATATAGATATTGAAAAGGCATATTTATCTTATATTGAATCAATGTATAAAGAATGCTTTAGACATGCAGTTACGGGTGGGGCCCGCTATATCCCCTTAATGCATCGGTAGGCCTCATGAGACAAATCGGTTGGCAATAAACCCTTCAAGTTTGTTTCCAAAAAATCAAACGAGTTTTTACCCATAGAACTAAACCGTTTTTACGGTATTATGGTTTCATGTGCCAGATACATGATTTACAAATAATAATCATTCTATTTATTCATTATCAGTTATTACTATCCATGAGGTTTTCACTATGACAAAATCTATGGATGCAGTTTCATTCTCAGTTTATTAATGGCGTGAGTTTTTCATTTATTCACCATGCCATATTTATTGTGTTAGATTGATTGTGGTTTACTTATTATTGTATTCATGCTTCCACTATTTGTAACCCTTACTGAGCATTTGAGCTCACCCCTTTCATTGTCTTCCATCAACAGGTGATGAAGAGGTGATCGTTTATTGAGTTCATGTTGTTGCAGTTTTTTGTTTGTGTTATGTATTGTATTTTGTAACCTTTTCCAATGTAATTTGAGTTACATCTATGTATCTAGTTTCTTCATGACTACTAAACTGATCGTTCCTTCGGGATTTTCATTCCTTCTAACCATGATAATATCACAAGTGATGCACCGGCTCCATCCTAGAGGGGGTGGGGTGTTATATAGACACCTTCCACAATTATAGGTTATGAAATATAAATCTCAATAATGATTATATAAATTAGCTATGCCAAGTAAAATTCTAATGAATTTAGGCATAACGACTTTGTATAACCAATCGAGCCTTATTGGTTATATGAATATAACATCCATGTATTATCACATTTGAATACCTACCATAGTATTCAAAAATAATAATCCCCTTTGCACTTTCATACATGGGATCCATTAGGGAATTTTAATTGCTCTTTCAAATCTTAGCTAATTTCCATATAATTCTTACTTGTAGGAAATTTTATTCACAACAAATAATGGATTACCAGCTATGGTGAATATAAAACCATCACTATGGTTTTAACCTTCCCACACAATATGTGTCTCTGGAACATTCATGTTCTATATGGACTTGTGAAACTAGTTTCTATGCCAACTACATGTTCATCTCTGGGATTGACTGAACCCAAGTCAATTTGGCTCCCACTGTCTCTAATAGAGATATTCACCGTTGTATAGAAATGTAGTCGATCACTTGACTACCACTTTTCTGTCTTAGGGATTTATGAAATGTCCTAAGAGACTGTTAGGATAATTACAACAGATTCTCAATGTGTTTGTACTTGATGCAAGTTTGTTTATATCTTGAACAAACTCTTTGCATCTAAACACATAGTTCTTATGACATAATTGATTTTCATCATATTATAACTCATATAATATCCATTTGTAGGATAGTTGGAGTATGATTACAATATAATTATTTTATTTGTGATTCACATCTTGATATATAATTTAGATTTTTGTAATTTTCAAAATTGATTCTCTTTACATCATAACTCTGATGTATAAAATGTGCATTTATGAATTTCTCCACACAACATTTAATCGATTAGTGTTAACATGTAAGTCTTCATCATCTATCCTACTCATTATCATTAATACTATGATGTATATAAGGTAATGTGCATTTAGGAATTACTCCATGCTGCATTATATTGATTGATGGTTGCTTGGTTAGGATATTCTTCAACATGTTGGCCCAAAAAAAATTATATATTCTAACCATGCATAAACCATACATCACTTTACATTACTTGAGAAATAAAGGAATATAATGAATTATATTTACCACTGACTTACCCTTGGAATAGTCCACCCTCACTTGTTTGAACTAATTCCAAAATCCTTGGGGGATTACCTTTATTTATAAAGGTTCCTTTTTCCAAAACTAAATATATACATCAATAATACCTATATTCTTTAGCTCAACTGAGTCTAAATTCCATAATGGGTATAACCTAGATGTCTAATTTTCGTTTTTTCTTGACAAACATTGTGTTTCCACAACTGGGTAAATAATTATTACATTTTATATTCATCAGGTATTTCTTATGTTTCATGTATCACTGAACTATTGAGTGAGTATTAAACACCAAAAACAACATTCATTCCTAAACCTAGAAGAATTTCTTCTTGTCTCTGAAGGGAATGTGAGATAAATGTTTTGGTCATACTCAATAATAGGTTTACAAGAATCATACACATGGAAATATAGAATTCGTGCACTTCTCACCGCTGACTTTGGAATCACCCTTTCTCAGTTGCTTAGAGAATACACCATACTTCCGGTAATATTTCTATACTTACTTAGTTAATATATTTAAATAAAAACATGTGAAAGACAAATTATATTTAATACCCAAGAAGTATGACTGAAACATTACATTTTATATTTATGAATATACTTAAAGAAGAAGTGATAACATACTTCTTTAATTCAAATTATTATAATTAAACTTGCATAAATTTATTTCATTATATGTGAATAAGATAACCTCCTATTAATACCTCGTTCATTGAAGGATATTATGAATGTTCTTCTAGTGTTACTTTCCATTGGCCTTTTCTCCTTGCATTTTAATTTTTTTTCTCCCTAATAATTATGATGAAACTGTCTTTTATATTCTTATTTAATTGGTGTACCTTAAGTAATAAAGTTTTGTAAAGACCCGTAAAATTCAAGGGAAATTTTTTCTTAATTTTCTTTAGAATTTTACAAAAGCGCGGTTTCAGACGGCACCTGATTCCGAGGCACGGAGTGCCCGGAATTAATTTCCGAAGTTTGGCTCGGGTACGTTCAGTGAATGAACGAGCGGGATTTCCTAACTTTTGATCCGGTGCTCGGAATTGAAATCCGAGGGCACCGATGAACTCGCAGCGCCGATATTCGCTTAAAGAGACCTTTTCGGGAGTTGCGTTTGTTTCGGGTTAAAAGTTAGTTTTTGGGAGATTTATAAAAAAGTTGAATAAAAAGTGTGAATTCTTTTTATTTTATTTTTTGTAGGTTAACTCCTCTCAAAGGGAGTTGGGGGTGGGACCCACACCCACTTAACCTCCCTTGAGAGGATTAAGTGTGGTGGGGCCCACACGAAACCTAAACCTCTCATCTTCCCTCAAACTCCCTTAACCCCTCTTTAATTAACATGACAACTTGTTAATAAATGTGGAGTTATCTCTTATTTGAATTTCAAACCTTTGAAATTCTTTTTGTGAATAAAATAAGACTTTGTCTTATTTTGTTGGGTTAGAACTCTTAGCCATCTTGGAGAGGTTGAGAGCTTTTCTTTCTTCTTCAACCTTGACGAAGAACACGAAGAACGCCGTTCTTCAACGAAGAACTTCTTCGCCGAAGAACACGGTCTTTCTGCGACGCCATATCCGCGACATGACGTTCTTCTTCCGCATCATCTTTTCCGCGACGAACGCCATCGACAACGACTCTTCCTCCGACGTCAAAGGAATCGACACCGATATTCCACGACTCCGTCAACGTGCGACTATCGTGGTAGGGGTTCTTGAGTTCGTTGTTTCCTTTTTATTTTGACTTTCCTCAAGACTTGACGTAGAACGCTCAAGTTCCGACGAAGAACGCCGCTCCGCTCTTCTTCGTCTTCGGTGTCAACGAGAGAGAACACCGCATCTTCCTCGGACAACCTTCGTCGGCGTACAAGGATTCGCCAACGACGTGCCTCTTCGGACGCGCCTCTTCGTCGTCGAATTTGACGAACGACGACCGCGACGCCCGACCTCCGCGACGTCGTCTTCCGCGGAACGTAGACAAATCTTCGAACCTTATACCAAGGTAGGGGTTGTTGATTCAAATTTTATTTATTTCGTTCTTGATCGTGGATCTAGCACGTCTAACGTGAGACACTTGATTATTTTAAAGTTGCGTTATTATTTTAACGTGAGGGGGCCGGACCGCACGAACACGGCCGAACCCCCCTCCATCGTGTTGTTTAATCTTGCGGGCGGAAGCAAGGTGGCGTGGTGCCGTCGCACCACGCGGATAATTGTACGTTTAACTTACGCGATGCCGTCGCGCGCGCACCTTGGAAGAAACAACAAGAACGCGACGTCGTCGCGCCGCGTTGAATGAATATCAAAGCACGGCGAAGGGGCGCGGTGCCGTCGCACCGCGCCGGACGACGAACGTCGCGGCCGGTTCCGGGCCGCGGCGGGACGAGGAGACCGCGGCCGGTTCCGGGCCGCGGCGGAAGAGAAGACCGGCGGCCGGGCCGCCGGCGTCGGAAGTCGAAGGCGGGACCGGAATTTCCGGTCCCGTTGGTAAAAATCGGCCGGCCAGCTGGCCGGCCGGATGACAGAAAACCGGGGGAATAAATCCCCCGGACGGTTCAGCAAAACCCCCCTCTTAATGAGGGGGGCGGTTCCATGGAAGGGGGGGGGGGGCAGCAGCCCCCCGGTTCCCTTAATAAAATCGGCCCCCACGTGGGGGCCGTTTGTTGCAAAGGCGCGGCCTTTGTGCCGCGCCGCTCCAAATCAGCGGGGGCTTGCCCCCCGCGTGCCGACCACGTGCGGCGCCTGCCGCGGCCCGCCGCGCCGCCGCGCCGCCAGGCCGCCGCCGCCGACCGCCGCCTCCGGCCACCGCGCCGCCCCGGGGGGGGGGGGGGGGGGGGGGGGTCGGGCCGGGTCGGCCCGGACCCGGACCCCCCCGTTTTGAACCAGAATCGGTTTTTGGGCCATAACTTGAGCCTCGGACCTCCGAATGATGAACCGTCTGTGGCAACGCGATCCTTGGATCGAGACGGTCGTTTCAGTATATCGCACTCAAGGTTTCGGATTACTTTGAGTTCGGTCGGGGTGGTTCGTTCACGAAACCAACCGGGCCTTCGGAGCGGAAACGCTCATATCTTGAGCTACGGACGTCCGATTGACGTGCCGTCAGCCGCGTTGTGTTCCTCTTAGTGAGACGGATCTTTTGGCATACTCTGCCCGAGGTTTGGACGCAGGTGGAGTACAGTCGGGTTGGTTTTGCCTTAAAAACCAACCGGGCCCCGAAGACGAAAATGCCAATAACTCTCAGACCGGGCGTCCAATCGACGCACCGTCTGTTGCGTTGAGTTCCTGTTTATGATACGGAACTTTTGGTATCCTTCGCCCGAGTTTTGGATATAGTTAGTAGTGGCCGGGTTGGATCGCACCCGAAATCCAACCGGGCCCCTGGAACGGGAAAGCTGATATCTTTCAGACAGGACGTCTGTTTGACGAACCGTCAGCGGCGTTGGTGTTTACGTTTAGTAACGGTCCCTATGAGTATACCCTATGGGAGTTCGGGGTACAGTTGAGATACGGCCGGGATTGGTTTCGCTCTCGAAACCAACCGGGCCCCTGGGACGAAAAAGCTAATAACTCACAGACCGGGCGTCCGATCGACGCGCCGTCTGTTGCGTTGAGACCCCTGTGACGATTCGGTCCTTTGAAACACTCCTTCGCGGGACCTTGTGATACTTGGAGTATCGACCAGTAGCTCGTGGAGCGGACCCTCCCGGAGACGAGCGTGCAGAGTACGGAGACCGTGTAGCCGGCTAAGACCTGACGACTGCTTGACCGACTCGACTTGGAGTGAGTCGACTAGCCCAGTGGACGGAGCGCCCGGTATTTGGCGGCAGACCCACGGCGGACGGAGCGCCTAGTAGTTGGCAGCAAACCCGCGGTACTCGACAGGAGGAGTACCTCAGTAAGCTATCTGGGTAGCGCCCGGTATTTGGCAGCAGACCCTCAGCGGACGGAGCGCCCGGTAGTTGGCAGCAGACCCGCAGTACTCGACAGGAGGAGTACTTCAGCAGTCTTAGGTTAGTGAGCGGCGGCCTCGGAGTCGTGACAGGACCACTGTACACTCTAGAGACGGAGCTCTTCAGCAGTTACGGTTTCGATAATGAAAATCCTGGTTTGAGCTGAGACTTTGACCTTTGTGTTTCCTCATGATTGAGATGGGTTACTTGATAACTTAGGTATATGTATGGGCATATACCTGGGTAGTAGTTATCCGTTGACCTCATGATCCTTGTGTTTCCTCATGACTGAGATGGGTTACTTGATAACTTAGGTATATGTATGGGCATATACCTAAGTAGAGTTTATCTGTTGTGATCTTCTTGTGGTTATCCTTGTTGGTTTTAGTGAGACCTTGAGGGTCTCGGGGTCCCTACTGAGTATCGTTATACTCACCCCTGCACGGGCTATGCCCGCACCTCGTTGTGTTGGTTGCAGACGACGGCCAGTACTGACAGAGGCCGAGTGTTCGAGGACTGGACGGTACCTGGAGGTGGACTATACGACGAGGCGGTACCCAGAGGCAGACCACTGGGCGGGACATACTCGGAGCAAACGGCGGGACCTGAGGAGCAGAGGAGCTATCTGTACCCACCCTTCAGGTGGGATTTCCAGTGGTCAGCTCGGCGTAGCAGCTTTACTTTTCAGTTGCTGTTTTCTCTTTCGAGTTGTACTTTACAGTTGGGCTTGTATTTCCGGCCCCTTTTTACTTTCCGCACTTTTAGTTGTACTCTGTTTTTGCTTAGTGTTACTTTCCGCTTGCTTACTCTGTGGTGTTTGTTTACTTTACAAAGGCAATGCCTTCCCTTTTTACCGGGATTTACGCCTTGGTGCTAGTCGTCATCCCCTGGCCTATGGAAGGCGGGCTTGGGGTAGTCACGGAACGGACCCCAAGGGCGGGTCGTGACAAATTGGTATCAAAGGTGGTCGGTTCTACCGCAGACTCTGATCTTTCTTTCTGTGAGGCAATAGTGTTAAGGGTACCGAGTGTGGTTTTCAGTTCAGGGAGTCCAGTGTTGGTGCGGGCGGCCGACGTATCCATACACCAGGACCCTGACAACTGATTTCCGACTTTGTGCACGAAAACACTGATTGCGTGTGTGTTTTCAAAGGTTTTTCCCCTTAAAACAGCTCAAACCAGGTCAGCTCACCAGGTATAATCGTTTGATCGTGTTACGTTGTTTCTTTCAGGATGGCCCCACGACGGCAGCCAGCTAGGGTTCCGAGAATCGAACGTGACGACAGCCCACCGAGCGACGAGGCCTCGGTGCAGGGCCCTTTGTCAGCAGTGGCACCGGCGGTAGCTCTACCCGCCGAGCCCCCGATGCTTCCAGCAGCAGCCGCTGACGATGCACGTCGCCTCAGCGCACTGCATGAGTTTCAGCGCCAGCGACCGCCCAGGTTTCACCGCCGCGGCCGTAGTCGCGGTTCTTCCCCGATCTCCGGCGGCCGGCGATGCGATCCTTGGATCGAGACGGTCGTTTCGGTTTATCGCACTCAAGGTTTCGGATTACTTTGAGTTCGGCCGGGTTGGTTCGTTCACGAAACCAACCGGGCCTTCGGAGCGGAAACGCTCATATCTTGAGCTACGGACGTCCGATCGACGTGCCGTCAGCTTTGTTGTGTTCCTCTTAGTGAGACGGATCTTTTGGCATACTCCGCCCGAGGTTTGGACACAGGTGGAGTACGGTCGGGTTGGTTTTGCCTTAAAAACCAACCGGGCCCCGGGGACGAAAATGCCAATAACTCTCAGACCGGGCGTCCGATCGACGCGTCGTCTGTTGCGTTGAGTTCCTGTTGACGATACGGAACTTTTGGATACATCAACTCTGGTCTTTGTGACAGTTGATGTATCTACCTCTCGGCTCGTGGAGCGGACCCTCCGAACGAGCTTGCTGTATGCGGGAACCCTAGTGCTGGCTGCGACTGTTTCTGTGACTCCTACTGCTACGACTGCTACTGTGACTGCGACGACGACAGTACAGAGATCCTGTGTGGATTCGACGACGACAGTACAGAGATCCTGTGTGGATTCGACGACGACGACTTCATCACTCAGCGATCCTACGTGGATCAGTGCTACAGGTCCTGTGTGGGCCCGATCCTGTGTAGATTCGATGACGACGACTACAGCACTCAGCGATCCTACGTGGATCAGTGCTACAGGTCCTGTGTGGGCCCGATCCTGTGTGGGTCCGATCCTGTGTGGGTCCTTGCGCTCAGCGGTCCTGTGTGAACCAGCGCCTACAGGTCCTGTGTGGGCCCGATCCTGTGTGGGTCTTTTGCGGGGGTTAGTTACCTATCGATCCTTCGTGGGTCCGACGACTTAGATGGATCAGTGATCATCTTTATCGTCTTTGAAGAAGAATACCTGTGAGAGCTGAAACCTTTTGCTTTCCTGTGTGGATTGTGTTGTGCAATCCTGTGTGGATTACGTTTTGCTTTCCTGTGTGGATTGTGTTGTGCAATCCTGTGTGGATTACGTTTTGCTTTCCTGTGTGGATTGTGTTGTGCAATCCTGTGTGGATTACGTTTTGCTTTCCTGTGTGGAATACGTTTACTTTCCTGTGTGGACTGAGTTGTACTTGGACTCGGAGGTTGGAGCGTATTTGAATTTGATGACTTAGGTATATGTATGGGCATATACCTAAGCAGTGTCGGTTGTTACTTCGTGATTGTACCTTTCTTCGTGGTTTATCCTTTTTGGATTTGAGAGACCTTCAGGGGTCTCGGGGTCCCTACTGAGTAGCTTATACTCACCCCTGCACGGGCTTTGCCCGCACTGCGTTGTGTTGGTTGCAGACGACGGACAGCGTTGACCTTAGCTGAGGCTTGCAGAGCGGTACGGTACCCAGAGGTGGACCACTGGGCGGGACGTGCTCGGAGCGGACGACGGGACCCGTGGAGTAGAGGGGCTATCTGTACCCACCCTTCAGGTGGGATTTCCAGTGGACAGCTCGGTGTAGCGGCTTTTACCTTCAGTTGCTATTTTCCCTTTCGAGTTGTACTTTACTTTCATTTTGGGTTTGTATACTGGCCCATTTACTTTTTCGCACTTTCAGTTGTACTCTGCTTTTGTTTAGTGTTTACTTTCCTCTTGCTTACTCTGTGGTGTTTGTTTACTTTTCAAAGGCAATGCCTTCCCAATTTACTGGGATTTACGCCTTGGTGCTAGTCGCCAGCCCCTGGCCTATGGAAGGCGTGCTTGGGGTAGTCACGGCACGGACCCCGAGTTGGGCTTGTATTTCCGGCCCCTTTTTACTTTCCGCACTTTTAGTTGTACTCTGTTTTTGCTTAGTGTTACTTTCTGCTTGCTTACTCTGTGATGTTTGTTTACTTTACAAAGGCAATGCCTTCCCTTTTTACCGGGATTTACGCCTTGGTGCTAGTCGCCAGCCCCTGGCCTATGGAAGGCTGGCTTGGGGTAGTCACGGCACGGACCCCGAGGGCGGGTCGTGACAAGTGTTTACTCAATACTGTCTTTTTTATAACCTAAAACGAGACTAAAGTAAATGGGTGAGAATGATATGGGAAGTGGATGCATTTAAAGCTCGTGATCCATCTTTCAATTTATACATGTCTAGTGTAATCATCACCTTAGTCATGTCTTGTTTCTCATTCTCCTTGAAAACTTCTCAGAGATGAAACTTAATGTTATATCGTTCATGTCCTAATGTAGCGACCACAACTTGCAGTAGAGGTTGATGATAACATTATGACATAACAATCATATTCTCTATACATGAGTCTCCTCTAATAAATTTTACACCTTCGCTTCCTGAGGTTACTTAATTGGTATTGGGGACACCAGCACCTAGAATTTATGATATAGTAGTATTGTGGGAAAGTGCCTATATTACACATAAAAATTCATGCTGGTTTGGACATTTACATTGTCCATTATTTATCACAGTATTTCTTATTGTATAACTTTAAATTTTTATACAAAAAATAAAATTCTATAAGATTAGTACTTTTATCTTGATTACAAATTTAGACATTTTTATTAATTAATTAAATCTTTAAATATACCCCACTATTTTATTAAATTCTAGGAACCCTTTGTGCTAGAATTAGAATTCTATTTCACTTGAGTATTCTAGTGGAAAGGATCCATAAACCTCCTCTCATAGTCAAAAAGCTTTGGCTACACCACTACTTGGAGAGTTTAGGGTAGGCATTTCAATGACCAACCATTTAACTCGTGGTTCTTTGATCTGTTCAGTAAAGTCCTAAATTTAAAACTATAACATGATTTACTCAAAACTTGCCTCTAAGATGATAAAAAGTTAGATTTTTCTAATCCTTACTATCACTGTAGTTAATTCAATGCACCACTCTCATAAGAACTCCCCAGTAGTAAGAGGAACCCTCAACTTTGGCTGACAAGCACCCCAAAACCCCAGTTTTGCCAAAATTTGAATGATGGAATGAGATTATGAATGAATATTTCATTGAGGGTTTTATATATTTTTGTGAATAAATAAATAATTATCTATTTCATAAGCATGTTCCATGTGATCTCACTCACAATTGACTTTGAAATAAATAAAAATATATATTCATAATGTCACATGTTAATTTTATCTTTGCATGCCTGTTTATTATTCTATGTGATTGCGCGTAAACAACACATACACATAATAATAAACCATTCAAAAAAATGATGACATCGTCATGAGATGATACTAATGGTTGATCAATTTAGTGAATAATGGATCAAATATAGACCCAGGGGTTATACCTTCAGCCACATCATTTGCGACTCAAATTGCAGCACCTACCATTTGATGACTCAGACTCATATATGGTGTGTTACAATAACTCAGTGTGAAGTGCGCCACATGCTCATCTAGTTGTTATACAACAATACTCACTCGCAAGCGAGGGGGTCTCGAGAGAAAAAAAAAATAACTCTGAAAATGAACATGCAGACCCCATACAAATAATGACGCTTAGACAACATACAGAACACCATTTATTGAACAACACATTACAAATCATTGTAATAATAAATTAAATAAATGGACATGCAGACCCCCATACTTGTGGATGGCTATCTTAGGGAAAACCTGGTCTTGGCCAGATCTAGCAATCGACCAAAAGGACGGTGGTGGGAGGTTTCTTGGTGCATGGGTGCCAAGTAGGGTGTGGTCACCTGAGGCGCCAGCTATGGAGGGTGTTAGAGGTGCTCAAGGTAGGGTTGGCCTCCGCTGCAGCCCGGTGTAGCAGCCGGTGTGTGGGTCACATGAGGGATGGTCGGCCCACACCAGAGGAAAGTAACGGGGGTGCTCTGGACTAGCTGAGTTGAGGGAAGGTCGGTTGTGTTATCTCAACAATGATAGGGACATGCCGTAGGGGAGGAAGGACAGCTGGTAGGGTACCCCGCCCTTTTAATTTTTTGTAAAGATATTTTTGATAATTTAAAAATGTAGCGGTCCACTTATTAATTTCTTTTTCTCTATGCCCGTGACCCAGAAAAGTCGCTGCCCGTGTCAAGGGGATACTTTTTTTTGTTTGGATTCAGATGGGTTAAGCCACCCATATTAATAACCATCCATATTATTATTATTATAATATAATGTTTTCCAGCTTTGGTTGGAAAATCTTATTCTGGTCGCCCATCGTCCGGCATCCATTGGATTTCGTGCCGTTGAACGGGTTCATTTGATAATGGTCTTCCCGTACTAAAACATCAATTTATTTCCTAAAAAATAAACTTCAATCCACATTTATAACTTCTAATTGCTGAAACGTCGTCATCCAACCTCGAATTGAACCATCAGCAATGGTGTCAGATTGGAATGATGCCAAATTTAATGAAAATTTAATTTTTATTTGGATTAAAATATTCGCATGTTTCCCTGATACCAATTATAAGTACCATGCATGTAGCGGAATTAAAAAATTTACACAGAAAATATACATGGGGTCGTTTTCTTCAATGAAACTCTACCCAATCACCATCCAAGTATCTAGCGTGAGAAATTTTAAGCACAAAAATAAGACCATAAATACTTGGTTAGACCTTAAGTTGTTATTGATGTCACTACTAGAGAAATGGGCTTTGAATCCCCCTGACACGGGCGACCGCCTTTGGCGGTCGCTGGGCTTTAAAAAAAAGGCTTCGGCACCCCCTCGCCCCCTTCCCCTCGCGAAACCCTACCCTACGTCCCCTCCCCTCGATCGGCACCGTCTATCCCCCGTCGCCCTCCGCCCTCCGACCTCTGCCCCCTCCGGCTTCCGCCCCCTCCGCCCCCTCCGGCCTCCGGCCTCCGTCCTCCGCCCTCCGCCCTCCGCCCTCCGCCCCCTCGTTGCCCGTCCCCCATCTCCCGTCCCCTCGCCGCCCTCTGCTCCGGCTCTCCACCATCCCCCGTCCCCTCCCTCTCCGTCCCCCTCCCTCGCCGCACCGTTGTCGCCCCGTCCCCTCCCTCATCGTCCCCTCCTGTGTGGCACCGCCGCCGCCCGGTCCACTCCCTCCCCGCACGGCCACTGCTCGTCCCCTCCCCGCTGCCACCCATCCACTCTGGCTCCCTGCTGTCATATGTCCCCTCCCTCGTCATCCCACCCTCGTTGCACCGTCGCCACCTCACCGCCTCCACTCCTCCGGCTCACCGCCGCTGCCTGTCCCCTCTATCGCCGCACCGTCTCTGGCTCCGGCTCCCCTCCGCTACCTCTCCTCTCCTCCGCAGCACCGCCTTCAGCTCCCCTCCCTTCCAGGTTTGTAGCACAATCAGATATGACATGAGCTTTCACTTACATTCTATTATCTATTCTCTTGTTTATTATTCAGAGATATAATTTGATTATTTTATCAATGGTCCACAAGCAATTGGTTAGTATTTATTTTAAATATATTTGATATGAAAAATGCATGTAATAAGTCTTGTGTAAATGTTTGTTATACAGATATTATTATGGATAAGAGTTGGATTGATCTTCCAAATCGAACGTCTAGAGAATATTTCAATGGAATTATGCAGTTTATTGACTTCACCAGGGGATTTGAAAGTGACTATATTAGTTGTCCATGTAGAAAATGTGCTAACAGATATCAATTAAAACGAGATATTGTGACACCTATTCTTTAACAGTTCAGACACATCATTCGACATGCTGTTGGTGTTATTGAAAAAGGTTCTTCCTGTCGACGCTAAGATTCTTGAGTTGTATTACCATGCTCGTAATTTGACATAGAACTTAGGTTTTACATATGAGACCATAGATGCATGTTCAAACAACTGTATGTTGTTTAGAAAGGAAACTACCCATTTGGATATTTGTACGGTTTGTGGCGCTTCCAGGTGGAAAGAGAACAGGAGAAATCAGACTCATCAAAGTCAGATTGATATACAGGGGAAACTGATTATCGTAAAGCAAATGTGTTACTTTCCCCTTAAATCGAGGTTTAAAAGATTTATTATGTCATCTAAAGTTTCTAATTTAATGAGATGACATGCCGAAAGAATTCGTGATAGTGATATTTTATCCCACCCGGCAGACTCTCATGGATGGAATGATTTTGATAAGAGACATCCCGACTTTGTTAAAGATGTTCGTAGTGTCCGATTGGGGTTGGCAGCAGATGGTTTCAATCCATTCAAGTCTATGGTTGGTGCAACTCATAGCACATGGCTCGTGGTGTTGGTTCTGTATAATCTTCCTTTGTGGCTTTGTATGAAGTAACAATTTATATTACTTTCCACTCTTATAGATGGACCTAGAAGTCCGGGGGATAAGATTGATATTTACCTTCAGCCATTGATTGATGAGTTGAATGAGTTTTGGGGCGATGGTGTGATGACTTATGATTGTGAAACGAATGAAATCACAAACTGCATGCTGCTTTATTGTGGACAATCAATGATTTCCCGGCTTATGCAAATTTATCAGGCTGGAGTACAAAAGGGGAATTTTCTTGCCAATGTTGCAATAAAAGTAAAAAATCTGTATGGCTTAAACATTCTAAAAAATGGGCATACACGGGTCACCGACGTTTTC
This sequence comes from Viscum album, assembly GCA_963277665.1. Lineage (NCBI taxonomy): Eukaryota > Viridiplantae > Streptophyta > Magnoliopsida > Santalales > Viscaceae > Viscum > Viscum album. The sequence continues at coordinate 871,488,989 of OY728135.1, read as the reverse complement.
TCTCCCCTCAGCACAGGTTCAGAAAGGATAGAGTGACATTTGATGGTTCTAGAGAGTTCAGCCCAACACCAAAGATCATGACAGGAGTCGAAATGTTATCGAAAATTGAGTAAGAAAACATCTGCACAGTATATGAAATTTAGGATTTGGTGGCTCATCCATTACGTAATATTCGTGCTACGGGTAGGCAACGCAGTCACAATTGGAAAAAGAAAGGTATTTTTTATAGTCTTCTGTATTGGAAAACTAACATGCTAAGACATAATTTGGATGTCATGCACATTGAAAAAAATGTTTGTGATAACATATTGTGGACAATTTTAGGTGTTAATAGAAAATCAAAGGACCATGTTAATGCACATCGTGATTTGGAAGAAATGAGTTTAAGGAAACAGTTGCATTTACAGTTAGCTGAGGGAAACAAGGCATATATGTCTACTTCATATCATACAATGACTACAAAGGAGAAAGAGATATTTATTTCCATTTTGAAGATGCTTAAGGTGCCTGATTGTAACTCCCCGACCCTAGTTACCCAAAGTCGGTGCTTTATTACATAACATTGGCATGATCACAAAAGATCAAGTCTCAAAAGACCGATTAGTTTAGTAGCCTTGGAAGTACTAGATACATTCATAAGGTTTACATTACATCATAAAATGGAAAACTACAACAACATTGTTTCCATAGACAATAATGAGATCCCATAGACTATCCCTGTAGGTCAGTCATAATATACTTCTTCGTATCCTGAGAAAAATAAAACATAGAAAGGGGTGAGCTCAGATGCTCAGTAAGGATGACAATATAGAGGAAACTTTCATAAATAAGCATAAACATTTAAGGAAATGTATAAAACTAAAACAAAAGCCTTTTCAACATAAACTTCATCATAATATGGCAAATATAAATCAAAATAATGTCATTTACTTACTCACATTGATATTCTACTAGTCGAATAATCACATGCAATATCAATAGCCACTTTCATAATGATGAAATGCATAATGTCAGACTTTCATAACCACATAGTCAAGGCCTTGTGATAATACTACAAATAAGATTTTGTCAAGGCCTTTTGCCAAGGCACTAGTTTGTCTCATGAGACCTACCGATGCATCAAGGAGCTATAACGGGCTCCACTCGTCACATACTAAGTCCAATGCATTCCTCATATGAAAAGGTTTAAACATAACATAAACATTCGTATTAAAACTAGCATACAAAATGTCAATACTTTATCCATAAACCATAAATGGTGTAAAAATAACATATCCACAATCAAGCATATCACAAAACCTTCAATACAATATGGAAGTTTTGTGTCATAATAAATCAACTTTAAATAAGCTTAAAATTCATCAAAGGATGTTGACATAGATGAAATCAAAACATTTTTTAGGTAAATATCTCTTTCTATTTTGAAATCATTTAAGATTCACATAATTATAAAGAAAACATTTATTTTGAAAAAATATTCTTAAAAGCTTGTAGGGGAAGCTTTAAAGATGTTATAACGGCAGAAAATAGCCACACATTCTTACCTTAATTTTTTCGAAAAGGTCATAAAGTAACTTCACTACTAGAGAAATGGGCTTTGGAGCCCCCTGACACGGGCGACCACCTTTGGTGGTTGCTGGCCTTAAAAAAAAGATTCGGCACCCCCGCCCCCTCCCCTTGTGAAACCCTACCCGCGTCCCGCCGCCTGTCCCCCGTCGCCTTCCATCCTCCGCCCTCGCCGCCCGTCCCCTCGTCACACTCCGCCCTCCGCCCCCTCCGGCCTCCGCCCCCTCCACCCTCCAGCCTCCGCCCTCCGGCCTGCGCCCTCCGCCCTCCGCGCTCTACCCACCGCCCCCTCCGCCCGCCGCCCCCTCCGCCCTTCGCCCTCCGCACTTCGCTCTCCAGCCTCCGCCCCTTCAGCCCTCGGCCCTCAACCCTCAGCCCTCCTCCCTCCGCCCCTTCCCTGCCCATCCCTCGTCCCTTCGCCGCCCTCCGCTCTAGCTCTCTGCCATTCCCCGTCCCCTCCCGCTTTGTCCCCCTCCCTTGCCTCACTGTCGCTGCTCGTCCCCTCCCTCACCATCCCCTCCCATGTGGCACCGCTGCCGCCCAGTCCCCTCCCTCCCTGCACGCCCGCTGCTCATCCCCTCATCGCTACCGCTCGTCCACTCCGGATCTCCGCTATCCTCTGTCCCCTCCCTCATCGTCCCACCCTCGCTGCACCATCACCACCTCACCGCCTCTTCTCCTTCAGCTCTCCGCCACCGCCGCCGCCCGTCCCCTCCCTCGCCGCACTTTCTCTGGCTCCGGCTCCCCTCCACTACCTCTCCTCTCCCCCGCAGCACCGCCTTCGTCTCCCCTCCCTTCCAGGTTTGTAGCACAATCAGGTATGACATGACACATACTTTCACTTACATTCCATTATCTATTCTCTTGTTTATTATTCAGAGATATAATTTGATTATTTTATCAATGGTCCACAAGCAATTGGTTAGTATTTATTTTAAATATATTTGATATGAAAAATTCATGTAATAAGTCTTGTGTAAATTTTTGTTATACTGATATTATTATGGATAAGAGTTGGATTGATCTTCTAAATCGAACATCTAGAGAATATTTCAATGGAATTATGCAGTTTATTGACTTCACCAGAGGATTTGAAAGTGACAATATTAGTTGTCCATGTAGAAAATGTGCTAACAGATATCAATTAAAACAAGATACTGTAAGGGAGCACCAATTCTTTAACGGGTTTCTGAAAAATTATAAGAGTTGGACTCATCATGGAGAAGAATATGTTCATTGTCAAAATACGGATGCAGTTCAGATGGATGTTGATGCAAGGATGAATGATCCAATGCATTAAATGCTTACTGGAATGGTACGTGGGTTGGATCCTGAAGGCATGGACACCCATAATCTTGAGATCGGTGAGATAAATCTTCGCACTAGTGTAGATCGTGACTAGAGGAGTATTATGAAGCACTTGATGATGCAAAAACATAATCATATTCTGGATGTACTTCTTACAATAAATTTTCATTTATCGCGGAGTTGTTGCATTTGAAGACCTTGAATCAGTGGTCAGACACATCATTCAACATGTTGTTGGTGTTATTGAAAAAGGTTCTTCCTGTCAACGCTAAGATTCCCGAGTCGTATTACCATTCTCATAAGTTGACAGAGAACTTAGGTTTTACATATGAGACCATAGATGCATGTGCAAACAACTGTATGTTGTTTTTAAAGGAAACTGCCCATTTGAATATTTGTACGGTTTGTGGCGCTTCTAGGTGGAAAGAGAACAGAGGAAATCAGACTCATCAAAGTCAGATTGCAATACAGGGGAAACCGATTGCCGTAAAGCAAATGTGTTACTTTCCCCTTAAATCAAGGTTGAAAAGATTTTTTATGTCAACTAAAGTTTCTAATTTAATGAGATGGCATGCAGAAAGAATTCATAAAAGTGATATGCTAACCCACCCGGCAGACTCTCATGCATGGAAGGATTTTGATAAAAGACATCCAGACTTTTCTAAAGATGTTCGTAATGTCCGATTGGGGTTGGCAGCAGATGGTTTCAATCCATTCATGTCTATGGTTGGTGTAACTCATAACACATAGTCCGTGGTGTTGGTTCCGTATAATATTCCTTGGTGGATTTGTATGAAGCAACAATTTATATTAATTTCCACTCTTATTGATGGACCTAGAAGTCCGAGGGATAATATTGATGTTTACCTTCAGCCATTGATTGATGAGTTGAATGAATTTTGCGGCGCTGGTGTGATGACTTATGACTGTGAAATGAATGAAATGTTCAAATTGCAGGCTGCTTTATTGTGGAAAATCAATGACTTCCCGACTTATGAAAATTTATCAGGCTGGAGTACAAAAGAGGAATTTGCTTTCCAATGTTGCAATAAAAGTAAAAAATATGTATGGCTTAAACATTCCAAGAAATGGGCATACTTGGGTCACATACGTTTTCTCTCCCCTCAGCACAGGTTCAGAAAGGACATAGTGACATTTTATGGTTCTAGAGAGTTCAACCCAGCACCAAAGATCATGATAGGAGTCAAAATATTATCGAAGATTGAGGAAGAAAACATCTGCACGGTATCTGAAATTCAGGATTTGGTGGCTCATCCATTATGTAATATTCGTGCTACGGGTAGGCAACGCAGTCATAATTGGAAAAAGAAAAGTATTTTTTATAGTCTTCCGTATTGGAGAACTAACATGCTAAGGCATAATTTGGATGTCATGCACATTGAAGAAAATGTTTGTGATAAAATATTTTGGACCATTTTAGGTGTCAGTGGAAAATCAAAGGACCATGTTAATGCACGTCGTGATTTGGAAGAAATGGGTTTAAGGAAATAGTTGCATTTACAATTAGCTGAGGGAAACAAGGCATATATGCCTGCTGCACTGTATATGATGACTACAAAGGAGAAAGAGACATTTCTTTCCATTTTGAATATGCTTAAGGTGCCTGATGGTTACTCTTCTGATATTTCAAAGTGTGTGAATCTGACGAGAAGGACATTGCAATGGTTGAAATATCATGACAATCACATACTACTTCAGAAGTTGATTCCAATCGCAATTTGTGATTGTTTATCCCCCAATGTTGTTCAGCTGTTGATTGAGATGGGTAATTTTTTTAGACATCTTTGTTTAAGAAATCAATGAATGAGTGATTTAAAAAGTTTGCAGGACTGAATTATACTTACGCTTTTTTACTTTGAGAAACTATTTACCCCATCATTTTTCGATGTTATGGTCCACTTGACAGTGCACCTAACTGATGATGTAATGGCTGCTGGTCCAATGCAATTCAGGTGGATGTATCCTATTGAGCAGTATTTGAGTACAATGAAACGATTTGTATGCAACAGAGCTCATTCGGAGGCATCAATAGCCAATGATTATTTGATGGATGAGTTTACTACTTTTTGTGAAGAATATCTTACGGATGTTGAAACAAAATTAGATAAGCCCTCTTAGATTCATGATGGTCCAGTTGGAGAAGGAACCATATTTGATATGGACAACATCAAGTGGATACAAGCACAACGATATATCTTGTTTAATACTCCATCAGTTGCACCATTAATGCAGTAAGTATCTTATCACTTTTATTGTTTAACTTTTATATGTTTTGTTTGCATAAGTTGATCATTTAAACATCGCGTTATCATTTGTAGGAAACACATTTATGAGATGAAAGAAGATATGTATCATGGGACTGAGTATCAAATTCAACAATCTCATTATGCATCATTTCATGATTGGTTCAAGGATTATGTACGTGTAAATTTATTTTCATTACGAGTGAAGTATTATAATAATTTCTTTCTTCACAAATAATTATTGAATTATATGAATTATATAGGTTCATAAGTTGAGGGAGTTAGGGGACCCCACGCTAACTGAAGAATTTATCCAAATGGCTGAGGGTCAATCTATAACGGCTCATCATTATAAAGCTATAGATGCTAATGGTTTTCAATTTCACATTAAACATGTTGATGACAAACAAGCAACACAAAACAGTGGAATCAGTTGTCCATTTGTTGATTCTGGTTATTACTATGGTCAATTGATAGACATCATTGAAGTTGTATACACACACAGGTTGAAGTACATATTGTTAAAGTGTAATTGGGTCGATCCAGTGTGTGGATGTAAATTCAATCAATATCAGTTTTCATTGGTGAATTTTAACTATATGTTATATAGAAATGAATGAGTTGATAATGAACCTTTCATTTTGACATCACAAGTGGAACAAGTATTCTTTGTTACCTTGCCTTCGAATCCAAGTTGGCAAGTTGTTGTGAAAATGACCCGACAAGGAGTGTTTTTATTTGAACAAGATGAACCCGAGACTGTTCCATTTGTTTCCCAACAACTTGATCAACATACCGTAGTTCAACTTGAAGAAGATATTTATTGGGTTAGAGCGGTCGTTGAAGGAGAAACGGTCGATTTTCATGCTTAATGAAAGGTATAATTATTTTCCCGCTATTCAGTGTTGAATTTACTAGGATATCATAAATTATCTAACCATTTTATAAATCCTTGTAAGTTTTAATCCTCACTTTTGGAAGTTTATTCATTTATAAATATTTAGGTTGATTTCTCTTTTTGTATCTTCATGTTATTGTCGGTGTATCTTCCCATTGAGGTATTCTTCATTTGATTCATGTTTTTCTTGGATTTTTATTAATTCAATCTAAAATTTGGCTATGCATTGATTGGTTTTGTACATAATTTGTATATCTATTTTATTAACTTTCTGATTTTTTAAAATCCATTCACAACTAATTATTAAATCCATTTTTGTTTGATTAACAACTTTACAAGTTTGATTTTTTTAAAAACAATCCAATTTATCTTTTGGACACTTTGGATAGTCCCCTTAGTAATGTTTTCTATGACTGCAGGCATGTTAGGGAAAGAGGCAGCAGATCCACATCATCCATCTGATCCATCTATGTCTCAAGGCTTAGGTATGTTTGAATTTCATTGTGTCTATTCTTTATGTAATTGATAAACACAAACACACACACACAGACATATATTTATAACATCTGTCAAATTATATATAAAATTGTTTTCAATATGATCAGACTCGACTGGTTATTCCTCTCGCAAGAGAGGCCCTGGTTGTGGCATTTTATCATGGAATTCTGACACTGTGTTTGATGTTTCCTTTGATGAGCTATTTCATCATGTGGTATTGAATGCCTCTACATTTATTCTTCAGTTAGGTCATATCATACGTGACCCTCATTGATTTCCATTGACCACATGTGACTGGGCATCTATCCCTCAGGACACATTAGATCGTCTTTGGAGGGAGGTTCAGGTAAAAAAACCATTTTACTTTCTTCCCTATGTATAAACAATACTAACATATGTGATTTTTTCATTAATAAAAAAATTTGAAAGTATGCCCCGATGAGTTTCGGCTCGTGTGTATAAGAAAATGCAGTAAGATGTGGAAAGATTATAAAGGCAAAGTCAATAGGGACCACTGGGTACTAAATGTGGGTGCCCCTGACATTCTGGAAAAAGTCCGAAGAGGTGTCCTCCTGGTTCAGTGGCATGACTTAGTTGTATATTAGTCTATTGAGGGTGTTGTGGTTTGTATATTTATTTTGGTATATATATTTTCAAGAATGTGTGATTTGTTTGAAATTTGAATTAATTGAATGTAGGAGGTGTCAGCACGCCATTCTAAGATTCAAGCATGGCAGGGACCACCTCACAGGCTCGGGACTCATCACATGTCTCAGATCCGAAATGAGGAATTTATTATTCATTCTTTAATTTATTAATTAATATGGTTTTGTGTTTATATTCTATTCATATACAGTTACAGGAGAAAGGTGCATCGATTGATAAAATGTCGGTGTGGATGAGGACTTGTGATCGCAATGATTCAGAGGTTGTAGCAACGATAGTAAGTGCTTGTACTCAGTACCAATACTTACATTAATTTGTATATTAACATGTATATGTATATATATTTAAACATTTAATATGCTCAATTTGAAGCTGAGTTAGAGTAGCTTCCAAAGGACCAACGATAGCTTCCCATGCGAAGGGATGAGATCTTTCGTCGCATTATTGGTCAAGACGGGCATGGATATAGTTTGACCCATGGAACAAGGATTCCCCATTCTATAGTATCACACACTATGGTTGTCGGTCCTGCTGTTGCTTAGATGACATAGCAGTTGTCAGATTTCGAGGCACGGCTGCGCGCTTCTGAAGAGATAAAGGCACAATTGATCGCTGAGGTTATAGCACTACGAGAATATGTGTGTCCAGGTGATGGTGAAGGGGATCATACGACAAAGGTTTATACTGTATTTATTTATTTAATTTATATTATTTTTGTTATGAAAATATTCATAATTTTTATTTGTTGTAGGCCCTTGGCCCACCGGATGGAGGTAGCAATCATGACCACGCATGACGCATTATATTCACAAGGTGTATTTCTTTTTTTATTGGTGGGGTTGTTATTGATGTTTAGGTTGGGTTCCTAGTGATATTTATTGAGATTTTGGGGTATCGTGTGTGTTTTGACCTTATGCAATGTTTTTGTGCACGAATTGATAAGTAACCATGAAACTGATTAATGATTTGGATATTTTTAGTTCATTTTATTCTTTTATGTTTTCAATTGCATGTACTGTGAATAGTTTTGAAAAACCATGTGATTCCTAATAGAAACCATGGAACTTTTTTTTGGTGAATGAGCTCAGGTTCACTATTTTTAGGCCCCTGGCCCACCTCGGACAGCCCCCCCCACACCCCGGAATTTATTAGGAAAATTGACCATTAGTTCATTAGGGCAATTGTTTATTAGGCTGTTAGGCCATTAGGGAAATTGGCCAGTTGGCCAATTGTCCAATTGGATGTAGGCCAAATGGCCATTAGGCCATTATGCCATTATTCCAATTGTACAACTACACAATAGGTCATTATTCCAATTGTTTGTTAGGCCACTATGCCATTAGGGAATTAGGGCATCAGGTGAATTGGTAAATGAGATAATTTGACATTGGGTCATTATAAAAATTGACCTTTAGGCCATTAGGATAATTTATCGTTACTCCATTAGTCCAATTGGACATTAGAACAATTAGTCATTATGCCCCCACCCCGGACACCCCCACCCCCGGACAGCGCCCCCACCCCAGATAGCCCCCCCCACTGGACACCCCCCCACGAACGCATTTCAAGCGTGACAAACACTTAAAAAACACATAGTCAGCCGTGCCGCACAAACCACATGACCTAATGATTTGTCGTCTCATTGTACACCTGAATGATAATAATTAGGGTGTTTTCCTGTGTTTTCAAGTCATGCCGATGTCATTCGGTATGCATTTGACCTTTAAACGCATGTTTTGGCCATTTACGACATGTGACGTGCACTTTCGGTCACCACGGCCAAACGACACCTCCGATTGACATGTTGCCAACAAGAACATTTCACAATTCACCCACCCTTTGTTTTCATCTGATTTCATGGCATTTCGAGGTCGTTTGGCCTATTTTAATCACCCCACGCACGCTTTTCAAACGTGCCAAAATGGCATGTAACGGTCAAATTCAGAGAAAAGGTGCTCATAATGACTTGAAATCACACAAAAACAATATGAATATTATTCTTGACATTTAGAAGGAGACGACACGTCAATCAGATGTGTGGTGTTCGCTATACGACCGAATATGCTGTTTTGAATAGTTCGACGCGCTCTAAAAGGGCGCGTTGGGTGGTCAAAACCAGCTGAACGACCTTGGAATTCCATTAAATAATACTACAACAACCGTGGTGTAAATTGTGAAATGGTCGGGTAGACGAAATGTCAATTGGAGGTGTCGTTTGACCGCGATGACCAGAAACGCATTTCTGGGGTCATAAAACGCCAAAACAGCATGTAACGGTTGAATTCAGAGAAAAAGTGATCATAATGACTTGAAATCACATGAAAACAATATGAATATTATTCGTGACATGTAGGATGAGACGACACGTCTATCGGACGTGCGATGTGCACGGTAAGACCGAATATGCTCTTTTGAATAGTTCAGCACGCTCTAAAAGGGTGTGTTGGGTGTTCAAAACTGACCGAATGACTTCAGAATGCCTCGAAATCATTCAAAAACAACCGTGGTGTGAATTTTGAAATGGTCAGGTAGACAACACGTCAATTGGAGGTGTCGTTTGACTGCGGTGACTGGAAACGCATTTCAGGGGTCATAAAACGCCAAAACGGCGTGTAACGGTCTAATTCAGAGAAAACATGCTCAGAATGACTTGAAATCACACTAAAACAATAGGAATAATATTCGTGACATGTAAGAGGAGATGGTATGTCAATCGGATGTGCGGTGTGCGCGGTACGACCGAATATGCTGTTTTGAACAGTTCTACACGCTTTAAAAGGGCCGTTGGGTGGTCAAAACCGGACGAACAAACTCGGAATTCCATGAAATAATATTAAAACAACCATGGTGTAAATTGTAAAATTTTAGGGCATACTTCACATCAATCGTATGTGTCATTTTACCATGGTGACCAGAAACACATTTCTAGGGTCATAAAACGCCAAAACGGCGTGTAACGATCGAATTCAGAGAAAACGTTCTCAAAATGACTTGAAATCAGACAAAAAAATAGGAATAATATTCATGACATGTAGGAGGATACGAAAAATAAATCGGACGTGCGGTGTGCGTGGTATGACCGAATATGCTGTTTTGAACAGTTCGGTGCGCTTTAAAAGGACGCGTTGGGTGGTCAAAACCAGCCGAACGACCTCAGAATACCATGAAATAATACGACAATAACCGTGGTGTGAATTTTGAAATGGTTGGGTAGACGGTACATCAATTGGAGGTGTCGTTTGACCTCGGTGACTAGAAATTCATTTCCGGGGTCATAAAACGCCAAAACGGCGTGTAACGGTCGAATTAAAGGAAAACATACTCAGAATAAATTGAAATCAAACGAAAACAATAAGAATATTATTCTTGGTATGTAGAAGAATACGACACATCAATTGGACATGCGGTGTGTGCGATATGACCAAATATGCTGTTTTGAACAGTTCAGCGAGCACTAAAAGGGCACGTTGGGTGGTCAAAACTAGCTGAACGACCTCGGAATGCCATGAAATCATACAACAACAACCGTGGTGTGAATTGTGAAATTTTCAGACAGACGGAACATCAATTGGATGTTTCATTTGACCGTGGTAACTGGAAACGCATTTCCGGGGTCATAAAATGCCAAAACGGCATGTAACGGTCAAATTCAGAGAAAACTTGCTCAGAATGACTTGAAATCACACAAAAATAAATAGGAATAATATTCTTGACATGTAGGGGGAGACGATATTTCAATTGGATGTGCGGTGTGTGCAGTATGACTGAATATACTGTTTTGAACAGTTCGACGCGCTCTAAAAGGGCGCGTTGGGTGGTCAAAACAAGCCGAACGACCTCGGAATTCCATGAAATCACACGACAACAACCGTGGTGTGAATTTTAAAATGGTTGGGTAGACAACATGTCAATCAGAGGTGTAGTTTGACCACAGTGACCGGAAACACATTTTCGGGGTCATAAAACGTCAAAACAGCGTGTAATGGTGGAATTCAGAGAAAACGTGCTCAAAATGACTTGAAATTACAAGAAAAAAATAGGAATAATATTCGTGACATGTTGGAGGACACGACACATCAATTGGACATGCGGTGTGCGCGGTACGACCGAATATACTATTTTGAACAGTTCATGTTAAAACCAGTCGAACAATCTCGGAATGCCATGAAATGATATTAAAACAACCGTTGCGTGAATTGTGAAATGTTCGGGCAGAAAATACGTCAATCAGAGGTTTCATTTGACCGCGGTTACCGGAAATGCATTTCCGGGGTCATAAAACGCCAAAACAGCGTGTAATGGTTGAATTCAGAGAAAACGTACTCAGAATGACTTAAAATCACAAGAAAAAAATAGGAATAATATTCGTGACATGTAGGAGGAGACGAAATGTCAATCAGACGTGCGGTGTGCACGGTACGACCGAATAAGCTGTTTTGAAAAGTTCGACGCGCTCTAAAAGGGCGCATTGGGTGGTCAAAACCAGCCAAATGACCACATAATTCCATGCAATCATACGAAAACAACTGTGGTGTGAATTTTGAAATGGTAGGGTAGATGACACGTCAATTGGAGGTGTCGTGTGACCGTGGTGACCGAAAATGCATTTTCGGGGTCATAAAACGCCAAAACGGCATGTAACGATCGAATTCTGAGAAAGCGTTCTCAAAATGAATTGAAATCACACAAAAACAATAGGAATAATATTCGTGACATGTAGGAGGAGACAACACGTCAATTGGACGTGCGGTGTGCATGGTACGACCGAATATGCTGTTTTGAACAGTTCGACGCGCTCTAAAAGGGCGCGTTGGGTGGTCAAAACCAACTGAACGTTCTCAGAATTCCATGAAATCATATGACAACAACCGCAGTATAAATTTTTAAATGGTTGGGTAGACGGAATGTCAATTGGAGGTGTTGTTTGACCGCGGTTACCAGAAATACATTTCTAGGGTCATAAAACGCCAAAACGGCATGTAACAGTCAAATTAAGAGAAAAGGTACTCGGAATGAATTAAAATCACACAAAACCAATATTTAATATTATTTGTGACATGTAGGAGGAGATGACATGTCAATCGGATGTGCGGTGTGCGTGGTACGACCGAATATACTATTTTGAACAGTTCGGTGCGATCTAAAAGGGCGCGTTGGGTGGTCAAAACAAGCCAAATGACCTCAGAATGCTATGAAATCATACGAAAACAACCGTGGTGTGAATTTTAAAATTTTTGAGTAGAGATTATTTCAATCGGAGGTGTCGTTTAACCACGGTAACCGGAAACGCATTTCTGGGGTCAAAAACTGGGTGTAACGGTCGAATTCAGAAAAAACGTGCTCAGAATGACTTGAAATCACACAAAGACAATATGAATATTATTCGTGATATGTAGGAGGATATGACACATAAATCGGACGTGTGGTGTGCGCGGTATGACCGAATATGCTGTTTTGAACAGATCAGCACGCTCTAAAAGGGCGCGTTGGGTGGTCAAAACCAGCCGAACGATCTCAGAATGCCATGAAATCATATGAAAATAATCATGGTGTGAATTATAAAATGGTCGAGGAGATGACACATCAATCAGAGGTGTCGTTTGACCGCAGTGACCGGAAACGTATTTCCGGGGTCACAAAATGCCAAAATGGCGTGTAACAGTCGAATTCAGAGAAAACATGCTCAGAATGACTTGAAATCACACAAAAACAATAGGAATTATATTCTTGACATGTAGGAGGAGGAAACACATCAATCGGACGTGTGGTGTACACGATATGACCGAATATGCTGTTTTGAACAGTTCGACGCTCTCTAAAAGAGCGCGTTGGGTGGTCAAAACCAGTCGAATGACCTCGTAATTCCATGAAATCATACTATAACAACCATGGTGTGAATTTTGAAATGGTTGGGTAGACGGCATGCCAATCAGAGGTGTTGTTTGACCGCGGTGACCAGAAATGCATTTCTGGGGTCATAAAACGCCAAAACGGCGTGTAACGGTCGAATTAAGAGCTAATGTGCTTAGAATGGCTTGAAATCACACAAAAAAATATGAATATTATTCGTGGAATGTAGGAGGATATGACATGTCAATCGGACGTGCGGTGTACGGGGTACGACCAAATATACTGTTTTGAACAGTTCGACGCGCTCTAAAAGGGCGCGTTGGGTGGTCGAAACTAGGAAAATGACCTCAGAATGCCATGAAATCATACGACAAAAACCATGGTGTGAATTGAGATATGTTCAGGTAGACGACACGTCAATAAGAGGTTTCGTTTGACCGCGATGACCAGAAATGCATTTCTGGGGTCAGAAAATGCCAAAACGGCGTGTAACGGTCGAATTTAGAGAAAACATGATCAGAATGACTTGAAATCACACGAAAACTATAGGAATAATATTTGTGACATGTAGGAGGAGACAACACATCAATCAGACGTGCGGTGTGTGCGGTACAACCAAATATGCTATTTTGAACAGTTCGACGCGCTCTAAAAGGGCGCGTTGGGTGGTCAAAACCAATCGAATGACCTCATAATTCCATGAAATCATAAAAAAACAACTGTGGTGTGAAATTTGAAATGGTTGAGTAGACTTCATGTCAATCAGAGGTGTTGTTAGACCGCCGTGACCGGAAACGCATTTCCGGGGCCATAAAACGCCAAAACAGTGTGTTACAGTCGAAGTAAGAGAAAACATGCTCAGAATGACTTGAAATCACACAAAACAATAAGAATATTATTTGTGACATGTAAGAGGAGATGGAATGTCAATCGGACATGCAGTGTGCATGGTACATCCGAATATGCTCTTTTGAATAGTTCGGTGCGCTTTAAAAGGGTGCGTTGGGTGGTCAAAACTAGCCGAGCGACCTTAGAATGTGATGAAATCATACAACAACAACTTTGGTGTGAATTGTGAAATGGTCGGGCAGATGGTTTGTCAATCGGAGGTGTCGTTTGACCGTGGTGACCAGAAATGCATTTCCAGGGTCATAAAACGCCAAAACGGTATGTAACAGTCGAATTCAGAGCAAACATGCTCAGAATGACTTGAAATCACCCAAAAATAATAGAAATAATATTCGTGACATATAAGAGGAGACGACACATCAATCGGGCGTGCGGTGTGCGTGGTATGACCGAATATGCTGTTTTGAACAGTTTTACGTGGTGTGCGTGAAGAGCATTCCTTTTTAGACCACAAAAAACTTCCATAAGCTAAATCAAAGACTCTAAAAAAGAAAAAAAATCCAAAAATGATAAAATTTCTTAAATTGGGGGTTTTAAATTATTATAGCACCCATAATTTGATGTCAGATTTAATTTTATTATATATATATTAATTGAATAAATATGTTTAACTTATGTTTGTTTTGTTTAGTTGTTTTTTTGTATCTTATTGTAAGTTTATTGAAGCAGAAGATTGAAATGGATTTGGATCGATGAAGCACGTTTGTCATTTATTGTTTATGATGATCTTGATGTATATGTGGTTTGAAATTTGTTTTTTTATGATTTTTACCCTGTTTTTGTTGATTGGGAACTGCAAATTTTTTGTTTAAAAAAAAACTCAGGGATAGCGACTGCCATTGGCGGTTACTATAGCTCGGCCGAGCATCAGAATAGCAACTGCCATTGGCGGTCGCTGTAGCTCGGCCGAGAATCAGTACAACGACTTCCAATGGCGGTCGCTTTTGTTCGGCTGAGCAATAGGTCAGCGACCGCCTGGCGGTCACTGTAGGCCGGATTTTCATCCTCCTTCAGCGACCGCCAATGGCGGTCGCTGTAGGCCTACTACAACAGGCCTAAAGTGACCCCCATTGGGGGTCACTATAGGCCATTAGCGGCCACTATTGGTGTTCGTTAATGACCAAATTTTCAGTAGTGCTTGTTGGAAAACGACATAAAGATTTCTTTCAAACCATTTTATAAAAAGTCAAACAAGGGTATAAATGAATTTAAACCATAGTCTAGTAAATAGTAAAAATGTTTTGGAATAAATTTTTATGAAACATGGGTGTGGATGATAAAGAGGTCCCGGTAGATACTTACGTAAAAACAACCTCAAATAATAAAGAGATTGTGAAATTAACCCTTACCTTGTACTTTTCCTTGGTCGAGGGTAGGTTAACCTCCTGTACCCGAGTGGTAAGGGCTCCTGCTTGGCATCCAAGAGACCCGGGTTCAAAACCAGGTAGAGGCAAATTTCTGGGTTACTGTAGCAGTTTCTGTAGCAGTTACTGTTCGGCACTGTAGCAGCCAGAACTATTCACCCGATTTAGTCCTTCAGGCCACTGGTTTGGGCCTACGGGTTTACAGGGCCTTCGGGTCATCAAAGGCCTTCGGGCCACAGGGCCTTCAGGTCAAGTAGACCATAGATTAGCCCAGTTCACACAGAATAGGCCCCAGAAGAGGATTAGAGCAACAGGAGTAGCAGCCACCAGATGCAGAGCTAACCAGATTGGAGAATGAGAGGGTATGACAACCGCCATCGGGACCAGGCACCGTGCAGCATTGTACGGGGCAATGCTAGCAGATCTGCAATGTAAGGTGGGAGCTAGGTGATCAATGACGCAGAAAGCTGGGGAGGGACAGTTCAACTGGGCTAGGTCTACGAGTCATGTATTGGGCATGGTATGCCTCTAGGCCTTCAGGTCATGTATTGCGGGTTTTTCGGCCTTGTGCCTTGGGCCTACGGGTCATGTACGGGTTTGCCTTCAACCCTTAAAAGGGGGATTATCCATAATAAAA
This sequence comes from Viscum album, assembly GCA_963277665.1. Lineage (NCBI taxonomy): Eukaryota > Viridiplantae > Streptophyta > Magnoliopsida > Santalales > Viscaceae > Viscum > Viscum album. The sequence continues at coordinate 871,473,029 of OY728135.1, read as the reverse complement.
TAAAAATGGCCTTCGAGCCATTTAGGGTAACGCAATAACTTGCACTACATGCAACACTGAGTTCAAGCGCACCACGACTTACCAAACTAGCCGTTCAAAAGCAGTTATGAATAGTATTAACTAAAATTTGAACTTTATATAATCCTTATAATTTTACAATTCATATTATGAGTTTCTTAGACATAATTTAAGAACAAATTCACTTTTTTTTTTCAGACAAAAGAATTATTTTTCAAAAATTGCAATTTTAGCACCCTTTATTTTCAAACCCTTTTTAAATCCAATATTTGAAACTTTTATATATTCAATTTGAAAAAATAAACTTCTTCTTTAGAATCGGGACATAATAATTTAGTTTCCATAATTTTTTGGTGTTTTTCTGATAACTTTCATATTTGGATGAATAGTGAGAAATACTATATTTTAACTGAAATTTTTTTTTTAATCAAAATAATTTATATTGTAGAATTATACATTTTAATGGTATGAAAGTATAATTAGATTATATTTTTACCATTTAATCCAATGATGGTCATTGTAGGCAATTTCACTTTAAAATTGGGCATAAAGAAGTGTCAATCTTTTGATAGTTATTATTTCTTAAAAATACGTTTTTTGGTTTTGACAACGAGAATTAATTTTAAATTAATTAATGAAACTTATATGTTTTGAAATTGGTAAAATAGAATTCATTTTTGAATTCGGAATATCAAAATTATATTAGGGTGAATTTTTGGTATTTTTCTGAAAACTTTCAATTTTTGATGAATAGTGAAAAACACTGAGTTATAGTTTAAAACCAAATTTTTATTTAAATAATTATTTATTTTATTTAAATTTATTTTAGGTAAAAATAGATAATAATACCTATATAAGTTCAATGTAATTCCTTGGAGTCAATTTATAATAACTTTAGATATATAAAAATTTTATTGAACTTTTTACCGTCTTTACCCACCTCTTAGGAGCATTTGCAAATTTGCATAAAACTTAATTTTACCGCTTCTGTGAGTTGAATTTAAAAAATCCAAGAGACACAGTTTATATCAGTAAGAAAAATGTGGTTCAATAAGATGAAAATATTTTTTTGGTAAATAGTAACTTTTTACTTTTATTTACCACGGTTAAAAGTAAATAGGGTAATTTAGGGTAAAAATGATATTATTATTACCCTAACACATGTCCTAATTCTATTGGAAAAGTGTAATTCGACCAAAAACAACCTTAGGAATAAAATATGATCCTTTATGTCCACTTGTATTAGATTAGGACATTTATTACTATTTAATTCAAAGAAGAGTTAAAAGAGTTAAAATCAAAGTTTAATAAATAAAACATTTTTAATATAGGGTTAAACATAAAATAAATTTAACTATAAATATTCATTAGAAAGCTAAAAATATTTAATACATAATGGTATTTTATTTATATTTTTTATACATTAAATAATTTAATTTATTTATGACACAATGATGATGCAGTAATTACCTAATTAATGAATGATTAAAATAATTGACATTATAAATATCCAAATAAATGTAATTTGAGACTTTTAATAAATTACACTATTTTTCTAGGTTAATATGACATATTAGGGTTGGTTATATGAATTTTTTTCAAAGCAATAATGCTGTTATAAATTTACCAAAAACAAAATACCAAATAGTGTTAAAATTGACATAAAAGAGTTTTTAAAACAAATATTATATTATTAATTGATATTATATTAAAAAAAAATATAAGGTTCAACCAAAAGACATATATAATGATAGGTGTATTATTAATGAACCACTTGGGGTTTTCTTGGAAGTATATAGTAAGTTTATTAACCATATAATATAAAAATACAAAGAGACATGGTAAATGTCAAACTATTTAACTAAGAGTTAATCTAAAAGGAAAAGTTAATATAGTGACCCAAGCCGGTCTAAAACCTATTGGTTGAGTGGTTTTAGACCCATCCCGTACTTATACTTTAAATAATCCATTTTGGAGCTATTAGTAATAGAAAATGATTTTATTATTAAATAATATTTCAAGCTTTTCCTTAGGTTCCCCTCACCCCTCTTATAAAAGGGAACCCCCTTATCTCTAATTCACACATTCAAAGCCATTTGGCTTGGCCAAAACCTACCTAAATACCCTCCCAACTGTCCTAAATTCGTCCTAGAGGCCTTACTTTAGTCAAAAATCCAACCTAAGGATCCCTTTTGATCAAATCAAAAGGAAGAACCCGAAGAAGAGGTAAATATTTCATCACCTCTTTCAAGTTCCTTTCTTCTTCCACTTCCTCTTTCTTTGTTGTTTACATTATAAAATAAAAACTCTAGTATATTCTATATAATATGATGTTACTATAAATATGGTACAACCATATTCATTATTCTATCCATCCATTGAATGACATGTCACCATACGTGCGTACGTACGACTTACCAGCTCCACGTCGTGGTGTAATTGTTATTCAATACATTATTATTTGGATGGGTATAATAATGAAGTGTAATTGATGTAAATAATAAATATAACATGATAATTATTCTTTATATATGATATACCATCCAATTATATATTATTTTAATATCAAAAGAATGATATTATCGCTCGTGCGTACGTACGGATTACCGTCTTCATGAACGTGATAAGATTCGTTCCCCATCGTATCCATTCAAGACAAATTTTCATTAGATGATTAAAAATAATGTTTAAAGGCTTAATATCATTCTAAATATGAATAATATACATCCTATCCATAAAAAACATTAATTACTTAACAAATAATATAAAGGAAAACAAATCAGTTGACACCCAAAATGACGATAATACTAAGATATTATTATCAAAGCAATGTTAAAAGATCATATATGATATCATATTAATGTATATGATTCTTGTATAAATTAATAACAATTATTTCAACATTATACATGAGGTTAACCTACCCTTGACCAAGGAAAAGTACATGGTAAGGGTTAATTTCACAATCTCTATTATCCGAGGTTGTTTTTATGTAAGTATCTACTGAGAACTCTTTATCAACCACATCCATGTTTCTTAAAACAATATTTTAATTTTTTTTAATTTTTACTAGACTATGGGTTAAAGTAATTTATACCCTTATTTGAGTTTTTTAATTTTTTTTGAAAGGAATCTTTCCGTCATTTTCCAAACAAGGTACTTTATGACCTTTTCGACAAAATTAAGGTAAGAATGTTATTTTTAACTTATACGGCGGGTGCAACTATTTTTCGCCATTATGACATCATCAAATCTTCCCTTAAAAGATTATAAGAATATTTAAAAAATAAATGTTTTCATTTATAATTATATTAATTTTAAATGATTTCAAAATAAAAAGAGACATTTCTCTAAAAAAGGTATTGATTTCATCTATGTCAACATCCTTTGATGGATTTTAAGTTTATCTGAAGTTTATTTATTATGATACAAAACTTCCATATTGTATTGAAGGTTTTGTGATATGTTTGACTGTGGATGTGTTATTTTTATACCATTCATGGTTTATGAATAAATTATTGACATTTCGTATGTTAGTTTTAACACGAATGTTTATGTTATGTTTAAAACTTTTCATATGAGGAATGCATTAGACTTAGTATGTGATGGGTGGAGCCCGCTATAGCTCCTCAATGCATCAGTAGGTCTCATGAGACAAACTAGTGTCTTGGCACAAGGCCTTGACAAAATATTATTTGTAGTCTTGGCAGAAGACCTTGACTATGTTGTTATTAAAGTTTGGAATTATGCATTCCATCACTATAAAAGTGGATATTGATATTGCATGAGATTATTTGAGTATTAGAATATCCTTGTGAGTAAGTTAATAGAATTATTTTGATTTATTTTTTCCATATTATGATGAAGTTTATGCTGAAAAGTATTTTGTTTTTTTATACATTGCCTTAAATGTTTATGCTTATTTATGAAAGTTTATGCTATATTGTTATCCTTACTGAGAATTTGAGCTCACCCCTTTTTATGTTTTATTTTTCCCAGGATGCGAAGAAGTATATTATGACTGACCTATAGGGAAAGTCTATGGGATCTCAGTGTTGTCTATAGAAACAATGTTGTTGTAGTTTTCAATTTTATGATGTAATGTAAACTTTATTAATGTATCTTGTACTTACAAGGATACTAAACTAATCAGTCTTTCGAGGTTTGATCTTTTGTGATCATGCCAATGTTATGTAATAATGCACCAACTTTGGGTAACTGGGGTTGGGGTGTTACAGTTGGTATCAGAGGAAGTTTAGTAAAAACTTTGAAAACTAGATTTAGATAAACTCCGATTAGATCACATAGCCCTAAGATAGACTTTGAGTATTAGTATATAAGAACTTCCTTGAATTTTGGTATTGTAGAGATATTGTGAGTTTTCAAGAAATACATCCCTATCTGGATACGAGCAGGTAGAGGTGGCTCTAGCATAGATTTACCTAGGGGCAAAACCCGAAAACACCGCTTGGAGCTAGACTCGAACAGGAACTGGTGCACAACAACAGGCCTTGCTACACTCTTGGTTATGACACTCCCCGGGGATATGCTTAGGATAATTCTAATTTTCTTTACAAATAATTATAAAGGATTTATGAGTATATACCTACTCAAATAAAATATTTTTATGATTATGGATAATATCCATAAACTGTTCAATTTACCTTAGGTATTTTACAAGTTTGGGATTATTCATTGCAATTCATAAAATGACCTAGTGTATGCCATTGTATAGAAATGGAGACCAGTATAAGGAATGTGAACTCCAGCAATACGTATGATCCAATGATTAAGAAAGATCATATCTTTCATGGTATTAAGCCATCATTTAGAAGGAAAATAGTTTCCCATGTATTCTCAACATATGAAGAAATAATATCATGTGTTAATAAGATAAGTAAAGAATTATCTGAATCCTATGGCTTTTAAGGGAAGCAATAGAAGAAAAGGATGGAAGAGATAAAGATAAATAAAGGGAAGAGGGAAAAGAAGGATTTTCCCATATGTGATAACTGTGGAAAGAATCACCTTGGAAAATGCTTGAAGGGAATGAGAGTTTGTTATAAGTGTGGAAAAAAAGGACACCATGTATGTGATTTCAAGGGTAAGAAAAATGTTTCAAATGTAAAATTATTCATTTTCAATCCATTGGGACACTACATGAATCAATGTCTGAGTCATCAGAGTATACCGCAAATGATGCTATTGGATAATAATCAAGTTATGATACTACCTCAGATGAAGAGGAATGACTAGTGTTCTTATGTTGTTATTATAGAATTATTTCATTTGAGTGTTGTATCATTAATATACTGGTTATTTGAATTATAGAGATAAATAAGGATTGTAATGCAGTACTATTTTATTGAGGATTTGAGATTATATGGTTCTAATAAAAGTTACTTAATAGTAATCTACACTTTTTGGAAAATACATGGTTGAAGGAAAGGTAATCCTTAATATGGTCCTGATAATGAGGTAGTGATTTTGGAATAAGAGATGGTTGATTTGAATAAATTATATTGGATATTCTTGACTACCTTGAAACTAATTAATGATTGGTATATTCCATCATTGTTGGAGTTTACAACATTTTTTGATAGAAGGTTTATATCCCATATTCTATAAGGAATAAGGGATCATGAATGTAATAAATAAGGTTTTATGGTAATTCCAGATGTTTCAGTGTTTTAAAAGAATACACGATGAAGGTGTTCACATGTTATTATGTGGCAAAAAGGATCTTCATTGTGTTTACCTTCTTTATAAATTTTGGATTTTGAGTTTGGAAATAAGTATTTTGTATAATTCTAGTTTGAGATTATTTTTGTATTGCCATAAAAGGACAACCCAGAGGTTGGGCATCAACCCGTCGCATCCGTCAAGGCCGCAAGACTTGAACCCACAACCAAAGGGTGACAAGGGTGTATCACCTACCACTAGCCAAAGTGATGTCATGGATTGAATAATGTAGTTTTTTTAAAAGGTATTTTATATGAATTATAAATTCATTTTTTTGGAACCCTATACGAATAGGATAAATAAAATATTTTTTTAGGTTCTAATATCTTTTAGAGTGATAGATGAGTTTGTGGTAAAAATTAGTTATGGGATGGAACTCTACTTTTCAAGTATATATTTTTTTCTTCTCTTATTATATGAAGAAATTAATTCTTAAACTTTAGGTATGGAATATTATAACTAAAAATGTTTTATCATAATACCTTATGTTTTGTTGAACAGATGATTTTTTAAATCATCATAGATTGATGGCTTTGAGGCCCTCAATTCTTCAATTGTTTGTGACTAATGACCTCAATCACTCCCTATAAATATTTACGTTTTCCCTCCAATTATTTGTCTTTAATTTCCACCAATGTTCTCTTAATCTAGATCATAATTTGGTGGTGACTTTTTCATTCCTCTTTTCCTCTTATTAAGACTAAATTTTATTAACCCAATTTCCGATGTGGGTTTTCCCACAAAGGTATTTTCTATTTTCAACCTTTTATTTTCAAAGAAAAATTTCAAATTATGGGGAAAAATTTTATTAAATGGGGGAAGAATGTAACACCCCAAGATTTTATAGTATGTTATTTCTTTAAAGTAATGCAATAACTTGCACTACACACAACACTGAGTTCAAGCACACCACGACTTACCAAACTAGCCGTTCAAAAGTGATTATGAATAGTATAAACTGAATTTTGAACTTTATATAATCCTTATAATTTTAGAATCCATACTATGAGTTTTTTAGACATAATGTAAGAAAAAATTCCTTTTTTCAGATAAAAGAATTATTTTTCAAAAAATGCAATTTTACCGCCTTTTAACGGTGAACTCTTTTTTAAATCCAATATTTGAAACTTTTATATATTCATTTTGAAAAAATAAACTTATTTAGAATTGGGACATAAGAATTTAGTTTCAATAAATTTTTGGTGTTTTTTATGATAACTTTCACATTTAGGTGAATAGTGAAAAATACTATATTTTAACTGAAAACAAATTTTTTAATCAAAATAATTTATAGTGTTGAATTATAAATTCTAATGGTTTGGAAGTATAATTATATTATATTTTTACCATTTAATCCAATGATGGTCATTGTAAATAATTTCACTTTTAAAATTGGATATAAACAAGTGTCAATCTTTTGATAGTTATTATTTCTTAAAAATACGCTTTTTGGTTTTGACAATGAGAATTAGTTTTAAATTAATTAATGAAACTTATATGTTTTGAAAATGGTAAAATAGAAATCATTTTTGTATTCAGAATATCAAAATTAGCTTAGGGTGAATTTTTGGTATTTTTCTGAAAACTTTCAATTTTTGATGAATAGTGAAAAACATTAAGTTATAGTTTAAAACCGATTTTTTATTTAAATAATTTTTTTATTTTATTGAAATTTATTTTAGGTCAAAATAGATACATAATAATTATATAAGTTCAATGTAATTAATTTGAGTTAGTTTATAATAAGTTTAGATATATAAAAATTTTATTGAACTTTTTACCGTCTTTACCCACCTCCTAGGAGCATTTGCAAATTTGCATAAAACTTAATTTTACCACTTCTGTGAGTTGAATTTCAAAAAACCGAGAGACACAGTTGATATCAGTAAGTAAAATGTGGTTCAATAAGATGAAAATAATTTTTTGTGAATAGTAACTTTTTACTTTTAGTTACCACGATTAAAAGTAAATAGGGTAATTTTGGGTAAAATGATATTATTATTACCCTAACACATGTCCTAATTCTATTGGATAAGTGTAATTTGACCAAAAACAACCTTAGGAATAAATATGATCCTTTAGGTCCACTTTGATTAGATTAGGACATTTATTATTTTTTAATTCAAAGAAGAGTTAAAAGAGTTAAAATCAAAGTTTAATAACTAAAACATTTTTAATATAGGGTTACACATAAGATAAATTCGACTAAAAATATTAATTAGAAAGATAAAAATATATCCTACATAATGGTATTTTATTTATATTTTTTAGACATTAAATATTTTAATTTATTTATGAAACAATGATGACGCAGTAATAACCTGATTAATTAAAGATTAAAAAAATTGACATTATAAATATCCAAATAATTGTAATTTGAGACTTTTTATGAATTAAAATATTTTTCTAGGTTAATATGACATATTAGGGTTGTTTATATGAATTTTTTTCGAGGAAATAATGCTGTTATGAATTTAGAAAAAACAAAATACCAAATAGTGTCAAAATCGACATAAACAAGTTTTTAAAACAAATATTATATTATTAATTGATATTCTATTTCTAAAAATCTAAAGTTTGGAAAAAATACTTATATAATGATAGTTGTATAATTAATGAACCACTTGGGGTTCTCTTGAAAGTATATACTAAGTTTATTAACCATATAATATAAAAATACAAATAGACATGGTAAATGTCAAACTATTTAACTAAGAGTTAAATCTAAAAGATAAAGTTCATATAGTAACCCAAACCTGTCTAAAACCTGTTGGTTGAGTGGTTTTTGACCCATCCCCACCTTAGACATTAAATAATATATTTTGGAGCCATTAGAAACCGAAAATTATTTTATTATAAAATAATAGTTCTATCTTTTCCTAAGGTGCCCCTCACCCCTCTTATAAAAGGGCACTTCCCCTTCTCTCTAATTCACACCTTCAAATCCATTTGGATTGGCCAAAACCTGCCAAAATATCCTATCAAATGTACTCCATTAATACTATAGGCCTTACTTTAGTTAGAAATTCAACCTAAGGAGCCCTTTTGATCAAATTAAAAGGAAGAACCCGAAGAAGAGGTAAATATTTCATCACATCTTTCAAGTTACTTTCTTCTTCCACTTCCTCTTTCTTTGTTTTTTCCATTATAAAATAATAATTATAGTATATTATATATAATTTTATGTTATTATAAAAATGGTACAACCATATTCATTACTCTATCAGTCCTTTGAATGACATTTCACCATACGTGCGTACGTATGGCTTACCATCTCCACGTCTTGGTGTAGTTGTTATTCAATACATTATTATTTGGATGGGTATAATAATGATGTGTAATTGATATAAATAATAAATATAACATGTTAATTTTTCTGTATATATGATATACCATCCACTTATATATTATTTTAATATCAAAAGAATGATATTTTCGCTCGTGCGTACATACGGATTACCATCTCCACGAATGCGATGAGATTTGTTCCCCATCGTATCCATTCAAGAATAATTTTTATTAGATGATTAAAAATAATGTTTAAAGACTTAATATCATTCTAAATATGAATAATATACATCTATCCATAACAAACATTACTTACATAACAAATCATATAAAGGAAAATGAATTAGTTGACACCTGAAATGACGATAATACTAAGATATTATAAACAAAGCAATTTTAAAAGATCATATATGATATCATATTAATGTATATTATTCTTTTATAAATTAATAAAAATGTTTTAACCATTATACAGGAGGTAAAACTACCCTCGACCAAGGAAAAGTACAAGGTAAGGGTTAATTTCACAATCTCTTTATTATCTGAGGTTGTTTTGACGTAAGTATATATTGGGACCTCTTTATCATCCACATCCATGTTTCTTAAAAAATATTTTAAAACATTTTTAATATTCACTATACTATGGGTTAATGTAAATTTTACCCTTATTTGACTTTTTAAAAAATGGTTTGAAAGGAATCTTTCCGTCATTTTCCAAATAAGGTACTTTATGACCTTCTCGACAAAATTATGGTAAGAATGTTTTTTTAACTTATATGGCGGGTGCAGCTATTTTCCACCGTTATAACATCATAAAATATTCCCTTACAATATTATAAGAATTTTTCCAAAATAAATGTTTTCTTTTATAATTATATTAATTTTAAATTATTTCAAAATAGAAAGAGATATTTCTCTAAAAAAGGTATTGATTTCATCTATGTCAACATCCTTTGATGGATTTTAAGTTTATTTGAAGTTGATTTATTATGATACAAAACTTCCATATTGTATTGAAGGTTTTGTGATATGTTTTACTGTGGATGTGTTATTTTTATACCATTCATGGTTTATGGCTAAAGTATTGACATTTTTGTATGATGGTTTTAATATGAATGTTTATGTTATGTTTAAACCTTTTCATATGAGCAATGCATTGGACTTAGTATGTGACAGGTGGAGTCTGATATAGCTCCTCTATGCATTAGTAAGTCTCATGAGACAAACTAGTTTTCTTGGAACAAGGCCTTGACAAAATCTTATTTGTATTCTTGGCACAAGGCCTTGACTATGTGGTTATGAAAGTCTCGCATTATTCATTATATAATTATGAAAGTGGCTATTGATATTGCATGAGATTATTCAACTAGTAGAATATCCATGTGAGTAAATAAATGACATTATTTTGATTTATTTTTTCCATAATATAATGAAGTTTATATTGAAAAGGCTTTTGTTTTAGTTTTATACATTTCCTTAAATGTTTATGATTATTTATGAAAGTTTCTGCTATATTGTTATCCTTACTGAGTATTTGAGCTCACCCCTTTCTATGTTTTATTTTTCTCAAGATGCGAAGAAGTATATTATGACTGACCTGTAGGGACAGTCTATGGTATCTTAGTGTTGTCTATAGAAACAATGTTGTTGTAGTTTTCTATTTTATGATGTAATGTAAACCTTATGAATGTATATGGTACTTCCAAGTCTACTAAACTAATCGGTCTTTCGAGACTTGATATTTTGTGATCATGCCAATGTTATGTAATAATGCACTGACTCTGGGTAACTAAGGTCAGAGCATTACAGTTGGTATCATAGGAAGTTTAGTACAAACTTTGGAAACTAGATTTAGATAAACTCTGATTAGAGCACATGAACCTAAGATGGACTTTGAGGATTAGTATAAAAGAAATTCCAAGAATTTTTGTATTATAGAGATTTTTTGTGTTTTCCAAGAAATACATCCCTGTCTAGATACGAGATGGTAGAGGCAACTCTGGCACAAATGTACCTAGGGGTAAAATATAAAAACACCGCTTTGTGCTAGACTTGAATGGGAACTGGTGCCCGACAATAGACCTTACTGCACTCTTGGTTACGACACTCCCGGGGGATATGCTTTGGATAATTCTCATTTTATTTACAAATCATTATGAAGGATTTATGAGTATATACCTCCTCAAAGAAAATATTTTTATGATTATGGATTATATCCATAAACTGTTCAATTTACATTAGGTATTTTACAAGTTTGGAATTATTCATTGCAATTCATAAACTGACCTAGTGTATGCCATTGTATAGAAATGGAACCCAGTAGAAGGAATGTGAACTCCAGTAATACGTATGATCCAAAGAGTAAGAAAAATTATATTTTTCACGATATTAAGACAACATTTAGAAGTGAAATAGTCTCCCATGTATTCTCAACATATGAAGAAATAATATCATGTGTTAATAAGATAAGTAAAGAATTCTATGAATCCTATGGCTTTGAAGGGAAGAAAGAGAAGAAAAGGATGGAAGAGAGAAAGATGGATAAAGGGAAGAGGGAAAAGAAGTATTTTCCCATATGTGATAAATGTGAAAAGAATCGACTTGGTAAATGCTTAAAGGGAATGAGAGTTTTTTATAAGTGTGGTGAAAAAGGACACCAAGTATGTGATTGCAAGGGTAAGAAAAAGGTTTCAAATGTAAAATTCTTAATTTTCAAGGTGTTGGGACACTACATGAATCAATGTCCCAATCATCAGAGTATATCTCAAATGATGCTATTGGATAATAATCAAGTTATGATACTACCTCAGATAAATATGAATGACTAGTGTTCTTATGTTTTTATTATATAATTATTTCATTTGAGTGTTGTATCAACAATATACTGGTTATATGAATTATGGAGATAAACAAGGATTGTACTGCAGTACTATTTTATTGAGTATTTGAGATTATATGGTTCTAAGAAAAGTGACTTAATAGTAAGCTACACTTTTTGGAAAATACATGGTTAAAGGAAAGGTAATCCTTAATATGGTCCCAATAATGAGGTAGTGATTTTGGAATAAGAGATGGTTGATTTGAATAAATTATATTGGATATTCTTGACTGCCTTGAAACTGATTAATGATTTGTATATTCCATCATTGTTGGAGTTTACAACATTTTTAGATTGGAGTATATCTAGTATTCTATAAGGAATAAGGGAGCATGAATGTAATCAACAAGATTTTATGGTAATTCAGGATGTTGCAGTGTTTTAAAAGAATACATGTGGAAGGTGTTCACATGTTATTATGTGGAAAAAAGGATCTTCATTGTGTTTACCTTCCTTATAAATTTTGGACTGTGAGTTTGGACGGAAGTATTTTGGATAATTCTAGTTTGAGATTATTTTTGGATTGCCATAAAAGGACAACCCGGAGGTCGAGCAGCAACCCATCGAGTCCAGAAAGGCCGCGAGACTTGAACCTTCAACCAAAGGGCGACAAGGGTGTATCACCTTCCACTGGCCCACATGATGTCCTAGATTGAATAATGTAGTTTTTTAAAAGGTCTGGAAGATGAATTATAAATTCATTTTTTTTGGAACCCTATACGAATTGGATAAATAGAATATTTTTTTAAGTTCTATTTTCTTTTAGAGTGAAAGATGAGTTTGTGGTAGAAATTAGTTAAAGGATGGAACTCGACTTGTCAAGTATATATATATTTTTTCTTCTCTTATTCTATGAAGAAACTAATTCTTAAACTTTAGGTAAGAGATCTTATAAATAAAAATATGTTATCCTAATACCTTATGTTTTGTGGAACATATGATATTTTAAATCATCATAGATTGATGGATTTGAGGCCCTCAATTATACAATTTTTTGTGACTGATGACCTCAATCACTCTCTATAAATATTTACATTTTTCCTCCAATTATGTGTCTCTAATTTCTACCAATGTTATCCTAATCGAGATCATAATTTGTTGGTGACTTTTTCATTCCCCGTTTCCTTTTATTAAGACTAAATTTTATTAACCCAATTTTCGATGTGGATTTTCCCACAAAGCTATTTTCTATTTTCAACCTTTTATTTTCGAAGAACAATTTCAAATTGTGAGGACGCAATTTATTGAAGGAGGTAAGAATGTAACACCCCAAGATTTCATAGTATGTTATTTCTTCAAAGTAATGTAATAACTTGTAATACACACAACACTGAGTTCAAGTGCACCACGACTTGCCAAACTAGCCGTTCAAAAGCGGTTATGAATAATATTAACTGAATTTTGAACTTTATATAATCCTTATAATTTTATAATCCATATTATGAGTTTCTTAGAAATAATGTAAGAACAAATTCCTTTTTTTAGATAAAAGAATTATTTTTCAAAAAATACAATTTTACCGCCTTTTAATGGAGAACCCTTTTTAAATCCAATATTTAAAAATTTTATATATTCAATTTGACAAAATAAACTTTTTATTTTGAATCGGGACATAATAATTTAGTTTCAATAAATTTTTGGTGTTTTTCTGATAACTTTCATATTTGGGTGAATAGTGAAAAATACTATATTTTAACTGAAAACACCTTTTTTAATCAAAAAAATTTATAGTGTTGAATTATAAATTTTAATGGTTTGGAAGTATAATTAGATTATATTTTTACCATTTAATTCAATGATGGTCATTGTATGTAATTTCACTTTAAAATTGGACATAAACAAGTGTCAATATTTTGATAGTTATTATTTCTTAAAAATACGCTTTTTGGTTTTGACAACGGGAATTAATTTTAAATTAATTAATGAAACTTCTATGTTTTGAAATTGGTAAAATAGAATTCATTTTTGAATTTGGAATATCAAAATTAACTTAGGGTGAATTTTTGGTATTTTTCTGAAAACATTCAATTTTTGATGAAGAGTGAAAAACCCTGAGTTATAGTTTAAAACCGAATATTTATTTTATTTAAATTTATTTTATGTCAAAATATATACATAATACCTATATAATTTCAATTTAATTTCTTGGAGTCAGTTTATAATAACTTTTGATATATAATTTTTTTGAACTTTTTATCGTCTTTACCCACCTCCTAGGAGCGTTTGCAAATTTTCATGAAACATAATTTTACCCCTTATGTGAGTTGAATTTCAAAAATACTAGAGACAATATTTATATCAGTAAGTAAAATGTGGTCAAATAAGATGAAAATAATTTTTGCTGAATAGTAACCTTTTACTTTTATTTGCCACAGTTAAAAGTAAATAGGGAAATTTAGGGTAAAAATGATATTATTATTACCCTAACACATGTCCTAATTCTATTGGATAAATGTAATTAGACCAGAAACAACCTTAGGAATAAAATATGATCCTTTAGGTCCACTTGGATTATATTAGGACATTTATTATTATTTAATTCAAAGAAGAGTCAAGAGTTAAAATCAGAGTTTAATAACTAAAACATTTTTAATATAGGGTTACACAAAATATAAATTCGACTATAAATATTCATTAGAAAGATAAAAATATTTCCTACATAATAATATTTTATTTATATGTTTTATAAATTAAATAATGTAATTTATTTATGACACAATGATGATTCAGTAATTACCTGATTAATGAAAGATTAAAATAATTGACATTATAAATATCCAAATAAATGTAATTTGAGAATTTTATGAATTCCAGTATTTTTATAGGTTAATATGACATATTAGGGTCGTTTAGATGAATTTTTTTAGAAGTAATACCGCTCTTATGAATTTAGCAAAAACAAAATACCAAAGAGTGTCAAAATTGACATAAAAGAGTTTTTAAAACAAATATTATATTATTAATTGATATTATATTCCTAAAAATATAAGGCTCAACCAAAAAACTTATATAATTATAGGTGTATCATTAATGAAACACTTGGGGTTCTCTTGGAAGTATATAGTAAGTTTATTAACCATATAATATAAAAATACAAAGTGACATGGGAAATGTCAAACTATTGAACTAAGAGTTAAATCTAAAAGATAAAGTTAATATAGTGACCCAAACATGTCTAAAACATATTGGTTGAGTGGTTTTCTACCCATACCCACCTTATACTTTAAATAATCCATTTTTTATCCATTATAAACTGAAAATGATTTTATTATAAAATAATATTTCTAGCTTTTCCTAAGGTTCCCCTCACTCCTCTTATAAAAGGGCACTCCCCCATTCTCTCTAATTCACACCATCAAAGCCATTTGTATTGGCCAAAACATATTCAAATACCCTCTAAAATATCCTCCCTTCATCCTAGAGGCCTTAATTTAGTCATAAAGCCAACCTAATGATCCCTTTTGATCAAATGAAAAGGAAGAACCCGAAGAAGAGGTAACTATTTCATCACCTCTTTCAAGTTCTTTTGTTCTTCCACTTCCTCTTTCTTTGTTGTTTCCATTATAAAATAATAACTACAGTATATTATATATAATATGATGTTATTATAAATATGGTACAACCATATTCATTATTCTATCCATACTTTGAATGACATGTCACCACACATGCGTACAAACGACTTACCGTCTCCACGTTGTGGTGTAATTGTTATTCAATACATTATTATTTGGATGGATATAATAATGATATGTAATTGATGTAAATAATAAATATAAAATGATAATTATTATGTATATATTATATACCATCCAATAATATATTATTTTAATATCAAAAGAATGATATTGCCACTCGTGTGTACGTACGGATTACCGTCTCCATGAAGGCAATTAGATTCATTCCCCATCTTATCCATTCAAGACTAATTTTCATTAGATGATTAAAAATAATGTTTAAAGACATAATATAATTCTTAATATGAATAATATACATCCTATCCATGACAAAAATTACTTACATAATAAAACATATAAAGGAAAATAAATCACTTAACACCCAAAATGACGACAATACTAAGATATTATTAACAAAGCAATATTAAAAGATCATATATGAAATCATATTAATGTATAAGATTATTGTATAAATTAATAACAATTATTTCACCATTATATAAGAGTTTAACCTACCCTCAACCAAGGAAAAGTACATGGTAAGGGTTAATTTCACAATCTCTTTATTATCTGAGGTTGTTTTTATGCAAGTATCTACTAGGACCTCTTTATCATCCATATGCATGTTTCTTAAAAAAATATTTTAAAACATTTTTACTATTTACTAGACTATGGGTTAAAGTCATTTATACCCTTATTTGAATTTTTAAAAAATAGGTTGAAAGGAATCTTTCCGTCATTTTCCAAATAAGGTACTTTATGACATTTTCTACAAAATTAAGGTAAGAATGTTTTTTAAGTTATTCAGCGGGTGCAGCAATTTTCCATAGTTATAACATCATCAAAGCTTACCTTACAAGATTATAATAATATTTTAGAAATAAATGCTTTCTTTTATAATTATATGAATTTTAAATGATTTCAAAATAGAAATAGATATTTCTCTAAAATATGTATTGATTTCATCTATCTCAACATCCTTTTATGGATTTTAAATTTATTTGAAGTTGATTTATTATGATACAAAACTTCCATATTTTATTGAAGGTTTTTTGATATGTTTGACTGTGGATGTGTTATTTTTATACCATTCATGGTTTATGGATAAAGTATTGACATTTCGTATGCTCGTTTTAAGAAGAATATTTATGTTATGTTTAAACCTTTTCATATAATGAATGCATTGGACTTAGTATGTGATGGGTGGAGCCCACTATAGCTCCTTGATGTATCGGTTGGTCTCATGAGACAAACTAGTGTCTTGGCACAAGGCCTTGACAAAATCTTATTTGTAGTCTTGGCATAAGGCCTTGACTACGTGGTTATGAACATCAATCATTATGCATTCCATCATTATGAAAGTGGCTATTGATATTGCATGAGATTATTCGACTAGTAGAATATCCATGTGAGTAAGTAAATGACATTATTTTGATTTATTTTTTCCATATTATGATGAATTTTATGTTGAAAAGGATTTTGTTTTAGTTTTATAAATTGCATTAAATCATTATTCTTATTTATGAAAGTTTCTTCTATATTGTAATCATTACTGAGAATTTGAGATCACCCCTTTCTATGTTTTATTTTTCCCAGGATGTGAAGAAGTATGTTATGTATGACCTGTAGGGACAGTCTATGGGATCTCAGTGTTGTCTATGGAAACAATGTTGTTGTAGTTTTCTATTTTATGATGTAATGTTAACCTTATGAATGTATCTAGTACTTACAAGGATACTAAACTAACTGGTATTTCGAGAGTTGATCTTTTTTGATTATGCCAATGTTATGTAATAATGCACCGACTCTGGGTAACTGGGGTCGGGGCGTTACAAATAATATCTTAGTATTATCGTCGTTTCAGGTGTTAAATGATTCGTTTTCCTTTAGATGCTTTGTTACGTAAGTAATGTTTGTTATGGATAAGATGTTTATTATTCATATTAAGAATTATATTAAGTCTTTAAACATTATTTTTAATCATCTAATGAAAATTAGTCTTGAATGGATACGACGGGGAACGAATCTCATCGTGTTCGTGGAGACGGTAATCCGTACGTACGCACGAGCGAGAATATCATTCTTTTGATATTAAAATAATATATAATTGGATATTGTATCATATATACAAAATCATTATCATGTTATATTTAATATTTACATCAATTTAACATCATTATTATACCAATCCAAATAATAATGTATTGAATAACAATTACACCACGACGTGGAGACGGTAAGCCGTACGCACACACGTATGGTGACATGTTATTCAAAGGATGGATAGAATAATGAATATGGTTTTGCCATATTTATAATCACAGTATATATAAGATACTGGAGTTATTATTTTAGAATGAAAACAACAAAGAAAGAGGAAGTGGAAGAAGAAAGGAACTTGAAAGAGGTGATGAAATATTTACCTCTTCTTTGGGTTCTTCCTTTTGATTTGATTAAAAGGGCTCCTTAGGTTGACTTTATGACTAAAGTAAGGCCTCTAGGATGAAGGGAGGATTGTTGATAGGGTATTTTTTCAGGGGTTAGCCAAGCCAAAAGGCTTTGATGGTGTGAATTTTAGGGAAGGGGGAGTGCCCTTTTATAAGAGGGGTAAGGGGCACCTTAGGAAAAGCTAGAAATGTTATTTTATAATAAAATCATTTTCAGTTTATAATGGCACAAAAATGGATTATTTAAAGGATAAGGTGGGTATGGGTCGAAAATCACTAAACTAATAGGTTTTATACAGGTTTGTGTCACTATATCAACCTTATCTTTTAGATTTAATTCTTAGTTAAATAGTTTGACATTTGTTATGTCTCTTTGTATTTTTATATTATATGGATAATAAACTTACTATATACTTCCAAGAGAACCCCAAGTCATTCATTAATGATACACATATAATTATATAAGTCTTTTGGCCGAACCTTATATTTTTAGGAATAAAATATCATTTAATAATATAATATTTGATTTAAAAACTCTTTTATGTCAATTTTGACACTATTTGGTATTTTGTTTTTTCTAAATTCATAAAAACATTATTAATTCGAAATAAATTCATATAACCAACCCTAACATGTCATATTAACCTATAAAATTAGTATAATTCATGAAAAGTCTCAAATTACATTTATTTGGATATTTATTGTATCAAATATTTTAATATTTCATTAATTAGGTAATTAAAACATCATCATTGTGTCATAAATTAATTAAATTATTTAATGTCTAAAAAATATTAATAAAATATCATTATGTAGAAAATATTTTTATATTTATAATGAATATTTATAGTTGAATTTATCTTATGTGTAACCCTATATTAAAAATGGTTTAGTTATTAAACTTTGAATTTAACACTTTTAACTCTTCTTTGAATTAAATAATAATAAATGTCTTAATCTAATCCAAGTGGACCTAAAGGATAAAATTTTATTCCTAAGTTTTTTTGGTCTAATTACACTTATCCAATAGAATTAGGACATTTTTTAGGCTAATAATAATATTATTGGTAAATAAAAGTAAAAAGTTACTATTCAACAAATATTATTTTCATCATATTGAATGACATTTTACTTACTGATATCAATAGTGTCTCTCAGATTTTTGAAATTCAACTCACAGAAGTGGTAAAATTAAGTTTTATGTAAATTTGAAAATGCTCCTAGGAGGTGGGTAAAAGACGGTAAAAAGTTCAATAAAATTTTGATATATCTAAATTTATTATAAACTAACACCAATGAATTGAATTAAACTTATATAGGTATTATGTATATATTTTGACCTAAAATAGATTTAAATAAAATAAATAATTATTTAAATAAAAATTTGGTTTTAAACTATAACTCAGTGCTTTTCACTATCCATCAAAAATTGAAAGTTTTCAGAAAAATACCAAAAATTCACCCTAAGCTAATTTCGATATTCCGAATCCAAAAATGAAGTCCATTTTGAAAGATAAAATTTATAATATTTCAAAAAGTGATTATTACTATTCATAACGACTAGTTTGATTGATTGTGGTGTGTTTGAACTTGAAGTTGCGTACAACACACGCGACTGTATTATTTAAAGAGAAGCGTATTGTGGAAGCTTGAGGTGTTAAATTCTCCCCTCATTCAAATAATTTAGTTCTCGAAATTTCTAGAGTATTACTATGTAAAAAGACTCGGGTGTTTCTTTATCATAAGTTCCCCGGGTTCCCACATTGCCTCTTCCATCTTATGGTTTCTCCATATAAATTTTTCCAGACGAGTCGTTCAGTTTCTCAACACTTGTTCTCTTTTATAAAAAACCTTGATAAGATTTTCACAATAAGAAAAATCAGGTTCCAGTTCTAATTCCTCATAGGTAAGTACTTGCATTAGGTCAGACATGTATTTTCTAAATAGTGATACATGGAACACATCGTGAACTTTGGAGAGACTTGGCGGCATTTCCAAATGGTAAGCAACATCCCCAATTCGTTCTAGAATTTTGAAAGGTCTGATGTAACTGAGACTCAATTTACCCTTCTTACTAAAACGTATAACACCCTTCCATGAAGATACCTTCAAGAAAACTTGATATCCTACCTGAAATTCCAAATCCTTCCTTCAGTTATCAGCATAGCTCTTCTGTATACTTTGAGATTCCTTGATGTGGTTTTGGATTACCTTCACCATTTCCATCGTTTCCTCCACAAGTTCTAGGCCTATGAGTTTTCTTTCACCAACATCATCCCAACTGGTTGGTGTGTGACATCTCTTTCCATATAACACTTCATATGGTGCCATCTGAATACTTGAATGGAAGCTATTGTTATAGTAAAATTCTACCAGAGGTAAATATTGATCCCACATACCTTGAAAGTCAAGTGAGCATGATCTCAACATGTATTTTAAGGTTTGAATATCCCGTTCTAATTGTTCATTAGTTTGGGGGTGGTAGGCAGTGCTCAAATGAAGTTCAGTATCTAAGTATTTCTAAATACTTTTCTAGAATCTTGATGTAAAACGTGGATCAAGATCAGAAAAAATCAATAGGGGTACTACATGAAGTCTCACAACTTCATTAATATATAGTCTTTCTAGACGTTCAAGTGGTAAATCTTCTCTTATAACAAGAAAATGTGCTGACTTGGTAAGACGATCAACAATGACCCATATTGCATCATTCCTTTTAGGAGTATTTGGTAGCCACATGACAAAGTCCATCATGATATCATCCCATTTCCACTCAGGTATGGGAAGGGGTTGCATGACTCCTCTAGTTTGTTGCCTTCCAACTTTAACTTGTTGACAAACCATACATCTTGACACAAAATCAGCAATCTCCCTCTTCAAATTTTCCCACCAAAAATATTCCTTCAAATATCTATACATTTTGGTGCTCCTAGGGTGTATAGAGAAATTGGAGCTATAAGAATCATCCAATAATTCTCTTTTTAGATCAGTTATATCGAGAATGCAAATTCTCTTCCCAAATTTCAAAATTTCATCTTCATATACGAAGTCACTGAATCTCCCATCATTCACATCGTTAATATTCTTTTGAAACTCCTCATCATCAACTTGAGAACTTTTTATGCTTTCTAGTAAATATGGTTTGGAAACTATTTGAAAAAGCATTAATGTTTCACCTTCCATGGTTATTCCCATATCCATCTATACTAGAACCATGAAAATAGGATCCCTTTCAACTCTCATCTTGTTCAAAACTCCATGATTTTATCTGCTCAAAGCATCTTCCACCTTATTTGCCTTCCTCAGGTGGTAGTGTATCATGCAATCATAATCCTTGAGTAGTTCAAGCCATCTCCTTTGCCTCATGTTTAGTTATTTCTGTGAGAAAATATACTTCAAACTCTTGTGATCATTATAAATCTCACATTTTTCACCATAGAGATAGTGTATCCAAATCGTCAAAGCAAAGATTATAGATTCTAACTCAAGATCATGAGTAGGATAGTTTTTCTCATGAATTTTCAACTGTTGTGTTACATAGGCAATAACTCTATCATTATGTATAAGGACACAACCAAGTCCTTTCTTCGATGCATCCTTATAAATAACAAACCCATAATTCCCTGATGGTAGAGTCAATATAAGAGCATTGAATAATATTCTATTCAATTCTTCAAAAAATTCTTCACACTATTTTGTACAAACAAATTTAACCCCTTTTCGTGTGAGATTTCTTAATTGGTTATCCAATTGGGAAAAATTCTAGACGAAATGTCGATAATAACCTACTAAACTAATAAAATTTCGTACCTCAGTTATACTCTTCGATGCAGGACATTATTGGATTTCCTTGATCTTAGAAGGATCAACAGAGATTCCATATTTAGAGACAATATGGACAAGACAAGGAATCTCCTAAATCCAAAATTCACACTTGCTAAACTTCCCATACAATTTGTTTCTTTTAAGAGTCTTTAGGATAATGCACAAGTGATTTTTATGATCTTCATAGCTTTTGTATTATACCACGATATCATCAATAAATACCACTAAAAATTCATCAAGATATTCCTTGAAAACTCTATTCATTAGATCCATGAAGATAGAGGGTGCATTAGTCAATCCAAAAGGCATTACTGTAAACTCATAATGCTCGTACTCAGTTCAAAATAATGTTTTCGGAATGTTTTCCTTCTTCACACACAACTGATGATATCCATATCGAAAGTCAATCTTTGAAAATTATTGAGATCCATGAAGTTGGTCAAATAAATCATCAATGTGAGGTAGGGGATACTTGTTCTTTCTTGTTATAGAATTGATCTCCCTATAGTCAATGCACAACCTCATAGATCCATCTTTATTCTTAACAAAAAGGGCAGGGGCTCCCCATGGAGAAACACTAGGGTGAATAAATATCTTATTACTCAATTTCTATAGTTGTTTCTTTAGTTCCACTAATTCCACATTGGCCATTCTATAAGGGGTCTTCGATATGGACCTTGATCTAGGAATTAAATCAATAGAAAAATCAATTTACCGCTCTAAAGGATGTCTAGGTAAATCTTCTAGAAACACATCAACATATTCTTTCACAATAGTTACATCCTCTATTTGAAAATTACTTTCCTCACCCACAGTTATTTCATTCTCTTCCTCCCCAATAATTGAATTTAGTTGAGCTACTGGGGGTGAATCTAGATAAGAGTTAGGTGGTGACGATCCTGCTCTAAAGATAAGGTGTTCTTTATCATCGTCATCAAAAATAGTAACCTCCTTCCTCTTATAATAAATTTTTGCATCATGGTACGAAATCCAATCCATACCGAGGATTATATCAAATTCAATCATGGGTATGATGATGATATTAGTAGATAAATAACATTTATATGCCCTAATGGGGACTGATTCACAAAAATTTGTTGCAGTGATACTTCCCTTAAGATTTTTGACTGAAAACTCCCTTGTTAAATCAAATTGGAAATATCTAATTTTCTTATCAAACCAAAAAGATATGAAACAATGTGATGATCCAGAATCAAATAAATCATTTTCTAAACATGATGAAACCATTAAATTACCTGCCACTACGTCTTTTGGAGCTTTAACCTCAGCAGTAGTGATAACATAAGCTTGACCTTGATCCCTTGGCCTTTTTTGAGGTATGTTCCCCTAAAACTTTGGACATTAATTTTCATAATGCCCCCTTTCTCTACAATTGTAGCATTCAACACCAACAACCTCTTTCTTCCCCTTGAAATCACGAGCTTGGTGGCTATTTTCACCACAATTGTAACATACTCCCATTCTCTTCAGGAAATTACCAGGGTGTTTCTTCCCACATTTAATACAGGATAGATATTCAACTTTTCCCTTATTCCCCTTATTTAAATTTCCAGAGTGTTCAACATATCTATTCTTCTCTTTCTTTGCTTTAAATTCTTAAGGCTTAGAGAATTCTTTTTCTATCTTGATAGCACACGAGACAATATCTTCATACAACGAGAAGGATTGTGAGACTAATGGTCAACGGAGAAATGGTTTTAACCCATCAAAGAAATGATCAATCTTACCACTTGGGTTACGTATATAATTTGCATCATGCCTTGTTAACCTTATAAATCTAGATTTATACTTTGTGGCATTCTCATCCTCCTTTTGCCTCAGACTCAAAAATTGTCTTTCCATATCCGCTCGATGGTCATGTGGAAAATATTTTTCTAAGAAAATTTCTTTAAACTCCCTCCATTCCATATTTTATAATTTATTATCTTCCTTTGTGTTTTGAATCAATGACAACCATTGATCAACATCTATAGTGAGGCGGTAAACTACCATGACAACTTTTTCCCTTTTGCTACTCCCCACGGCGTGGAATATTTTCCCTAACAAATTTAGCCATTTCTCGGCTACTAGTGGATTTGTACCCCCTTGAATGTTGGTGGTTGTTTCTTCATGAAGTGATATAACATTGATCTTCCATGCTATAGATCTGGGTGCTCCATATGGGTAAGGTTATTATTCATAACCTGAGTGAGTTATCCCAGTATGGTGATTAGCTAATCAGCACCAGTTTCATCACCAGTTCCACTATAATTATCTTTAGTAGGGGGGAAATCCCTAAATGGAGTGAGTGCGTTGATACGCTTTCCATTCCTTCCACTAGGCACCATTTTTAAACAATGGCATAAACTAGATTAGTTTATGAATCGCAATGCATAAATCCAAACTTGTAAAACACTTAATATAAATTAAACAGTTTATGGATATAATCCATAATCATAAAAATGTTTTCATTGAATAAGTATATACTCATAAACCCTTCATTATGGTTTGTAAAGAAAATGATAATTATCTTAAACATATCCCCCAAGAGTGTCGTAACCAAGAGTACAACAAGACCCATTTTCGTGCACCAGTTCCCATTCGAGACTAGCTCAAAGTGGTGTTTTTGGGTTTTACCCCTAGGTACATCTATGCTAGAGCCGCCTCTACCTGCTCGTATCCAGATAGGGATGTATAGCTTGGAAAACTCACAAAATATCTATAATACCAAAATTCTAAGAAGTTCTTCTATAATAATCCTCAAAGTCTATCTTAGGGTAATGTGCTCTAATCAGAGTTTATCTAAATCTAGATTCAAAGGTTTGTATTAAAATTCCTCTGATACCAACTGTAACGCCCCGAACCTAGTTACCCAGAGTCAGTGCATTATTGCATAACATTGGCATGATAAAAAAAGATCAAGTCTCGAAATACCGATTAGTTTAGCAGCCTTAGAAGTACTAGATACATTAATAAGGTTTACATTACATTATAGACACCATAAAACGTGTTCCATGCACTTTTCTGTAGAGTGAAGATATGATTATCACATAGGAAATGAATGTAAATTATGAGTAAAAATGTTTTTACCTGGAAAGAAGAAGACGCACACTAGATTTCAATATGCCAAAATACTATTCCATACCAATGGATAACTAGATTGATTTCCCTATCCCGGAGTAGGTAGTGGATTTCCAAGATCGATGATGGAAAGGTTTCAACACATTAAATTCAACTTCCGAGTTTCATCCAAGAAGACTTGGTGTATTTACCATATCAAGAAGTGTAGATCTCTTCAATTCCTTCAATTTGACTGGTCGTGGATCCCAAATAGGATTATAGATCAAAAGTTATGGCACTCAGAAGATGGATAAAATTACACAAAGAGGACCTACGCGAGGGACCTATACGGAGGACCTACACAGAGGACCTAAACGGGGTACCTGCACGGAATAATAGTTTCTACACCCCTACGTGGAAGACCTACGTGGAGGACCTACATAGACAAACTCTCTTCGACCAAGTCCCCTTCTTGACTATAAATAGGATCCTTGGGCTCCCCATTTCCAGATAGAAAAAGTTGGAAGAAGTCCCAATGCTCCCATTGCGTAGCTATTTCGCTAAGATCCCCCAAAATTTCCCAGGTAGCTCTCTAAAACATGAGAGAAGAGAGAATTAAAGGGGAAAACATGGTTCAAAGTTCCATTAGGCTCTATAACTTAAGGAGCTGTGTGGAGCACCTTCACGGAGCGACTGTGCGGAGCACCTTCGCGGAACCCCTGTGCGGCGCCCCTACGCGGCGCCCCTGCATGGAGAACCAGCGTGGAGTACATCCACAGAGGAGATATACAGAGAACCTACATGAGGCACCTTGGAAAAACACCTGCGTGACCCCACTGGTCCATACCGCGGGGACGCAACCCCTACTGCCCTGCTTGGGATCAGTGCTGGGCTATGGTCCCGACCCTTTGGGCTGGTCCCTTTGCTTCCATCACTGACCCCCATGAAAATTTGAGAGTCGCACCGTGAACTTTTTGGATTTGGTTGAGGAAATTTTCCATTGTGCCCTTTATGCGTCCATACTTCCAACCTTGGAATACTATGATCTGAGACACTCCATCACACTCAATGAAGTGCCTTGAGTCGACTTACTCCTCTTGGTTCCTTTTGCATGTTATGATTTTGGACTCTTCTTATGGATTCCTCGAGTACCTTGAGTTGATAAAATCCTCAATAAACTCCTCAAACTTCATCACCTGACTCCTATACCAGGTTAAATCTCATTTGGGCATGCTCCTTAGGAGTAAGCCCCAACCAATTCCAAATGGGCATGCTCCTTAGGAAGGAGTAATCCCCAACCAATTTCAAATGGGCATCCTCCTTAGGAGTAAGCCCCAACCAATTCCCTACAGGGCATCCATCTTGGTATAAGCACCTCACCTTCACCCCTTCTTCCTTATATTAGACCCTTGTCCAATGTAAATAGAATAGAGGGAAGGCTCATCACCTTGCCATATTCCATGGTCGACGTGCCCTCTTCCATCAGTGGAGGAGGAGAAGTGTGAAGTGTCATTGTTGAATCTTTCACATATTCTTGTTTCTCACACCGAGCATGATTCACGTGGGCTTATGGATATGTGATGGTTGAAACATGTGCACAAACACTCACTGAAGAAACTACGAGAACTCTGATTCCTGTTCAAACTAGGATACGTAGGAAGCCCTTTCAGGGCCCGAGCTCACTGGATATCCTCCTTAGGATTCCAACATTAATTCCCCCAATTTGGGAATCCTCCTTAGGAAATAATCCCCAAATTCAATCCTCAAATCATGAAGGAATCCTTTTTCATGAAGTAATATCAAACTCACCTCTCTTAGAGGACTATACTCTCCTATGAGATTCATTGAACTATGTGGTCTTTGATTTCCATCCATATGGGATACGTAGGAAGCCTCCTTGAGGTACAAACCCAACACTTCAAATCAACCCTATTCTATTTGGGCCATATTCCCAATAGGGTCTGATCCTACTTGGAAACCTATATCCTTTTCAAAGTTCCTTGGGCTGCTTCAGCATAAGTCACATACTAAGTTTCAACTAAGCACCTTCTGCTTAGAGGTCCTTATCATATGAACTTAAAAGGTATTATTTGTCCTATTAAGCGGCACCGAACTATGAGGGTTCTGATTCCTTTCATAAGGATACATAGGTATCTCATTTTATGAGTACGATCCCAAGATTAAAACAAAATGTTATCTCCCTGGATGATAATAAATTCCAGAGTTCCCCACTAAGTGGCTTAAAAATCAATATCATCATAAACGATGATTAAAAGAATTTATGTTAGATAAGTGATTGTAAATTCCAAGGGATAATTATGATATACTTGGTGAATTAATAATGATTCATGAAAAATATTTGAATTTTACAAAGAGAGTCCCGTAGTAGAAAATAATTCCCCCCAAAAAGGGTGTGATGAGTCCGACCTCCCATCCTCTCAACCAATGCACGTTCTTAAGTATTGTAAAGTTTAAAACTTAATGAACGCCTGCCTTTGGAAAGAAAGTCCTATTTGGATAAAGAAATGTTGGAAGTTTTTGGTTCCATGAATAAATCCAATGGAAACCGCCTGTAAATAGGGATTATTAAATTTAGAACGCACGTTTCAAGGAACTACGAAACATACATCATAAAATGGAAAACTACAACAACATTGTTTCCATAGAAAACACTGAGATCCCATAGACTATCCCTGTAGGTCAGTCATAATATACTACTTCACATCCTAGTAAAAATAAAACATATAAAGGGGTGAGCTCAGATGCTCAGTAAGGATAACAATATAGCATAAAATTTCATAAATAAACACAAACATTTAAGGCAATGTATAAAACTAAAACAAAATCCTTTTAAACATAAAATTCATCATAATATGGAAAATATAAATCAAAATAATTCCATTTACTTACTCACATGGATATTATACTAGTTGAATAATCACATGCAATATCAATAGACACTTTCATAATGATGGAATGCATAATGCCAAACTTTCATAACCACATAGTCAAGGCGTTGTGCGAAGACTACAAATAAGATTTTGTCAAGGCCTTGTTCCAAGAAACTAGTTTGTCTCATGATACCTACTGATGCATCAAGGAGCTATAGCAGGCCCCACCCGTCACATACTAAGTCCAATGCATTCCACATATAAAAATATTTAAACATAACATAAATATTAGTATTAAAACTAGCATAAGAAATGTTAATACTTTATCCATAAACCATGAATGGTGTAAAAATAAAATATTCACAGTCAAACATATCACAAAAACTTCAGTAAAATATGGAAGTTTTGTATCATAATAAATCAACTTCAAATATGCTTAAAATCCATCAAAGGATGTTGACATAGATGAAATCAAAACCTTTTTTAGAGAAATATATCTTTCTATTTTGAAATCATTTAAGAGTCACATAATTATAAAGAAAACATTTATTTTTAAAATATTCTTATAAGCTTGTAAGGGAATATTTGATGATGTCATAATGGTAGAAAATAGCAACACCCACTGTATATGTTAAAAAAACATTCTTACCTTATTTTTTTATGAAAAGGTCATAAAGTACCTTGTTGGAAAACGAAAAAAAGATTCCTTTCAAACCATTTTATAAAAATTAAAACAAGGGTATAACTGACTTTAAATCATAATATAGTAAATAGTAAAAAAAAATTTGGAATACATTTTTAAGAAACATGGATGTGGATGATAAAGAGGTCCCAGAAGATACTTATGTAAAAACAACCTCGGATAATAAAGAGATTGTGAAATTAACCCTTACCTTGTACTTTTACTTGGTTGAGGTTAGGTTAACCTCATGTATAATGGTGAAATAATTGTAATTAAATTATAAAATAATCATATACATTAATATGATATCATATATTATCTTTTAACATTGCTTTGTTAATAATATCTTAGTATTATCATCATTTCGGGTCTTAACTGATTCGTTTTACTTTATATTATTTGTTATGTAAGTAATGTTTGTTATGGATATGATGTATCATATCAATATTAATAATTATATTAAGTCTTTAACCATTATTTTCAATCATCTAATGAAAATTAGTCTTGAATGGATACGATGGGGAATGAATCTTATCACATTCACGGAGACGGTAATCCGTACGTACGCACGAGTGACAATATCATTCTTTTGATATTAAAATATTTTATAATTGGATGGTATATCATATATACAGAATAATTATCATGTTATATTTATTATTTACATCAATTACATATCATTATTATACCCATCCAAATAATAATGTATTGAATAACAATTACGCCACGACGTGAAGACAGTAAGCCGTACGTACTCACGTATGGTGACATGCCATTCAAAGTATGGATAGAATAATGAATATGGTTGTACCATATTTATAATCACAGTATATAGAATATATTGGAGTTATTATTTTAGAATTTAAACAACAAATAAAGAGGAATTGGAAGAATAAAGGAACTTGAAAGAGGTGAGGAAATATTTACCTATTCTTCCGGTTCTTCCTTTTGATTTGATCACAAGGGATCCTTAGGTTGGATTTATGACTAAAGTAAGGCCTCTAGAATAAAGGAAGGACATTTGATAGGGTATTTTGGTAGGGTTTTTCTGATCCAAAATGCTTTGAAGGTATGAATTTAATGGAAGGGGGAGTTCTCTTTTATAAGAGTGGTGAGAGGCACCTTAGGAAAAGCTAGAAATATTATTTTATAATAAAATCATTTTTGGTTTCTAATGGCTCCAAAAATGGATTCTTTAAAGTCTAAGGTGGGTATGGGTCAAAAAAAACTCAACCGATAGGTTTTATATTGGTTTGGGTCACTATATTAACCTTATATTTTAGATTGAACTTTTAGTTAAATAGTTTGACATTTACCATGTCTCTTTGTATTTTTATATTATATGGTTAATAAAATTACTATATACTTCCAAGAGAACCCCAAGTGGTTCATTAATGATAAACCTATCATTATATAAGTCTTTTGGCTGAACCTTATATTTTTAGGAAAATAATATCATTTAATAAAATAATAGTTTTTTTAAAAACTCTTTTATGTCAATTTTGACACTATTTGGTATTTTGCTTTTTCTAAATTCATAGAAGCATTATTACTTAAACAAAAATTCATCCAACCAACCCTAACATGTCATATTAACCTAGAAAATTAGTTTAATTCATAAAAAGTCTCAAATTACATTTATTTGGATATTTATAATATCAAATATTTTAATATTTCATTAATTAGGTAATTACTGCATCATCATTTTGTCATAAATAAATTAAATTATATAATGTATTTAAAATATAAATAAAATAAAATTATGTAGGATATATTTTTATATTTCTAATGAATATTTGTAGTTGAATTTATCTGTAAAAACCCGAATCTGGAGCCCCTCCACTGGTGCCCCGTACCCAGTTCGCCACATGACCTCAAGCGCGTTTCCCCAAACGCCAGAGGCTGCCGACTAGCAGCGAGGGCCTTGGTGAGTCGGTGGGGGAAACTATGCCCTCATTCAGTAAGGTATACAACAGCAAACAACAGTCAATAGCGGAAGTAGTGATAAAATACATAACAACTGATACCAAACAGTGGAAGCAATGAATACATATAGTATTGATGATAATGATGCAGCAGGTAAAAGTATCTAAAGAAAACAGTAAACACAAAAAATGTGCTGAAATACAACTGAATCCAATTGCAAAAGAAAATAATGTAAACTCCTCAGCATCACGAGCCAGGGCTCGGTCCCATGCTCCCCATCTCCAGTGCAATGAAGATCCTGAAGTAGAAGGGTGCTTGCCCTTATCCACACCTGCAACAATATAGTCTGCTTGGGCCCAAAAGCATGGACCAAATAGGGTATGAGATACAATCCCAATAGGCAATCACCCAAAGATTTGTGCCTAACAGTCAATGAATAGATGGTAGTAATAAAACAAGAAGTAGTAAACATGATAGCACAAACAGCTACAATCCACAGTTCTAACATATAAGGTACTCAAGAAAACAACCAGTGATAAAAGTAAACAGGTAACCCTATGGGTAGCTCTCACAGCCTAACCCCTATGGTTCAACCTACAAAGTACTAGCAGCCCTCTGGGAGGCACACACAGTCTCACCCCTCTGGTTCATCTAGAAAGTAGACTCTCTGGGGAAGCACTCACCGTCAATTCCCCCTACAGTCTCGTATCATACTAAAGGCTCTCTGGGGAAGCACTCAACGTCTCATTCCCCCTGTGGCCCATGTCGAGGAAATACAGACTCTCTGAGGAAGAACTCATCATCAATTCCCCCTGTGGTCTCGCATCGTATTAAAAGACACTCTGGAGAAGCCCTTACGTCGATTTTAACTATGGTCTACTACACCGGGCTCTCACAGTCCTGTGTGGAAAAGTAAAACATGCTCAGCGCGCGTGCATCATCCAAGTGAACCTCAAGAACTACTTGGCTATCAACTAAGGATCAACGACATATCAAAGAGACAGTTCCACTATCCTACAACAAGGTATGTCAACTGGAAAAACTCCCAACAGGAAAAAAAATCATGGAAAAGCAACCTGAGCACAAAATAAATTACTCTAATCACAAGCATAAACCTCTACTATAGCAATCAAGCAAAGAAGGTAGTATAAAAGGGGAAAAATAGGAACACGCAATACCCCATTCACGAGCATTGGTGGAATTTTCACATAATATTCATTAACTTTCTACGGAAAGGCACAAACCACCTAACTCAATCCTAGGAGATCGATATATGTGAACCTCGATGACAGATTCCCCTTAGAACGACGAAGATCTAAGAAAACGCACAAAATGTTCATCCCACGATAACGTGGAAACGAGGAGGAACCAAGAAACAAGACTCAAGCAGAAGGAAGAACTCACTGCTGCGATTACAACGCAACTGACCGTGCTGGAATCGGAGAACGGACGGTGAGGTGGGAGTTCGTCAAATATTCGTCCGTACGGGTCACTCTTGGTTGAACCAGAACTAGAAGAAAGAAAATATCGCGATGAGGCATGACCCTGGTCCGTTTAATGAAAAAATAAAGTACACGGCATGTACTTCAGTTTTCTGTACTCTGAATTAACCGGACTCCACCTCACCCTTACACACCGTGTGTGTGGCCCAGACACGGACAACACACGTCTTCGAGTGAAAAAGGGAGTACACGGCGTGTACTCAGAAAGTACATGGCGTGTACTTCAAAAATTTACAGAAAGATCATTTTTCTCAAAAACTCTAGAAAAAGGAAAAACGTACCTGAAAAGAAGATCCGGGTTCTTACAAACTTCCCCCCTTACAGAAATTCATCCCCAAATTTCCCTAACGAGGCGGAGAAGGAGAAACCCCGAACAGCTCCGGCCACTGTGATCATAAATCAGTCTCCCTCTCCCAGGTCTCATCTTGTACTCGCCTGTGCTGCCATAGCACTCGCACTAGAGGAACAGACCGCCCGCAGAGGACCTTCGTACTACAATCGACAATCCGGATAGGATGCTCCTTGAATGATGCATCCGCTTGAAGCTCAACTTCCTCAGGCTAAAAGACATGAGACATGTCTGAAAAGTAATGTCAAAGCTGAGAGACGTGGAAGACGTCGTGCATGGCCCGATACCACTGAGGTAGCTACAACCGATAGGCAACCGACCCAACTCTCTACAAAACCTCAAATGTCCCGACGTACCGCGGTGAAAGATTACCCTGTCTTTGAATACTTTTTTGTCCCAACCTCGGTGTGACATATAGGAAAACCTGATCTCCGACCTCGAACTCCAGAGGTCGTCTCCGCTGATCAGCATAAGACTTCTGTCGAGACTGCGCTGTAGCCATCCTCTTCCGAATCGGCTCTATCTGCTCTGAAGTCTCTTGAACAAGACGAGGTCCTAGCAAAGCTACCTCTCCTGCCTCCAGCCAGCATAAGGGTGATCGGCATGGCCTACCATACAAAGCCTCGTATGGTGCCATCTGAATGGTTTCCTAGAAACTGTTGTTGTAGGAGAACTCCAGCAGAGGAATATTCTTCTCCCAAGAACCACCAAAGTCAAGGATGCAAGCCCAGAGCATATCCTCAAGAACCTAGATCGTGTGTTCAGACTGGCCATCAGTCTGGGGATGGTAAGTTGTACTCAAAAGTACTTGTGTACCCAAGGCCTTCTGACATCCCTTACAGAATCGAGAGGTGAAGCACTCATCTCTATCTGAAACAATAGAGCACGAAACTCCATGCAGATGAACGATATCTCTGATGTAAAGTCGTCCCAAATCATCGACACTGAAGGTCTCCTTGATCGGAAAAAAGTGAGCAACCTTCGTAAGACTATCGATGACAACCCAAACAACATCGTTTCCCTGAGGCGATCTCGGCAACCCAGTCACAAAGTCTATTGCAGCATCGTTCCACTTCCACTCCAAAATGGGTAACTATTGTAAAAGCCCCGCTGGTCGCTGATGCTCTGCTTTCACCTGCTGACAAGTAGAACATCTCATGACAAAACCAGAAACATCCCTCTTCATACCTGGCCACCAGTATTGGCGATGAAGGTCCTGATACATCTTGGTGACACCAGGATGAACCGCCCAAACATAGGAATTGAAATCCCACATCAGCTCCTCACGTATGTCTGCTGGCACCCATACGCATCTTTGGAAATGCAAGATCTTATCCTCTCCCACTGTCCATCCAGGAAGAGGGTCCTCTCCTGACACACTCTCCTGCAGGACTAAGCCTTCTGAGTCTGATAGCTGCCTCATCCGTACCCGATCAAGTACCGTGGAGGTAATAGCTACAGAAGATAGAAAAGTCTGTCCCCATCTGTCGTGCACCTCCAGATGCATCTCAGAGAACAGATCCATCAGCTGCCACTCACTAATGGCCTCCTAAACTGCCCGAATCTGAGTTCTCCTGCTCAACACATCTTCTACAGCGTTGCCCTTTCCCGACGTATAGGAAAGCTCGAAGTTAAAAGACTGAAGATACTCAACCCACCTATGATGCCTCAGATTTAGATCACGCTGAGTGAAGATATACTTGAGACTCTTGTGGTCAGTGAAGACCACAAAGTTCTCTCCCAGAATATAGTGTCTCCAATAGCGCAAGGCATGAACAACAACTGCCAACTCCAGATCGTGCGTTGGGTAGTTCCTCTCATGTGGCCTCAACTGCAGAGACCCGTACGCAACGACTCCATCTCCCTGCATAAGCACAGCTCCTAGCCCGATACCTGAAGCATCACAGTAGACTGTATAGCTCTTGCTTGGATCTGGCAAGACTAATATCGGTGCTGACATCAACCTCCCTTTCAGCTCCTAAAAGGATGACTCACAAGAATCTGACCATAAGAACTTCGCCCCATTCTTGGTCAGACCTGTCAAAGGTGCTTCTAGATGAGAAGAGTCCCGAATGAAGCGTCGGTAGTATCCAACCAGCCCTAGGAAGCTCTGTACCTCAAATAAATTCTTTGGCTACTCCCAGGAGACTACAACTCTCACTTTCTCTAGGTCCACAGATACTCCAGCCTCTGAGATGACGTGACCCAAGAAGTGAATCTGATCCATCTAGAAGTGGCACTTTGAGAGTTTATCATAGAGCTTATGCTCTCTCAGTGTACTCAGAACGATCTCAAGATGTGTGGCATGGTCGTGTTGAGTTTGAGAGTACACCAAGATATCATCCACGAAGACCACAATGAAGAAGTCCAAGTAAGGATGGAACACTCGGTTCATCAGTGCCATGAAAACTACAGGTGCGTTCGTGAGACCGAACGACATGACTGTATACTCTTATAGACCATATCTGATCCTGAAGGCTGTCAGAGGTATATATAATGGTCTAACGCGCAACTGATGATAATCGGACCTCAATTCAATCTTCAAGAACACCTGGGATCCTCTAAGCTGATCAAAAAGGTCATCAATATGCGGCAAGGGATATCAGTTCTTGGCCGTCAACTGGTTTAGCTTCCGATAATCCACACAAAGCCGAAGGGTACCATCTTCCTTTTTCGCAAACAGAACAGGCGAACCCCAAGGAGAAGTACTGGGTCAGATGAAAACCTTAGCTTGAAGCTCCTCCAACTACTTCTTGAGCTCCTGCAACTCAGGTGTGGACATCCTATAGGGCGGAATGGAAACTGGTGCCACTCCTCACACGAGCTCAATAGAGAAGTCTACCTCACGCTCTGGTGGAAGACCCGAAATGTCCTCTAGAAAGACTTCCTTGAAACGATCCACTACTAGAGAAAAGTCCAACTGTGGAGTCCCCTGATCATCCATATAAAGACTAGTAATCTGGTTTGTCACCCCTCCTATCCCAAGATCCTCGAGTCCTACCCGACTCGCCCGAACGTCCCATTCGCCTCTATGAAGAAAAGGTTCACCCTCTGGTGAGATGAAACTGACTCTGTGGTGATAAAAGTAAACGACTACCTAGAAGGGAATCAACCATTCTATGCTGAGGGTGACATCATAGCCCGTCATCTCTAGGACATAGAGATCCCATAAGAAGTGATACCCTGCAACCTCAAGAGGGCACTGTCTACACTAGCATACACTAGATGTCCTCGTTCCCAAAGGTGTGTCTAGTGTCAACGAGTCGACAGAAGAAATGATGCAGAGCCCAAGGCTCTTCACGATAGAAACAGAGATAAAGCTATGCGTAGCACCAGCATCAAAAAGGGATAAAGATAAAACTGAGGCTACTAAAATCATACCCTGAACAGTAGAAGGGCCGGGATACTGCTCCTGATAAGTCTGCTCTACGGTGAAAGACTGGCCTGTACCACGGCCCTACGCCCCTAGATTACCACTCTGAGCTGAACCACCCTACTGGTGCTGAGGAACTGGTGGCTGACCGCCATGGCCTCGACCTCCACCTCGGCCCGAATGGCCGGAAGAACTCCAGTTTCCCGACTGGTGAGAAACTGGTGGGGATGCTCCTAAACGAGGAGTCATGGAAGGACCCTAGTCACCAGCTGCTGGTGAGAAAACCTGATAGAAACGCTGAAGGTGACCCATCTTGCCGCAAGATCGGCACTCCATGGGGTCTCTCTACCACTGTGGCCTCATGTTCCCTGTCTGATCACACTGGTAGCATGTCACCTGATTGCCTAATGATGCGTCTCACTTCCTTGAATCACCGCGCGTAGAATCCCTATGACACTTCTTTCTGTCATCTGGAGGGAAGCTAACTCTGGAAGCAGAACTTCCCTGGCTCACAGCTCCGGAGTCTCTCTGATTGTGATCTGCAATCAGTGCCTGGTTGACGATGGAAGTGATGGAAGTCAACTGGAACATGTTCACCTACGAGCGGATCTCTCACCTAAGTCCCTCCTCAAACTTCCTTTCCAAGAACACCCCACTCCCATCCCGAAGAGGTGTAAGATGATGCAGCTCGATGAAACGAGAGGAATACTCTATGACAGGTAGAGTACTCTGATCTAAGCTCATGAACTCCCAGGCTCGATCGGCCCTTAGGGTATCTGGGTAGAAGTAGTCGTAGAACACGCGCTGGAACTCCTCCCAAATCATAGCCTGCTGTTGACTCGCCTGTGAGATCACATCTCACCAACTCTTGGCGGAGTCTCGGAGCATGTAGGTGGTGAGCTTGACCCATATCTCTGGAGGCATCTCCAGATGCTTGAAGATAGTCAACATGGCTTCCAGCCATGACTCTGCAGCCTGAGGTCCTCCCTTCCCTGAGAACGTGGGAGGATGCTGCTACTGGAAAACCCGCGTCAAGTCTTCCATAGTCGTGGCAGGAGGCGGTGCTCCCTGGAAGGCATGAATAATCCTCATGAATCCCTCCCTGAACTGCACATCAGTGCCCGCAACTGGTATGATAGCCGGTGCCAAGGCTGG
Source organism: Viscum album (assembly GCA_963277665.1). Lineage (NCBI taxonomy): Eukaryota > Viridiplantae > Streptophyta > Magnoliopsida > Santalales > Viscaceae > Viscum > Viscum album. The sequence continues at coordinate 871,436,216 of OY728135.1, read as the reverse complement.
CTCAACTGGGGGATCGGCAGGGAGTTCCTGATCAGCCCTGTCTAGCGTCTGATCACTTCCTGATGACAGACGCATGACCGGAGGACGTCTCAGAGGCATATCTATGAAAGATCAAAAGTAAACCTTATATCAGAAAACAAGGACAGAGAATACAAGAGTACAAAACGGGAACATGGGAATAAAAACACAAAAGATTGCAAAATATGACTACATGACATGTATAAAAACTACACAACATGTCTTCTTAAGCCACTGACATGGGCGTGTACTCCTTCCCTACAAGTCGTGTAACACCTCAAACTACACGGCGTGTTGACCCCAACACACGGCGTGTACAAGAAAACTAGTCCCCTACCCGAGTCTCTTTACATGACTAACCCACACGGTCTGACTTAACCCGAGGCTACATGGCGTGTTCGAAACAAACACAGTGTATACTAGACAAGGCTTCGGCAGCCCGTGTTGTTAAGCACACGGCCGTCTACATGGCTGAACCTTAAACGGCGTGCTCCGAACAAACACGGCGTGTATAGGTAGGGTGACTCCATCCCGTGTTGTTCTTGACACGGCCGGGTACCTATACAAGACTACACGACGTGTTATGAACAAATACAACATGTGGAAAAGAAGGTAACGCCAGCCTGTGTTGTTCGTAAAACGGCCGGGTACCTGGACAAGACTACACGACGTGTTCCCTATCGACACGACGTGTTCTACCTGAGCTTCCCCGGCCCGGGTTGTTAGTGACACGGCCAGGTACACGACTCCGAACTTACACGGCGTATACCTGTCTTACATGGCGTGTTCCCAAAGTCACTTCCACGACACCGTGTTATGCTCACATGGTCAGTGATACGGCCTGAAAACTACACGGAATGTATCCAAAAAGTACACGCCATGTATTCTGGATTTCTCTAGGCAGTAGCTCAGAAATTGCACAGAATTCCAAAAACACTAAAAACAAGGCAGAGAGGTGCCAAATTCTGATCCGTGAGGGCCCATAACACCTCAAGAACCAAAATTTGGCGTTCATTTTAATCAAGGAACAAAACAAATAGTTTTGTAACATGACATCAGAGAATCTATCAAGAATTTATCACAAAATCATGCATAATCTACATAGAGTCTATCACAACAGCATGCAATCGCTAATACACCCTAGATGGCATGACAAGAATGCATGACATGTGATTTCTACAAGTGCCTATATGATGCATGAGATGACATACCCTCATCTCATCGGGTTGTGACAGAAATAGAACCGAAGTATCAAAACAATAATAGCACAAGTCAAGTGAATCACTCTAGGTGAAATCAGATCAACCATAAAATCTCAAAACCAGCAAACTGCAATTAATGAGGTAGTATGGATTTTACCTATACACAGGTTAGCTACTCCTGAACATAGCTTAATTCCAGGTACCGAATCCATCCTATCCCTAGATAAAGTCTCCAAATAACAAGCAAGAGAAAAGAACTCCTCTGATACCACTTTGTAACGACCTGAATCCAGAGCCCCTCCACCGGTGCCCTGTACCCGGTTCGCCACATGACCTCAAGCGCATTTCCACAAATGCTAGAGGCTGCCAACTAGCAGTGAGGGCCTTGGTGTGTCAGTGGGGGAAACTATGCCCTCATTTAGTAAGGTATATAACAGCAAACAACAGTCAATAGCGGAAGTAGTAATAACATACATAACAACTGAAACCAAACAGCAGAAGCAATGAATACATATAGTAATGATGATAATGATACAGCAGATACAAGTATCTAAAGAAAAAATAAAACACAACAACGTGCTTAAATACAACTGAAACCATGTGCAAATAAAAACAACGTAAACTCCTCAGCATCGCGAGCCACGGCTCAGTCCCATGCTCCCCAGCTCCAGTGCAATCAAGATCCTGAAGTAGAAGGGTGCTTGCCCTTATCCACACCTACAGAAACATAGTCTTCTTGGGCCCAAAAGCATGGCCCAAATAGGGTTTGAGATACAATCCCAGTAGGAAATCACCCAAAGATTTGTGCCTAACAGTCAATGAATAGATGACAGTAATAAAACAAGACGCAGTAAACGGGATAGCACAAACAACTGCAATCCACAGTTCTAACATATAAGGTACTCAAGAAAACAACCAGTGACAAAAGTAAACAGGTAACCCTCTAGGTAGCTCTCACATCCTAACCCCTATAGTTCAACCTAAAAGCACTAGCATCCCTCTGGGAGGCACACATAGTCTCACCCCTCTGGTTCAGCTAGAAAGTAGACTCTCTGGGGAAGCACTCACCGTCAATTCCCCCTATAGTCTCGTATTGTACTAAAGGCTCTCTGGGGAAGCACTCAATGTCTCATTCCCCCTGTGGCCCCTGTCTAGGAACTATAGACTCTCTGAGGAAGCACTCATCGTCAATTCCCCCTGTGGTATCGCATCGTATTAAAAGACACTTTCGAGAAGCCCTTATGTCGATTCTCCCTATGGTCTACTATACCAGGCTCTCACAGTCCTGTGTGGAAAAGTAAAACATGCTCAGCACACGTGCATTGTCTAAGTGAACCTCAAGAACTACTTGGCTGTCAACTAAGGCTCAACGGCATATCAAAGAGATAGTTCCACTAATCTACAACAAGGTATAACAACTGAAAAAATGACCAACAGGAAAAACAAGCATGGAAAAGCAACCTGAGCACAAAATAAATTACTCTAATCACAAGCATAAACCTATACTATAGAAATAAAGCAAAGCAGGAAGTATAACAGGGGAAAAAAAGGAACACGCAATAACCCGTTCATGAGCATTGTGGAATTTTCACATAATATTCATTAACTTTCTACAGAAAGGCACAAACCACCTACCTCGATCCTAGGAGATCGATATACATGAACCTCGACGATAGATTCCCCTTAGAACGATGAAGATCTGAGAAAACGCACAAAATGTTCATCCCACAATAACTTGTAAATGAGGAGGAATCAAGAAACAAGACTCAAGAAGAAGGAATAACTCACCGCTGCAATTCCAATGCAACTGACCGTGCTCGAATCGGAGAACGGATGACGAGGTGGGAGTTTGTCGAAGATTCGCCCGTACGGGTCACTCTCGGTCGAACCAGACCTAGAAGAAGACAAATATCGTGATGAGGCGCTACCCTAGTCCGTTTAATGAAAAAAAATAAAGTACACAACATGTAATTCAGTTTTCCGTAATTCAAATTAACCGACCTCCACCTCACTCTTACACACCGTGTGTGTGGCCCAGACACGGCCAGCACACGACTTCGAGCGAAAAAGGGAGTACATGGTGTGTACTCAGAAAGTACACGACATGTACTTAAACAATTTCCAGAAAGATCATTTTTCTCAAAAACTCCAGAAAAAGGAAAAACGTACCTGAAAAGAAGATCCGGGTTCTTACATTAGCTTATGTGTACCCCTATATTAAAAATGGTTTAGTTATTAAACTTTGAATTTTACACTTTTAACTCTTCTTTGAATTAAATAATAATAAATGTCCTAATCTAATCCAAGTGGACCTAAAGGATCATATTTTATTCCTAATGTTGTTTTTGGTCTAATTAAATGTATCCAATAGAATTAGGACATGTGTTAGGGTAATAATAATATCATTTTTACCCTTAATTACCCTATTTACTTTTAACCATGGTAAATAAAAGTAAAAAGTTACTATTCACCAAAAAATTATTTTCATCTTATTGAACCACATTTTACTTACTGATATCAACCGTGTCTCTAAATTTTTTGAAATTAAACTCACCTAAATGGTAAAATTATGTTTTATGTAAATTTGAAAATGCTCCTAGGAGGTGGGTAAAAGACAGTAAAAAGTTCAAATTTTTTTTATATATCTAAAATTATTATAAACTGAATCCAATGAATTACATTGAACTTATATAGGTATTATATATCTAATTTGACCTAAAATAAATTTAAATAAAATAAATAATTATTTAAATAAAAATTCGGCTTTAAACTATAACTCAATGTTTTTCACTATTCATCAAAAATTGAAAGTTTTCAGAAAAATACCAAAAATTCACCCTAAGCTAATTTTGATATTTTGAATCCAAAAATGAAATCCATTTTGAAATATAAAATTTATAAAATTTTAAAAAGTGGGTATTACTATTCATAATGTCTAGTTTGATTGGTAGTGGTGTGTTAGAATTCGAAGTTGCGTACAACACACGCTACTATATTATTCGTAGAGAAGCGTACCATGGATGATTGAGGTGTTACACTAATGGTTACTCTTATAATATTTTAAAGTGTGTGAATCTAATGAGTAGGACATTACAAGGGTTGAAAAGTCATGAAAATCACATACTACTTCAACAGTTGATTCCAATAACAATTTGTGATTGTTGATCCCCCAATGTTGTTCAGCCGTTGATTGAGATGAGTAATTTTTTTAGACAACTTTGTTTAAGAAATCAATGAATGAATGATTTAGAAATTTTTCAAGACCGAATTGTACTTACGCTTTGTCACTTTGAGAAAATATTCCCCCCTCATTTTTCGATGTTATGGTCCACTTGAAAGTGCACCTAACTGATGAATTAATGGCTTTTAGTCCAGTGCAATTTAGGTGGATGTATCCTATTGAGTGGTATTCGAGTACATTGAAATGATTTGTATGCAACAGAGCTCGTCCGGAGGCATCAATAGCCAATGGTTATTTTATGAATGAGTGTACTACTTTTTGTGTATAATATCTTATGAATGTTAAAACAAAATTTCATAAGCCCTCTCAGATTCATGATGGTCCAGTTGGAGAAGGAAACATATTTGACATGGACAACATCGAGTGGATACAATCACATCGATATATCTTGTTCAATACTCCATCAGTTGCACCATTAATGCAGTAAGTGTCTTATCACTTTTATTGTTTAACTTTTACATGTTTTGTTTGCATAAGATGATCATTTAAACATCGCATTATCATTTTCATGAAACACATTAATGAGATGAAAGAAGAGTTGTATCATGCTACTGAGTATCAAATTCAACAATCTCATTATGCATCATTTGATGATTGGTTCAAGGATTATGTACGTATAAATTGATTTTCATTAGGAGTAAAGTATAATACTAATTTATTTCTACATAAATAATTATTGAATTTGATGAATTATGTTGGTTCATAAGCTGAGGGAGTTAGGGGACCCCACGCTAATTGAAGAATTTATCCAACTAGCTGAGGGTCCATCTATAATGGCTCGTCATTATAAAGATATAGATGCTAATGGTTTTTGATTTCACATTAAATATATTGAAGACAAACGAGCAACACAAAATAGTTGCATCAGTTTTCCATTTGTCGATTCTGGTTATTATTATGGTCAATTGATAGACATCATTGAAGTTGTATATTCACACAGGTTGAAGTACATATTGTTAAAGTGTAATTGGGTTGATCTAGTGCGTGGATGTAAAGTCAATCAATATCAGTTTTCATTGGTCAATTTTAACTATATGTTATACAAAAATTAATGAGTTGATAATTAACCTTTCATTTTGACATCAAAAGTGGAATAAGTATTCTTTGTTACTTTGCCTTCAAATCCAAGTTGGAAAGTTGTGAAAATTTCCTGGTGAGGAGTGTTTTTATGTGAACAAGATGAACCCGAGACTGTTCTGTTTGTTTCCCAACAGCTTGATCAACATACCTTAGTTCAACGTGAAGAAGATATTTATCAGGTCAGAGTGGATGTTGAAGGGGAAATGGTCGATTTTCATGCTTAATGAAAGGTATAATTTTTTTCCCACTATTAAGTATTGAGTGTCCTAGGATATCATAAATTATCTAACCATTTTATAAATCCTTGTAAGCTTTAATCCTCAATTTTGGAAGTATATTCATTTATAAATATTTATTGTGATTTCTTTTTTGGCATCTTCATGTTATTGTCAGTGTATCATCTCATTGAGGTATTCTTAATTTGGTTAATGTGCTACTTGAATTTTTATTAATTCAATTTGAAATTTGGCTATTAATTGATTGGTTTTATACATAATTTGTATAACTGTTTTGTTAACTTTGTGATTTTTTAAAATCCATTCACAACTAATTATTCAATCCCTTTTTGTTTGATTAACAACTGTACAAGTTTTTTTTAAAATCAATCCAATTTATCTTTTGGACACTTTGGATAGTCCCCTTACTAATGTTTTCTATGACTGTAGGCATGTCAGGGGAAGAGGCAGTAGATCCACATCATCCATTTGAGCCATCTACGTCTCAGGGTCGAGGTATGTTTGAATATCATTGTGTCTATTTTTTATGTAATTGATAAACATATATATTTATATATATTTATAACATATTTCAAATTATATGTAAAATTGTTTTCAACAGGATCAAACTCGACTTCTTCTTCCTCTCGCAAGAGAGGCCTTGGTCGTGGCATTTTATCATGGAATTCCAACACGACGTTAGATGTTTCCTTTTATGAGATATTTCATCTTATGGGATTGAATGCCCTTGCATTTATTCATCAGCTGGGTCATATCATACGTGAACCACATCGATTTACATTGACCACACGTGACTGGGCTTCTATCCCTCATGACACATTAGATCTTCTTTAGAGGGAGGTTCGGGTAAGAAGACCATTTTAATTTCTTCCTTTTGTATAAACAATACTAACATATGTGATTTTTTTCATTAATAACAAAATTTTAAAGTATGCCCTGATGAGTTTCGGCCCATGTGTATGAGAAAATGCCATAAGATATAGAAAGATTATAAAGGCAAAGTCAAGAGGGACCACTGGGTACCAAATGTGGGTGCCCCAAACATTTTGGAAAAAGTCCCGAGAGGTGTCCTCCCAGCTCAGTGGTGTGACTTAGATGCATATTGTTCTATTGAGGGTGTTTCAGTTTGTATATTTATTTTTGTATATATATTTTCAAGAATGTGTGATGTGTTTGAAATTTGAATTAATTGAATGTAGGAGGTGTCAGCACGCCATTCTGAGAATTGAGCATTGTAGGGACCACCTCACAGGCTTGGGACTCGTCACATGTCTCAGATTCGACATGAGGTATTTATTATTCATTTTTTAATTTATTAATTAATATGATTTTGTGTTTATATTATATTCATATATAGTTACGGGAGCAAGGTGCACCGACTGATAAAATGTCGGTGTGGATGAGGACTCGTGATCGAAATAATCCAGAGGCTATAGTAATGATAGTAAGTGCTTGTACTCATTACCAATACTTACATAAATCTATATATTAACATATTTATGTATATATATTTAAATATTTCATAGGCTCAATTTGAAGCTAAGTTAGAACAGCTGCCAGAGGACTAGTGACAACTTCCCATGGGAAGGGATGAGATCTTCCATCGCATTATTGGTCGGGACGGGCATGTATATAGTTTGACCTATGGAATAGGAATTCCTCGTCCTATAGTATTTTGCACTGCATTTGTCGGTCCTGCTGTTGCTTAGATGACACATCAGTTTTCAGATTTCGAGGCATGGTTGTGTGCTTCCGAGGAGGTAAATGCGCAATTGATCACTGAGGTTAGAGCACTGTGGGAATATGTGCGTCAAGGTGATGGTGCAGTGGATCATACGATGTAGGTTTATACTGTATTTATTTATTTAATTTATATTATTTTTATTATGAAAATCTTCATAATTTTTATTTTTTGTAGGCCCCTGGCCCACCGGATGGAGGTAGCAGTCATGACCACACATGACGCATCATATTCACGAGGTGTGTTTCTTTTTTATTGGTGGGGTTGTTATTGATGTTTAGGTTGGGTTTCTAATGAGATTTATTGAAATTTGGGGGTATCATGTGTGTTTTGGCCTTATTAAATGTTTGTGTGCACGAATTGAGAAGTAACCATGTAACTGATTAATGATTTGGATATTTTTAGTTCATTTTATTCTTTAATGTTTTCAATTGCATGTTATGTGAATAGTTTTTAAAAAACCATGTGATTTCTAATAGAAACCATGGAACTTGTTTTTGGTTACTGAGCTCAGGTTCACTATTTGTAGGCCCCTGGCCCACCCTGGATAGCCCCCCTGCCCCCCGGATAGCCCCCCCTCCACCGGACAACCCCCTGAACCCCAGACAACCCCCCACCCCAGACAACCCCCACCCGAGAAAGCCCCCCCCCACACCCCAGATATCCCCCCTCACCCCAGACAGCCCCCACACCACCGGATAGCCCCCTCCCCCCCACATCCCGAACAGCCCCCCCTCCCACACCCCGGACAGCCCCCCTACACCTCAAACAACCCCCCACCCTGGACAACCCCCACCCCCGAACAGCCCCCCACACCCCGGATAGCCCCCCTCGCACCCCGAACAGCCCCAACCCCGAACAGCCCCCTGCACCCCGGAAATCCCCCCTAGCACCCCATAATTCAATAGGATAATTGACCATTAGTTCATTAGGGAAATCGTTCATTAGTTTGTTAGGAAATTAGGGAAATTGTCCAGTTGGCCAATTGTCCAATTGGATGTAGTCCAAATGGACATTATGCCATTATGCCATTATTCTAATTGTACTACTAGACAATATGACATTATTCCAATTGTTTGCTATTCCATTATTCCATTAGGGCATTAGGGGAATTGGTAAATGGGAAAATTTGACATTGGATCATTAGGAAAATTGACCTTTAGTCAATTAGGATAATTGATCATTATGCAGTTAGGACAATTGGACATTAGGACAATTAGTCATTATGCCCCATCCCCCACCGGACAACCCCCCACCTCAGACAACCCCCCCACCTAGGACAACACCCCCACCCCGGATAGCCCCCCCACCAGACATCCCCCCACGCACGCATTTCAAGCATGAAAACACCTAAAAAACGGATATTCAGCCATGCCGTGAAAACCTCACTACCGAATGACATGCCGTCTCCTTGTACACTTGAAGAATAATAATTAGGGTGTTTTCATGTGTTTTCAAGTCATGCCGATATCGTTTGGTATGCATTTGACCTTTAAACGCATGTTTTGTCCATTTACGACACATGGCGTGCACTTTTAGTCACCATTATCACACGACACCTCCGATTGATGTGCCGTCTACCCGACCATTTCAAAATCCACCCACCCTTTGTTGTCGTCCAATTTTATGGAATTCCGAAGTCATTCGACTGGTTTTGATCACCCCACACACACTTTCCAAACGCGCTAAAACAACGTGTAACGATCGAATTCAGAGAAAACATGCTCAAAATGACTTTAAATCACATGAAAACAATAGGAATATTATTCGTGACATTTAGAAGGAGACGGAATATTAATCAGACATGCAGTGTGCGTGGGACGACCGAATATGTTATTTTGAACAGTTCTACGTGCTCAAAAAGGGCTCGTTGGGTGGTCAGAACTAGCCGAATGACCTCAAAATGCCATGAAATCATACTACAACAACCGTGGTGTCAATTGTGAAATGGTCCGGTTGACGACACATCAATCGGAGGTGTCTGTTGACCGTAGTGACCGAAAACACATTTCTGGAGTCATAAAACTCCAAAATGACATGTAATGGTCGAATTTAGAGAAAACATGATTAGAATGACTTGAAATCACACAAACAAATAGGAATAATATTAGTGACATGTAAGAGGAGACTACACGTCAATCAGACATGCAGTGTGTGCAGTACGACCAAATATGTTGTTTTGAATAGTTCAACGCACTCTAAAAGGGCTCATTGCATGGTCAAAACTAGCCGAACAACCTCAAAATTCCATGAAATCAGACTAAAACAACCGTGGTGTGAATTGTGAAATGGTCGGGCTGACGACACATCAATCGAAGGTGTTGTTTGACCGCGGTGATCAGAAACGCATTTCTGGAGTCACAAAACGCCAAAACAACGTGTAACAGTCGAATTCAGAGAAAACATGCTCAAAACACATGAAAGAAATTGGAATATTATTAGTGACATGTAGGAGGAGATGGAACATCAATTAGATGTGTGGTGTGTGCTGTACGACCGAATATGTTGTTTTGAACAGTTCGATGCGCTCTAAAAGGGTTCGTTGGGTGGTCAAAACCATCCGAACGACCTCAGAATTCCATTAAATCATACGACAACAACCGTGGTGTGAATTGTGAGATGTTCGGGCAGACAGAACGTCTACCGAAGGTGTCATTTGACCGTGGTGACTGGAAACACATTTTCGGAGTCATAAAACGTGAAAACGACGTGTAACGGTCAAATTTAGAGAAAACATGCTCATAATGACTTGAAATCACACGAAAACAATAATAATATTATTCTTGACCTGTAGAAGGAGACGACACATCAATCGGACCTGCGGTGTGCATGGTACGACCAAATATATTGTTTTGAACAGGTCAGCGCGCCCTAAAAGGGCGTGTTGGGTGGTTAAAACTAGCCGAAATACCTCAGAATGCCATGAAATCATACAACAATAACTACGGTATGAATTGGGAAATAGTTGGGCAAATGGAACATCAATCAGAGGTGTTGTTTGACCGCGGTGACCAGAAACACATTTCCGGAGTCATAAAATGCCAAAACGATGTGTAACGATCGAATTCAGAGAAAACTTGCTCCAAATGACTTGAAATCACACAAAAACAAAAGGAATATTATTCATGACATGTAGGAGGAGAAAAAATGTCAATCAGACATGTAGTGTGCGCGGTACGACCAAATATGTTGTTTTGAACAATTCAGCATGCTCTAAATGGACACGTTGGGTGGTCAAAACCAGCCGAACGACCTTGGAATGCCATGAAATCATACGACAACAATCGTGTTGTAAATTGTGAAATGGTCGGGTAGACGACATGTCAATTGGAGGTTTTGTTTGACTACGGTGACCAGAAACGCATTTCCTGAGTCATAAAACGCCAAAACGATGTGTAACGTTTGAATTCAGAGAAAATGTGATTAGAATGACTTGAAATCACATGAAAAAATAGGAATATTATTCGTGACATGTAGGAGGAGACGACACATCAATCAGATATGCGGTGTTCGTGGTATGACCGAATATATTGTTTTGAACAGTTTGGTGCGCTCTAAAAGGGCTCATTGGGTGGTCAAAACCAGTAGAACGACATCGAAATGCCATGAAATCATACGACAACAACCATGGTGTGAATTGTGAAATGTTCGGGTATACGACACGTCAATCAAAGGTGTAGTTTGACCGCGGTGACTGGAAACTTATTTCCTGAGTCATAAAACACCAAAATGATGTGTAACGGTCAAATTCAAAGAAAACGTGCTCATAATGACTTGAAATTACATGAAAACAATAGGAATAATATTCTTGACATGTAGGAGGAGACAAAACATCAATCGAACATGTGGTGTTAATGAAACGACCAAATATGTTGTTTTGAACAGTTCAACCCGCACTAAAAGGGCGCGTTGGGTGGTCAAAACCAGCCGAACGACCTCGAAATTCCATGAAATCATACGAGAACAACCGTGGTGTGAATTGTGAGATATTTGTGTAGACAACATGTCAATCAGAGGTGTCTTTTGACTGTGGTGAGTGGAAACACATTTCCAGAGTCATAAAATGCCAAAACAATGTGTAACGGTCGAATTAATAGAAAACATGCTTAGAATGACTTGAATTAACATGAAAACAATAGGAATACTATTTGTGATATGTAAGAGGAGATGAAACATCAATCAGATGTGTGGTGTGTGCGGTACGACTGAATATGTTGTTTTGAACAGTTCAATGCACTCTAAAAGGGTGCGTTGGGTGGTCAAAACCAGCCGAATAACCTCGGAATGACATGAAATCATACGACAACAACCGTGGTATGAATTGTGAAATGGTTGGGGAAACTACACATCAATTGTAGGTTTCGTTTGACCACAGTGACCGGAAACGCATTTCCGGAGTCATAAAACGCCAAAACGACGTTTAACGGTTGAATTCAGAGAAAACGTGCTCAGAATTACTTGAAATCACATGAAAACTATAGGAACACTATTCTTGACATGTAGGAGGAGAAAACACATCAATTTGACATGCGGTGTGCGCGGTACGACCAAATATTTTTTTTTGAACATTTTGAAAGGCTCTAAAAGGGCTCGTTGGGTGGTCAAAACCAGCCGAACTGCCTCGGAATGCCATAAAATCATACGACAATAACTGTGATGTGAATTTTGAAATATTCTAGTAGATGGTACATCAATCGGAGGTGTTTTTTGACTGCGACAACCATAAACACATTTCCAGAGTCATAAAATGCCAAAACGATGTGTAATGGTCAAATTCAGAGAAAACGTGCTCAGAATGACTTGAAATCACACGAAAACAATAGGAATACTATTTTTGACATGTAGGATGTGAAGACACATCAATAGGACGTGTGGTGTGCATGGTACGACTGAATATGTTATTTTAAATAGTTCGGTGCACTCTAAATGGGTGCCTTGGGTGGTCAAAACCATCCAAACGACCTCGGAATGCCATGAAATCATACGAAAAAAGTTGTGGTGTGAATTGTGAAATGGTAAGGTAGACGACACATCAATAAGAGGTGTTGTTTGACCGTGGTGATTGGAAACACATTTCAAGAGACATAAAACACCATAATGACGTGTAAAGGTCGAATTCATAGCAAATGTCCTCATAATGACTTGAAACCACACGAAAACAATAGGAATACTATTCATGACATGTAGGAGGAGACGACACATCAATCGGACATGCGGTGTGCGCGGTACGATCGAATATGTTGTTTTTAACAGTTCAGCACGCTCTAAAAGGGCGCGTTGGGTGGTCAAAACTAGCCGAGCGACCTTAGAATTCCATGAAATCATATGAAAACAACCGCGGTGTGAATTGTGAAATGGTCAGGCAGACGACACATCAATCAGAGGTGTCATTTGACCGCGGTGACCAGAAACACATTTCTGGAGTCATAAAACACCAAAACGATGTGTAACGGTCGAATTCTGAGAAAACATGCTCAGAATGACTTGAAATCACATGAAAAAATTGGAATATTATTTGTGACATGTAGGAGGAGATGACACATCAATCAGACATGCAGTGTGCGCGGTACGACTAAATATGTTGTTTTGAACTGTTCGGCGTGCTCTTAAATGACTCATTGGGTGCTCAAAACCAATCAAACGACCTTGAAATGCCATAAAATCATACGACAACAACCATGATGTGAATTTTGAAATGGTCGAGTAGACAGTACATCAATCAGAGGTGTCGTTTGACTGCGGTAATTAGAAATGCATTTCCGGAGTCATAAAATACCAAAATGACGTTTAACGATTGAATTTAGAGAAAACGTGCTCATAATGACTTGAAATCACACGAAAAAATAGGAATACTATTATTGACATGTAGGAGGTGACGACACATCAATCAGACGTGCAGTGTGCACGATACGACCAAATATGTTGTTTTTAACAGTTCGACGTACTCTAAAAGGGGGCATTGGGTTTTCAAAACCAGCCGAACGACCTTAGAATTCCATAGAATCATACGACAACAGTCGTGGTGTGAATTGTAAAATGTTATGTAGACAACACATCAATCAGAGGTGTCGTTTGACTACGGTGACCAGAAATGCATTTCCAGAGTCATAAATCACCAAAACAACGTGTAATGGTCAAATTCATAGGAAACATCCTCAGAATGACTTGAAATCACACGAAAAAAATAGTAATACTATTCGTGACATGTAGGAGGAGACGAAATGTCAATCGGACGTGCGATGTGCGCGGTATGACTGAATATGTTGTTTTTAACAGTTTGGTGCGCTCTAAAAGGGCACGTTGGGTGGTCAAAACCAGCCGAACGACCTCGAAATGCCATGAAATCATATGAAAACAACCATGGTGTGAATTTCGAAATGGTCGGGTAGACGACATGCCAATTGGAGGTGTCGTTTGACCGCAGTGACCAGAAACACATTTCCGGAGTCATAAAACACAAAAACGACATGTAACGGTCGAATTTAGAGCAAACGTGCTCAGAATGACATGAAATCACATGAAAACAATAGGAATATTATTTGTGACATGTAGGAGTAGAAGAAACATCAATCAGACGTGTAGTGTGTCCTGTATGACCAAATATTTTTTTAATAGTTTAGCGCTCTCTAAAAGGGCGCGTTGGGTGGTCAAAACCAGCCGAACGACCTCAGAATTCCATTAAATCATACGACAATAACCGTGGTGTGAATTGTAAAATGTTTGGGTAGAAAGAACGTCAATCGGAGGTTTCATTTGACCACGGTGACCAAAAAAGCATTTCCGGAGTCATAAAACCCCAAAACGACGTGTAACGGTCAAATTCATAGTAAACGTCATCAGAATGACCTGAAATCACACGAAAACAATATGAATATTATTTGTGAAATGTAGGAGTAGAATTCACATCAATTGGACGTGCCGTGTGCATGATAGTACCAAATATATTTTTTTAATTGTTTCACATGGTGTGCATGGAGAGTATTCCTTTTTAAACCACAAAACACTTCCACAAGCTAAACCAAAGACTTCAAAACAAGGAAAAAAAATCCTAAAATGGTAAAATTTCTTAAATTAGGGGTTTTAGATTTTTATAGCACCCGTAATTTCATATCACATTTAATTTTATTATATATATATACTAACTGAATAAATATTTCTAATTTACATTTGTTTTGTTTAGTTGTTTTTTTGTATCTTATTGTAGGAATATTGAAGCAGAATATTGAAATGGATTGGACCTGTTTGGATCATTGAAGCACGTCTGTCATTTATTGTTTATGGAGATCTTGATGTTTATGCTGTTTGGAATTTTTTTCTTTTATTTTTATGATTTTACCCTGTTTTTGTTGATTGGGAACCATGAATTTTTTTTTAAAAAATTTCTCCAGGATAGAAACTGCCATTGGGGGTCGCTATAGGTCGCCTACTAAACAGGATAGCGACCGCCATTGGTGGTCACTATAGCTCGACCGAGCATCAGAACTGCGACCTCCACTGGCAGTTGCGGTAGCTTGGCCGAGGATCAGGACAGCGACCACGACTGGTGGTCACTATTGCTCGGCCGAGCAATAGGTTACCGACCTCATGGCGGTCGCTGTAGGCCAGATTTTCGGCCTCCTTCAGGGACCACCTTTGGTGGTCGCTGTAGGCCTACGACAATGGGCCTAAAGCGACCGCCAATGGGGGTCGCTAATGGCTGAATATTTAGTAGCGTGTCTGCTCATCATCTGTGATTGTTGTATGATGAATCTAAAAAATAATTCCTCTAGATCATCCACACATTCTTGAAGAATCTGTGGGAGTATCAATAGTCGCAATCAGGGTACTAGCATGGAGATCTGACGATGCCTTCCATGCTCCAACAATCACCACATCTCCTTGCTTGTGTTGTATAAGAGAGTGATCGATCCGAACTCTTGGATCAAGATCCCCTCTCTCTAGAATGTGATAAGGATAAGAATAGAGAGATAGAGAGAGGTAGTGAATAGTATATGGTGAATTCCTCTCCTCTATATATAGTGTATTTTCAATTACCTAAAATTGACTCTCCACCCCCTGAATAATTCACACACTATAAACAAAATATTATGACTAGTGTACTAAGTCATAAACATTATTATCACTTTCTGGTAATCTATTGTGTGATAATAACTTTTCCATTAAATTGACTCATCATTCCTGAAAATATTAAATGAACCTTGAATTTTTTAAACTACTATTCATTTAATTAATATTTTCCATGTATTCACATTAAAACATGTCAATACATTTAATAAATAAATTCAATTCCAATCATTCTTAACATGAATAATATGAATTTATTTATTTATTTAGTGATTTTATCACCTTGGAAAAATCTCGAACCCCAACTATGGGGCCCACAATGTCAAATATACCTATTCAACTGAATAGGGTAGATTCTTGAATACGGTACTACGTGTTACCCTCTAGGACCTAATCTCTATTGTAGGGAATACTATTTACATACCAATAGCAGTATCAAGAATCCTATCATGGACCCTAAAGAGAAAATGGTAGTCATACCAACAACAAATAACCTAAAAACACGTAGTGTGTAATATAATCTCTTTTTCTTTAAATATATCATAAATTTGGACACACACCCATGTCATCGCCCTTTTCTTACATTATTATTTTCTAATCTAACTGGATGGATTTACCTTGGACTACCCTATCCAGGGATTTATCAAGGTACTATCAACCCGATCAATGAGGCTAGAGATATATTTCTTCTTTAACCTAGAAGCAACAAATCTTTTAGTGACCATGGAACTAATGTCATACCACCAATGACACACTCAACACGAGTTACCTTGCCATGATTTCATTATCATGGTTTTTTCCTTATATCAAAGTATGTGATCAAATGTCACACATTGATAGTGATCTCAACTCAGGAGACCATTACATAGGTCTGTATGTAGAAACATTTAATGACACCCAAAACATGCGGTGGTCCTATTGGCAAGTTTGTCCTCATAATCTCACCACAAGAGATCACCAAGTGAGAACTTCATGAGAAGAAGTCTCAATGATTATGATCCACAAACACCTGATAGTCAAAAATCTACTATGTGCATTATGTAATATGTTTCTAAAAAATTGGTCATATATTTAAGATTAATATCATAGTATCTTGAGGTTATTATTATTGTATGAGATCTACTATACCCATTTAATATGAAATTTAATCTATAGAAATTACCATTAAATAGTAGACAAAAAAATATCTATACTATAATGGAATGAATGAATCATGTATATATAACTGTATAAATTATATTGTAATTAAAAGAATAGTATAGTTGGGTCTAGGTCACCAACTATTATAACACCTACATGGGATATGCATGGTTTTCTAAACTGTTCGCCTAGCTCGCATGGGTAGTTCTACTAAAGTAGCAACCCTACACTGTCAGCATATGGTTTGGCCAAACCATGTGTCCAAACCATGAACCCACTTAAATGAAGGGTGAAATTTCATTTTCCCCTATATCAACTTAAACACAAACCACCTTCTCCTTTTTTATTTCACAACTGATTGCACACCTCAATACATCCATTCCCTATCTTCATAAGCTTTGAGACTCCACCTTCATATAGTCTCATATTTGCTCACCATCTATCATGATGGATTTCCAATAATGATTTCTTCAATCTTATAAAATATTTTACTCATTTATATCTCCCTCAGGATTTAAATTTCTAGGTGATATAATATTATTTATTTATATTGGTTATTTATTTATTTATTAATTTTATTTATTTTTAGTCTGATGTAGTGGACAATATTGGATAAGGATTTTTCTACCACTATAAGGTAGGTTCTAGAGTAATTTTTCCTTAATTTTGAGTTGTTTTATAACGTGAGAAATGATGTTTCACATCAGTATTTCAATTTTTTCCTAAAAAAAAGTGTTTTATCTTAAATTGAGTTGTTAAAAATGTTATAAACGTCATCATACACCCATTTCATAGTCAGGGGTCACCCACTTCAACTAGTGAAGCAAATTTTTGGGTATTATCATTTAATTA
This sequence comes from Viscum album, assembly GCA_963277665.1. Taxonomy (NCBI): domain Eukaryota; kingdom Viridiplantae; phylum Streptophyta; class Magnoliopsida; order Santalales; family Viscaceae; genus Viscum; species Viscum album. Next base: position 871,418,642 of record OY728135.1, on the reverse strand, counting down.
CCTTGACTGATTAAATTTCAATGTGTCCAAAAAATGATTTCTGGAATGGTTGGAAACTATCACTTGGTTCGTAGTAATGTTTTAGCAGAACTTATTAGTATTATTTTTTATATTTGGGTATGCATCCCTTATTATTCATGATACTCGGGGATGTCATATCATACTAAATGAGATACTTGGGCATGGTCTCCCCTATTAAAAGTGATACTCAGGTATGGCATCCCTTATTGACTATGGTACTCAGGCATGAAATAACTTACTAAATATGATACTTGGACATGGAATATAATATTATTTATGTCACTCGGGCATGGTGTCCCTCACAACTCTATGATATAGTTGTGACTATGCATGGTTGATTGAGTTGAGCCTCAGGTCCAGGCTAGCACTACACACACACACACACACAAATATGGTAATATATGATCCTACATATATAGTTCATATAAATACATACATATCTATATACATATATATATATATACTTATATATATATATATTGTCACATGTTTTGATGTATCCCAGCTTATGTCATAGCAAGTAGTGTCAGATCCATGTCCTTTATGAACCAGAGACAACTAATTTACATTTATATTTCTTCTATAAATTCTTATATCTGCACACATCCATTTTATATTCATTGGTTGGACTATTCTATGCATCATTGGTTGTGACCTGTTGAGTATATTTCACACCCTGTTCAGGCCGTCGATTAGTACCTCAACACATCTTATGGATGAATATAGGGATAAATGGAATTGTCCAGCTTTGGAAGCCTAATATTTTGTATTCAGATGGATTATGGGAGCATAATACTGATACAATGTAGGCGATACTACTTGAGATAATTTTCTGTTTTTTTCATTTTTCTTAGCAAGCTGTATATGATTGTTCCTCTAAATCTCAAATATATTCCTTTTTTATAGAACAATGGTATGATCATCATTTTAAATATTATATTGACTATGTTTCTACCAGTTTATTATACATAAAATATTTATGCGGCTTCTATTAATTTATTATATTTTATATGTTGTTTAATGTTATTTTATATTGTTGTGCAATACTCTTATTGTGAGGGTATATCCCCTCACCATAACACCATATATCCTCAGTTATAGTCTGCATACTCTGGAGTATGGGGAGGTTCTCTTGAGGTTAATTATATAAATGAGTTCGGTTACTTATGAGAGAACAATGTCTGGGATGTTACAAAGTGGTATTAGATCTTTTTCCTTTTTTGTATTAATGTTCTGGTTATTTTATAGGAGACTGGGGATTTCATATAATTTGGTAATGATATTTTTCCACAGAGTAGCTAATCTATGTATAGGAAAAAATCCTAATTACTTAGTATGGGGTATTGTTATTTTTCTTTTTTCCTATTACAGTTGTATTGATTTCATCAATGGGTGATGCACGTGTTTTTTGAATTATTATTTCTATTCTGAGGATGGATTTTCTTTTTTACATGGCCTAATATGGAAGGAGAGAGTCATTACATGAATCACAATAGGCATCTAATGATTCACATTTCATATATATTCCATGAAATATTTATATTATTGTGTGTATTATATTATTCATATAACTAGTTCCTATACAGTTATATTTGAAAATGTGCTAAGGTTTGTTGAAAATATTGAATAATTGGATTAAATAATGTGTTTGAATCATCCTAAATAGTGTTTTCTCATATAGCTTGATGGTGGAAATTTAATTAACCAATTATAATATTTTTGATCCATATAACACTGGTTACATGGGATGAAATGTTAGTTTTTTTTATTACATGAACTCTAATACAAGTTTTTGAATCATGTTATTTTACAAATTTTTAATTGTGATTCATGTAATCAAATAGTTTTATAAGACATGTTATATCCTAATACTCGATGAAAGGGTCATGTCGCAATTACATGACATATCAACTTAAACATATAAAGATTATTTCTTTAAAACATTTGAATGGTGACTCATCGAAATGGAACATGGTATGTATATAAATATAAATGAGTATGAAAGAAAAAAAAATTAATTTCTTAAATAAAATAGTTCCCATTAAATAGTGATGCTAATTTCAATGTAATAGGAGGTTTCCCTATACCTTACAATTGAGACTCTATATATTGGATACTATATTGTGATATGTGAGACATTGACACTGAACTGACCATAGTATGGGTTAGTAGGTAGCATAGTTTTTGTTTCCTTATAAATATATACATCACCCAGACCTAGCTTTAGACGTAGACAGAGTGGTGTGACTCTTATATAGGAAGGTGTGTACATATCATAATTTTTTTATCTGTATTGATAAACTTTATCTATTGTGTGAATTTGGAAATTATAGAGTTATTCCCCAATTATGTTATCAAGTTGTGTACTAGGTGGGTAATGATTACCATGCTCTTTAGATGTTGGAACATGATCCACCAGTATTACCTCATCTGGTGCCACTTGTGGCACCTAATGTTATTTCTAATATGGTAATTGATGATCATTTTCAATAGAGCCTCTTATGATTTATGCATCCTATTAAAGGATCTCTATGACCTACCCTTGTTTTGTATGATTTGACTAAATAACTTTAGTAGGTGAATCCTCCCACATTCTTAGGGGATGGTGACCCATAGGATATTGAGTCATGGATAGAGGTAATGTTGTTGATATTTGACCATTTGGAAATGACCCCAAATAGGAGGTTAAAGATAATGAATTTTATGCTTCATGATTTTATGAACCATTGGTGGTATGTGATTACTCAGGCTATTCATCATCAAGGTATGTTTTAGGTGGATTTCAAAATATCCTTCTACGACTAATTCTTCCCTTTGATGTTGAGAGAGGGTCATGATTGTAAATGAATGCACCTATAACAGGGTGTTATGTATTTTATGGAGTACTCATCTAATTCCAAAAAACCTTAGGGATTATCATCAAAACATGTTAGTGATGAGTTGGTGATAGAGATACAGTTTTAGTATGGTCTTGTATACACAATCAAATTGTGGGTGAATGTTGTTTAGTTGACCATCATTTCTGAGATAGTGAGTCAGGACCTCATCTATGAGAAACCCCTAAAGGAAGATAATGTTGTGATCTAGGGAGGAACAATTATAAGGTATGTAAGTTTTTCTTTGAGTGGAAGGAGGTGTTTCCTTGATTATTCATACGGGGAAAACATTTTTCAGATGACACATTTTGATGGTTATGTAGTGTGTCAATAGTGCTGAAAGCCAGGGAATAAGAGTCCTTAGTGCCCCTAGGACACCATAGAGTGCAGAGGCTATAACAGGTTGTGGATTTGTTATAAATTTTTCAAGCCCATCCCATGTATTCCAATTAAGATAGGATCAATACCAGATCCACCTTTAGGATCCAGATCTATATCACTTCATTAGGTGAGTAATTGAGGTACTACTAGTTGATCAAGATGAGGATGTTGTTTTGGATAAGGTATCCAAACTTAAAATATGCATCACTAGTAGGGTGGGCTTCCTCTTTATAGTCAGGTTGTTTCTTAAGGTAGAAGATTTGGTCATATCAATGTAGTACATTCTAATCTAATAAAGAAGAGTTTCAGACCTTTTACAGTTTTAGGTGTAATTATTGTATCATCCACATTAGTATCTTTTTTTAACATTGGTGCTTAATATTATTCTATATTTGTGGAAATTATTCATAGTATGTTCCTATAGATATAGTATTTTTATGGTTTGATGACTCTCGAAACTCTTTTGGGGATCCGATATGAGAGAATACATTAATTTAAGGAATTCCCTCTTTACATTGGAAGTTATCAAATTGTATGGCCACTATTGTACCTTGATATTACAGGCTTTGACCTCATTCTCACAATAGAATGGTAAATTTTTTTTCTTGATCATGTTGATGGAAATCATCAGTTGGTGTCTTTAACATCACTAGAGGGAAATAAAAATTTTCACATGGGTGAATGGTATGTCCAAGAGACTTGATCTGGACCATAAAATCATGGTCTAGTTGGAATGAAATCCTAGATTTCTAGCCTTTTTAGGAATGGGCTAAGAACATGAAATATAGATTTCACTCATACAGTGGATCATTTCAAGGATCTCTTCCTTAATGAATTATCAACGATTCCTCCTACAAAATATATGGAGTTAACCATTTAGATAGTTCTTGGAGCAGCACCACTGTCAATTCCTTCTTACATGATAGAACCTACAGACCTTAAAGAGCTCAAGAAACAACTAGAGACCTTAGAAGCTAAGGGATTCATACAACTCAATGCTCCTCCATTGGAATCATCTTGAATTTACACAATAAGTAAGATGGAATACTCAAGATTTGTGTGTATTACATAAAGTTGAATTAGCTTAAGGTGAAGAACCAGTATATATTACCTCATATAGAAGAACTCTTCGACCATCTCCAAAGATCATAAATTTTGTCCAAGATTTACTTAATGTCGGGCTATTACCACGTACATGTGACATCATATAACATACCATGTATAATATTCTATAGTAGATATGGATTTTATGAGTATTTGGTTATGCCATTATTTCTTATGAACACATGAAAAACACTTATTGATCTAATGAATCGGGTTATGCACTCATATCAGGATTCATTTTTGGTAGTATTCATGGAATACATATTGTTTTATTCCCATAATATACATGACAATTAGAAACATCTTCAGATCATACTGAATACACTGAGAGAGCACCATATGTATGATAATATAACCAAATGAAACTATTGGATCAATAAGGTCCACTTACAAGGTCATGGTATAACAAGTTTTGTAGAATCAATTAACCCAAATAAGGTGAGAGGTATTCTTTTCTAGGAGCCTCCCAATAACATATTTGACATATAGAGTATCTTAGGGTTGGTTGGATACTACTTGAATTTTATTCATGACCTTTAATGCATAGAAGCACCAATTATAGGATTAAAAAAAGGGTGTTATTCTTTTATGGTTGGAAGCCTATGAAAGAGCCTTTCATGAGTGTAAAGGAAGATTCACTTCATCTCTAATCCATATTCTTCTAGATCCAAGCAGAAGTAAAATATTTTTTTTGATGATTAAATCATTTGGTTGGGATCCATTCTGTTGTAGGGAGATTAAGTTTTGGTTTATGTGTGTCACTAGTTGAGGACTCATGGGCATAACTACCCTATGGATGATATTGAGTTGGAATATATGGTTTATTCCTTTCATTATTGAAGGCACTATATATGGGATAGAAATTTGGTGTTTATATGGACCAAAATAGACTCAAATACATATTCAAATAGTATGGCTTGATCCTCAATAAAATATGATGGTAAAATACATATAGTCGTTTCACTTTGAGATCAATTATAATCCTAGAAAGGGTAATATATTTGTTGAGTATCTAAGATGAAAGACTCAGACACAAGAAGTTCAGAAGGCCAATAGTCAGTGGTAGTTGATGGATTTATTTTTTTACTATATCTATAGGTTCAATAGTATCATGAGCAACCTATTTTAGATACCTTGGTAGTGACATAGTCTTTTCTAAAGAAGGTGAAGATGAGACAACTTTCATATATATATGTTATAGTCTTAAGGTATAGTGTCTTTAGTGATGACCAAATGGATTGATTTCATATTTATGAGGATTAGATTCTACACATTCATGGGGATATCATGGTACTTGCTGAAATATGAGAGAATTTTATACAGGATTCTCGGACCCCATCTTGGATAGTACAACCTGGACTCACCAAGATGTACTTGGATGTATATTTCATGTATTAGTGATGAGGTATAAAGAGGAATATTGCAGGTTTAATTACACGATATTCCCCCTATCAGTGGGTTAAGTAAGAACAACAACTGCAAGTAGGTATTTTAAATCCACTATCTATTTTGGAGTTTAAATGGGATAACGTCACTATGGATATACGGAAACATTTGATGAGATACCATCAATGTTGTGATGTTTTATAGGTTATCATTTACTAATTGACCAAGGTATTTCACTTTCTACCTATCATAGAGACCATTTCAGTGGACAACATTGGGGGACCTTACACTTGAGAGATTATACCCCATTATGGTGTTCCCAATTCTATCATATCATATAAGGATTCTCAGTTTTCTTCCCACTTCTATAAGGGTGATAAAACACTATTCTATTGAATATTTTATTGATAATAAATGATATAATTTCCTCACATTACGTTAAATATGTTTAATTAGAAAGTATTTGGGATTAGATCATTCATTTGAACATTTGATGAAAATTCCAGTTTTACCCTTTTAAAACCACCGTAGTATTTCAATCATAAATATTTTTATTTGAATTATTTGAAATTAATATTTTGTAGCTATGTTTCTTACTTCATGTGCTAAAACTTTTATTCAGGACACTAGATCAAAAGAATGCCTTTGGATGGAGTAATTAGGCCATTAAATCAAAGGTGGGCTGGACACGCCAGAATGGAGAAGCTTCTATATTTCAGACATAATGCCTTCATATGAGATTGGATTAAGCCCAAATTTTGGCCGAGATTCCCCATTCACACTTGAAACCACTTTGAACCTAGCCTACCCACCACTCTATAAATTGGTGTTTTTCTCATTTTGTGAGGTTGGGAAGTTCATTAGGAGATTGGAGGTAGAGGAGAATTGGTTTCACCCAAATTCTCCAACCATTGTAAGAGGGGTAACTCTTGAAGCAATGATCCCCTCATAGAAGCCTCCTTCTCTTCTTCATGTTGTAATATTTTAATTTGTGTTTTAAACTTCTTTGTTATTCTTTTATTTCTTATCTTTTCTTCTTTTTTTTTTAAATTTATTCTTCTCTTAATCTTAATCTTTGGGCTGGTATTCTTGAGTAGAAGCATTATTGGGTTATACCCATTATAATCCTTTGCAAATGCACTTCGCTTCTACGATGATTACACCACCCATGAAAGAGTAGTTCTTTTTAGTAATAGATCGACCTCTATCCTTCTTCATTCATTTATTTTGAATCAATGAGATTCTTTAATTCACATATTATGATCTATTAATTGAGTTTTTAATTTAAACGAAACTAAGCAAGCAATTGAATAGTTAACACAAAACACGCGAGGTTGGGAATTGTGTGAACTGTGAGAGCACAACCTTAACCGGTAATTCAAAACCACATGGGATTAATTTGTAGAGTTTAAACATAATCCCTAAACTCAATTAGTCCTCATTTCCAGAATGGATATGTGCCTAAATTTATCACTGACCATAAGCTAATCTTAGAACATCAATCAAAGCAAGGTGTTGCGATTGCATGTTCTGAAGTTATCCTAGGGTTAAATTCACTTCATCTTCGTGGTAAAGTTAATTCTTGTAGGGTTCTGGATTTAACAAATTAAGGGATCATAATTAAGAGAATGATAATTTAATTTATAATGATTAATAATAGAGTGAATAGGTAGAGTTAGACCGATTACGCCTTTTAAAATATTAAAAAAAAAATATTCTTATTGTGTCTTTTTAATCAAACTTCATTTCAAAATTAAAAACAAAAAAATGCAATCTTCTTCCAGAAAACTTATTTAAGTTTTATAAACTATAAACAACCACCTCCATCCTTTCAAGTAGTGTTTTTATTCTCTTTTATTTTATTTCTATAATACCTCTAAAAAGTTGTTTTAATTCACTTCATCCTTTGAGAGACGACCTTGGTCAGCCACTCTACTGCACCAAAGTCCCCAAAAATCACACTAATCATTTGAGGGCACCCACGACAGTGCTCTTTCAAATTGGCGTCGTTTTCGGGGAGGCAAGTAATTATTTCAACCAATTAGAGGTTTTTATTTTATTTTACATTTTATTCTCTTCCCCTCTTCTTTCTTCCTTCTTTACCCAATCTGATTTTTTCTTTTTCTTCTTTTATTTTCTTCTAATTCTTTTTAGACCCTCAACTTGTACTTCTAATTTTTATTTTACTATGGTAAAATTTCTTTATTTTCATTTTTATTTGATTTATGACACAAACCAATCCCGATAATCTCGTAGATCTTGACCCTGAGATTGAACGTAGCCTTCGAGCTCGAATCAGACATTCTCAGTCTACGGGGAGTTTCAACATTCAACTAATTGGAGAAGTTCTCCACTTTCAGAACATTGAAATTGGAAGTAATTTAAATTCAAACATAAAATAAGAATGAATGACTGGAAATAATAATAATGAGAAAAATATTACTATTCGAGAATTGGCTGCACCTGATATTAATTATCAACCAAATTGTATTGCATACCCAAATCTAGAATCGAACTTTGAACTAAAATCTGGGTTAATTCACTTAATTCCAAAGTTTCATGGCCTCTCTATTGAGTATCCAAATAAACAGTTGAAATATTTTAATGTGGTTTACTCAACCGTAAAACCTAAAAATGTCTCTGAAGATCAAATCAAACTAAGAGCATTCCCATTCTCACTTGATGGTGCTGCAAAAGATTGGATGTATTATTTACAGCCTGAAGATGTAACTTGTTGGAACGATTTAAAACATCTTTTCTTGCAGAGATTTTTCCAGAATCAATGACCAAATCCATTCGTAAAGAGATATCTGAGATCAAGAAATCACAAGGGGAGTCAATGTATGAGTATTGGGAGCGATTCAAGAAGTTGTGTGCAAGATGCCCACATCACCAAATCAGTGAGGAATTACTCATCCAGTACTTCTATGAAGGACTCACACCTATGGAGAGGAGCATGGTGGATGATGCAGCAGGAGGGGAATTAGTGGAAAAGATTCCAGTAGCCGCACGTGCATTGATCGACAAGATGGCCCAAAACTCCCAACAATTTGGCGATAGAGGTACACCACATGTCAGGGGAGTACATCAGGTAAGTCCATCTTCTCTTGAAATTCATTTGATTGATACCAAGTTGGAAGAATTGAAAACTATGGTGAGATAGATTACTTTGGATCAAAAGACATCCCAAACCCCTCCTTCAAGACCTTGTGGTATTTTCACTGAGACAAGCCACCCAACTGACTGTTGCCCACAACTCCAAGAAGCAGAAGATTGTGCAGCAGCGTTCCCTGGGAGACCATATCAGCAGCAACAACAACAACCATATCCCCAAAATAAGTATGAATCCTCTGAACCAACATTCAACCAAGGGTGGAAGGATCAATTAGACATGAGGTATGGATCTGGGCAACAAAAATTCCCCCTTTTCAACCAAACTTCCAACAGCCTCCGCCTTACCAGCAGGGTTTCCAACAACCCCAAAGGAGATTCGAAGCTCAAACATCAACAAGTCAACAACAAGGGAATATACAACACAAGGTAGACAATAACACTGGTAATCTTTTGAAACAAATTGTTCTTAATCAACAGAATGATCTGAAGAGTCAAGGTTTGGAGTTAAGGGAGTTGAAGACTCAAATGAGCCAGATTGCCTCTGCCCTCCCTGAACTAGTAAGTAAGAATTTTGGAAATCTTCCTTCCCAACCCACTCCAAATCCAAAGGGGAATGTTAGTGCCATCACATTGAGAAGTGGGAAGCAAATTAATGATACATCTTCACCTACCATTCCACCGGGATTCACCTCAACTCCAGAGAATCCACATTCCCTACCAACTGATGCAAAATCCAAGGAGAAAGATAAAGGTAAGAAAAATATTGATGATGTTCCTCCTAAACCCCTTCCTTTTCCAAACAGGGTTGTTTAAACTAAGAAGATGGCTGAAGAGGCGATGCAAAAAGAGGGTTTGGACACATTCAAGCATGTTGAGATCAAATCCCTCTACTTGAAGCCATCAAAAAAATCCCAAGGCATGCCAAATTCTTAAAAGAACTCTGCACCAATCGAAGAGGGATCAAGGGAAATGAGAGGATCAATCTTGGAAGGAATGTGTTATCACTCATTACACCAACTCTAGCAATGCCGACAAAGTGCAAGGATCCAGGGACATTCACAATCCCATGCACCATAGGGGAGTTGCACTTCTCTGATGCACTTTGTGATTTGGGAGCTTCCATAAATGTGATTCCTCACTCTGTATTCTCTTCCTTGCAGGTTGGTGAGCTGAAGATGATGAGAGTAGTGGTGAAATTGGAAAATAGAGCTACGGAATATCCAGTAGGAGTCCTTAAGGATGTACTTTTCCAGGTAAGAGACATGATCTTTCCAGCAGATTTCTACGTGCTTAACATGGAGGATGATCAGGTAAGTTCTCATTACACCATTATCTTAGGTAGACCCTTCCTCAAAATTGAAAAAACTATCATAAATGTCAATTAGGGTACACTTTCCCTGGAATTTGGGGATAAAGTTGTAATTTTTAATGTTATGGATTCCATGAAGTACCCCTCAGAGGATCATTCTGCATTTGCTATCTCCCATTTTGAACGACTAAGTAAAAACACCATGGAATTGGATTGTCCTATGCTTAGGGAGATTATGAGTATTGGTTCTAGTTTGATTTCTAAGAGTACTTCCACACCTGTTTCTAAGGAACAAGACTTTCTAAGATTTGATTTTGAAATGGATTCATATTCTGATTTTGATCATGTGAACTCAGATTATGACATGGATGTAGAGTATGCTGATGTATTTGATGCTTTATTTTCTAATTTTGATGATGTATATTTTGATACTGATGCTCTTTGTGCACATATTTAAGTTCCTTCTATGTCTCCATCTATACACCACCCCCTACACTGTAACTCAAGCCATTACCACCAAATATCAAATACTCATACTTGTTGAGTGGTGAGAAATTACCTGTTATCATTGCTAATAATCTCCCTTTTGAACATGAAGAATTTTTTTTGAATCTTTTGAGGGAGACCATCAGGGCAATCAGGTGGACCTTGGCTGACATATCAGGTATTAGACCCTCTATTTGCATACATAGGATTATTTTGGAGGATGGGGATAAATAGGTGAGGCAACCAAAAAGGAGACTCAATCCAACCCTTCTGGAGGTTGTTAAAAAAGAGGTTGAAAATTTGCTTGAGGAAGGTATAATCTATCCCATTTCATATTTTCAGTGGGTAAGTCCTATTCAGGCTGTGCCTAAGAAAAGTAGTATTACTATTGTTAAAAATGAGAAAGATGATTTAGTTCTAATGAGGGTACAAAATAGTTGGCGTGTGTGTATTGATTATAGGAAACTAAACCATTCCACTCACAAAGACCATTTCCCCCTCCCATTTATTGATCAGATGCTTGAGAGACTAGCTGGGAAGACACACTATTGTTTCTTGGATGGATTTTCTGGATATTTTCAGGTTCCTATAGCTCCAGAGGATCAGGAGAAGACTACATTAACCTGTCCCTTTGGCATATTTGCCTATCGGAGGATGCCATTTGGACTTTGCAATGCCCCAGGTACCTTCTAGAGATGCATGGTGAGTATTTTATCTAATTTTATTGAGACCTACATGGAGGTATTTATGGATGATTTTAAAGTGTATGGGTCTTCATTTGATGAATGTATAAGTAGTTTGGGAAAGGTGTTAAATCGTTGTATTGAGAAGAATCTGGTCCTAAACTTTGAAAATTGTCATTTCATGGTAGAGCATGGCATTGTCTTAGGGTATGTAGTGTCAAAACATGGGATAGAGGTTGATAGATCTAAAGTAGATATTATTTCATCCTTACCATATACTTCATGTGTGCATGATGTTAGATCTTTCCTAGGGCATGCATGATTTTATCGGTGCTTCATCATAGATTTTAGTAAGATCGCTCTTCCTAGGTCACGATTACTTCAAAAGGATTCTGATTTTTGTGTTTGATGTTTCTTGTAGGAATTCCTTTGATGAGCTAAAACAACGTCTAACCACTCCAATTATCATACAACCCCCACGGTGGGATATTCCTTTTGATATTATGTGTGATGCCTCCAACTTAATGGTTGGAGCTGTCTTATCTCAGAGGGTGGAGGGACGTTCACATGTGATCTCCTATGCATCGAGGACACTGGATTCAGCCCAATCAAACTACAAAACCACGGAAAAAGAGTTTCTTTCTATCATATTTGCTTTAGATAAATTCCGTTCATATTTATTGGGCTCTAAAGTAGTTGTTTTTTCTGATCATGCAGCTCTGAGGTACCTCTTGAAGAAGCCAGATGCAAAGCCCAGGCTGATCTGATGGATTCTCCTTCTTCAAGAATTTGATATTGAGATAAAGGACAAAAAGGGGTTAGAAAACTTGGTGGCCGACCACATGAGTAGTCTTACTCACACTCTAGAGGATGACACCTTGGACCAGGTACCACTTCGAGACACTTTCCCCGATGAACATCTTTATTCCATCTCTAGTATGCATCCTTGGTATGCAGATTTAGTTAACTACCTTGTTGCCTCTGAAATCCCTTCAAATTTAAAGAAACATCAAGTCCAAAAATTAAAAATTGAGTCTCGGTATTATGTGTGGGATGATCCTTACCTCTAGCGCATGTGTAGTGATCAAGTCATTAGGAGGTGTGTTCCTGATCATGAGTTTGAGTCTGTTTTACATTTCTGTCATACACTTTCTTTTGGTGGACACTTTGGACCCCAACAGACATCTAGGAAGGTTTTGGACTCTGGATTATATTGGCCTAGCTTATTCCATGATTCCCATGTGTTTTGTAAGCCATGCTCTCATTACCAACACACTGGGAACATTTCTAGGAGACATGAGATGCCCCAACAACCCATACTATTCTGTGAGATTTTTGATTTATGATGCATTGATTTTATGGGTCCTTTTCCTAGTTCATTTGGATTTTTGTATATTTTGGTTACTATTGATTATGTGAGTAAATGGGTGGAGGCCAAGGCCACCAGGACTGACGATTCTCATGTTGTAGTGGATTTTGTCAAGGCTCAAATTTTCAGCAGGTTTGGAGTACCAAAGGCCATCATCAGTGACCAAGGGACACACTTTTGCAATAGGAATTTTTCTTCCCTCCTTCGAAAGTATGGGGTGACACACAAAACATCAACACTATACCACCCCTAAACAAATGGCTAGGCTGAGGTTTCAAATCGTGAGTTGAAACAAATATTAGAGAAAACCGTGCAACCAAATAGGAAGGATTAGAGCAAGCGCTTGGATGATGTATTGTGGGATTATAGGACAACATACAAGAAACCCATTGGTATGTCCCCATTTCGGATTGTTTTTGGGAAAGCGTGTCATCTCCCCGTGGAATTTGAGCATCGAGATTATTGGGATATAAAGAAATGCAACATGGATTTGGTTCAAGCTGGAATCCAAAGGAAGCTGCAAATTCAAGAGCTTGAGAAGATTCGATTGTCTTAAAATGAGAACTCAAGGCTATACAAGGAAAGATCAAAATTACCTCATGACAAAATGATCCAACAAAGGGAGTTTCATGTTAGAGAGAAATTCCTTCTCTATAGTTCACGACTGAAGTTGATGTCTGGTAAGTTGCATTTCAGATGGTTAGGTCCTTATGTTGTGACTAATATTTTTCCTTATGGTGTAGTGGAGATCACACAAGAGGACACAAGAAGGATCTTTATAGTTAATGGGCAACGTTTGAAGAGATACATTGAGGGACTTCCTACTAATGTAGTGGATTTTATCACACTGCATGACCCCATCATCACTTGATCACATCAGGCTGTTCCTAACCCTTTAACTTTTTTATTCTTTGTCCTATTTAAAATTATACATTTCATGTGCATATATAATCTCATGGGTTCACATTGAGTAAAATGAAATATTTTAAGTGTGGGGGAGGTAACCTTTTAGTTTAGTGATTTCAATTGTTTTCCTGATTAAAAAAAACAAAAAAAAATTGTGTGTTTTTCAAATTGTGTGTTTTTATTTTTCAATTTTCTTTGTGTTTTTGAAATTTTAGAGCTGAAATGATTCTCATCACAATTTTGAAATGCATATCAATGAGTGAAACAATTTAACCCATGAAACTAAGCTTAAATGAATGCTGAAAATGACTTTTTTTCAAGTTCAAATATTTAGTAATTTCATGAAAAGTACATTGAATTTTGAATCCCATGCCACGTATCACTATCTTTATATTTGAAACCACATTCCCGTGAGGCTTCTAAACCATTATTTTCATATTCTTTACATTCACCTCACTTCTTGAGAGAACCAAACCATTCTTGATTTAACTATAATTTGATTTATTTCTGTCAAAACTTGAGGGTTTGAGGTACTTATGTTTAAATGATTGAGGAATTTGTTTGGTATTAAAACCCATATTTCAAAGAATCCTTTTTTATAATGACCTACCTTAAACATTTAATCATTTTATCCCTTATAATCCATGCACAGCCTGTTAGGTTAGCCACATTACAAGCCAATTTTCCCTATCCAACCAACTCTTGAAGTGAAATTGCAAAATCTAGTTGAACTTAAGTGTGGGGGAAGCTATGTTGTGTTGTGCTAAAACATTCTGTGATACTTTGGGTGGAAAATTAAATTATGAAGAGATGTGTTTTATTTTGAAGAAAATCATTTTATTGAAAGCTGTGCCTTTTCTGGAGCTTTCATGACAACTGAAGCTGTGCCTTTTCTGGAGCTTCTAATTGAGGTAGAAAGTTGTGCCTATTTGGAGCTTTCAAGAAAATCATGTTTGAGAAGATTGACATTTTTGATACTGAAATGATGAATGGTGTAAAATTTCCACGACTTTTCATGATTATGGAGCTGAATTGATACTATGGGGATTGAGGAGAAGACTATATTTAAGTGAAAATTAGATTAATGCAATTTTGCTTCAAAAAGAGTCAATCCCTCCTCATTCGCCCTTATATTTTTTCACACCTTGATCCTACCAAAAAAAATCCACAGAACAACCCTGAAAAGTCCTCATGATAAACATATGTCTTTGACTCACATCGGGTGGCGATGTAGGAATTTATCAAGCCTACGGTGACCCTTGTATGAGTTTGGATGAGAAAGACATTGCAAAAACAAAAATGATATTTGAGTGATGAGAGAAAATTCAAGCGAGGTAAGTGTTTTGTGCATGGGAGGATAAATGAAGTGGAAATATATTGAATGATATAAATGGAGAACTTGAAATAATTTATTTTATGAGTCATGATATCTTTTGATTCTTGGTGTGGAATTGATGGATCTCAATGATATGTGTTTTACAATTTGTTTTGATTTGATATTAATATTTACTTGATATGAGGTTTTGCTCAGGAGTGTAAAAGGGTAAGTGTGGGGGAGTTGATAAAACATTATTCTATTGAATATTTTATTGATAATAAATGATATAATTTCCTCACATTGTGTTAAATATGTTCAATTAGAAAGTATTTGGGATTAGATCATTCATTTGAATATTTGACGAAAATTCCAGTTTTACCCTTTTAAAATCAATATAGTATTTCAATCATAAATATTTTTATTTGAATTATTTTAACTTAATAGTTTTTAACTATGTTTCTTAATTCATGGGATACAACTTTTATTTAGGACACTAGATCAAAAGAATGCATTTGGATGGAGTAATTGGGCCATAAAGTCAAAGGTGGGCTGGACACGCCAGAATGGAGAAGCTTCTGTATTTTGGCCATAACTCCTTCATATGGGCTTTTATTAAGCCCAAATATTGAGAGGAGATATAGGAACCATATCCTCACATATTATCCTTCTGTAAGGCCGGCCAATTCACGCGTTTTGATGGTCAAATGGGCGGTGAAAGTTGGAATAAAATATTTGGACGAGATTCCCCATTCACACTTGAAACCACTTTGAACCAAGCCTCCCCACCACTCTATAAATTGGTTTTTTTCTCATTTGGTGAGGTTGGGACGTGAATTTGGATATTTTAGGCAGAGTATAATTGTTTTCACCCAAATTCTCCAACCATTGTAAGAGGGGTATCTCTTGAAGCAAGGATCCCATCATCGAAGCCTCCTTCTCTTCTTCATGTTGTAATATTTTCATTTTTGTTTTAAAACTATTTGTTCTTATTTTATTTCTTATCTTTTCTTATGTTTTGTTTAAATTTATTTTCTATTAATATTCCTCTTTGGGGTGGAATTTTGAGTAGAAGCGTTATTGGGTTATACCCATTATAAACCTTTGTAAATGCAATTCGCTTCTACGATGATTACGCCACCCATGGAAGAGTAGTTCTTTTTAGTAATCGATCGACCTCTATCCTTATTCATTCATTTATTTTGAATCAATGAGATTCTGTAATTCACATATTATGATCTATTAATTGAGTTTTTAATTTAAAATAAACTATGAAAGCAATTGAATAGTTAACACCAAACACGTGAGGTCGAGAATTATGTGAACTGTGAGAGCGCAACCTTAACCGGTAATTCAAAACCACATGGGATTAATTTTTAGAGTTCAAACATAATCCCTAAACTCAATTAGTCCTCATTTCCAGAATGGATATGTGCCTTAATTTACCACTAACCATAATCTAATCTTATAACATCAATCAAAGCAGGGTGTTGCGATTGCATGTTCTGAAGTTAGCCTAGGGTTAAATTCACTTCATCTTCGTGGTAAAGTTAATTCTCATAGGGTTCTGGATTTAAAAAATTAAGGGATCATAATTAAGTTAATGTTAATTTAATTGATAATGATTAATAATAGAGTAAAGAGGTAGAGTTATATCGATTACACCTTTTAAAATATTAAAAAAAACATCTTCTTGTTGTTTCTTTTTAATCAAACTTCATTTCAAAATTAAAAACAAAAAAATGAAATCTTCTTCCAGAAAACTTCTTCAAGTTTTATAAACTATAAACAACCACATCCATACTTTAAAGTTGTGTTTTTATTCTATTTTATTTTATTTCTATAATACCTCTAAAAATTTGTTTTAATTCATTTCCTCCTTTGAGAGACGACCTTGGTCAGCCACTCTACTGTACCTAAGTACCCAAAAATCACACTAATCATTTGAGGGCACCCACGACAGTGCTCTTTCAAAGTGGTTGTAGAATGTACTAGGCTTACATGTGCTTCTGAGTATGGAATATCTCCCACAAACTGACGATAAGTCTATGAATAATATATAAGTTTTGGAGGACATGCATGGAGAATATGTATGTGATTATGGAGTTTCATGGGAGAAACTCTTACCTATCACCAAATTTTCTTACAATAATATATTTCAATAAAAAATATTGTAAGCTCCATGGAAGGCCCTATACAGTAAGTTGTTCTGTTCAACCCTTGGTTAGTTAGAGTCAGCAGCGACAGTGATATTGGGAACTCCACTTTTTCAGGAAACATCTAAGTAAGTACATCATATCCATAAGAATATGGTAATATCTCATAATAGGTATAAGTCTTATACCAATTTTAACAGTTGGCCTCTGGAGTTCAAGGTGGTACATTAGGTATTTCTGTAAGTTCCACCTAGGGTGTTCCATTGATGGATATCTTAACTGGAAAATTTAATGCCTCTTTATGTAGGTCATTTTAATATTTTAGAGATATTTTGGTTGGTATCCTATCATTTTTCCTTACATATGAGGTACCATGTCATGAAAAACTTATTCCATGTATTGAAAATTAAATATTATAATTGTGAACCATCTAATTCTTTGATCCTGAGGATATAAAGATAAACCCTGATTCTTCTTTTGATAAGAATAATAATCATATCATTGATCAGAACATGAAGACAATCCAAGGAAATTCATTTCATATACTTCTTATTTCATAGAATCATGAATGAGTATAGGATGAGATATTGGAGAGAGTGGTTGATGTATTTTCCTAGTGGATGCATCTTTTCTTATTCAAAGTTTTACCACCCATGGAAGGGAAACACAAGGACGAGTTATTTTAGTCAGGGTATATTGTAATGTTACAACCTTTTAATGGTATATTAACTCATTATTTTTTTGTTTTAATGCCTTATTTTATCCTTATTGAAGTTACTAAGGGCATGAGATAGGGTTTCAAATCATTTAGGTATTATTCAGAGCTCAGAAATTTGAATTTTGGAGAAGCAACATGACTCACATGGTTGACACATAGTAGTTACCATACAGATCAACCATGATAAACAAATATAAAGAACCACCGACTAATAAACCATGAGAATATGGACTTAAATCATTGTGAAAAAATACTGAGGACTTATAGAGGGGACCCACACAGAATGTGCATGGTTTTCTAAACCGTGTTCCTAGTCTACACGAGTACTATCTCTTTGGTACTAACCATCAATGGTTGGTTCAAATTTTAGAATAATATTGTGGGAAAAATATAAACCCCTTTAATGATAGGTTAAATGTAATTTTCTCCTTACTCCTTATAAACTCCAAACTGGTTCTCCTTCATCTTTTTCACAGTAGACCAAATGTCTTCAGAGATCCATTTCTCATCCTTAAAGGCTTTTAGCCTCCACCTTTATTCGGACTCAGATTCACTCACTCTCAGTCACATGTGATATCCAGTGGTGATTTCTTCAATCCTATTCCATTGTTTTCATTATTATCTCTCCCTCATGAATGTTATTTCTAGGTGGTATAATATTCCCTATTTATAGGGAATTTTTTTATTTCATCACTATCTTTCATTCTAGTCTGGATTAGAGGAAACCACTAAATGAGGAGTTATATAACACCATAAGGTAGAAGGTATAGTAATTTTCCCTAATTTAAAGTTGTTTTACAATATTCATCATGATTCTACATGCTTGACCTTATGCATGTTTCTTAAAAATCATGTTATATTAAATTGAGTTGTTATCCATGCTATAGATTTCTTTATGCACCAATGTTATTGTCCAAGGTTTTCAAATACAAATAGTGCCACCCACTTTGGGTGTTATTATTAAATTCCCTAGACTTCTAGAATATGTATGTGTCCAAACCAACTTCTGAGCTATGTTTGGTTTGCAAATAATTGAATGGATTGTCATAATTGAATGGAAAGTGATTGGTATGACCACATCATATGATTATTTTGAAAATTGTAGATTATTACCTCAACTAAATGAATTATATAATGTTTGGAAACCCTAAATTGATTTATAGTAAAGTTATAACATCACTTATTATTATTATTTTTGATATATGGGAATGGTGTTCCTTTTGATTCATCATAACCAGGCATGGAAACCCATACTAAATGTGATACTTGGGAATGGTTTACCATATTAAATATTATTATAAATCATGTAATTCCTTTTTATTATAATATTTGGGCATGAGATCCCTTAAGATTAATTATGCTCGGTAATGGTGTCCCCTACTAGCCTATGAAACCTTTTTAACTGTGCATCGACACTAGAATTTCACCTTGGGTCCTAGCTTGCACCATAAAACAATATTTATGGATATATATATATTCATATGTATATAGTTCATATACATACATAAATATTAATACACACACACATATATACATATTCTTATATATATATATATATGGTGACACATGTTTAGAGGTATATTGGCTTAGGCCGAAGAAGGTAGTGTCTTCCAGGGGACCTTTACGAACCAAGGATAACACATTAATAGTTACATTTATGCATTAAATTGTATTATATGTGAACTTCCAGTTTATATTCAATGGTTGGATTACGTAGGAAACATTGGTTGTGGTCTACTGTGTTTATCTCACACCCTATTTGGGTGTTCAATTTGTACCTGAATAGATCTTGTGGATGCATGTAGGGATAAAAGGAACCTTGCAGCTTTGGATACTAGATATTCCATACTATGGTGGGATGTGGGAGAAAAGTAACAAGTTTATCATCATGATTCTACTGAAGATAGTTTTTTTCCCTTTTTTAAATTTTGGTTTTTAATTTGTGTATTCATTTTCCTATGTATCCCATGTACATTATGAATTTTATAGCATCATGGAATGAGAATCATTTTGTATATGATACGGATTCCATTTATTCATGTTCATTATAATAATTGTTTTATTATATTATAGTTATTTTATTATATTTTATAACTATTAAATGTTATTGATTTCTGTTATGATATTGTTTGATCATGGTGGTATAGTCTTCACATTATACCATCATAGACCCTGGATGCTAGTTGGAAGACTCTGGCTTATGAGGAGGTGTACTTGAGGTCATGTAACTATCCAGGTTCAGTTATATATTAGTTAACTAGGATAAGGATATTACATTAAATCCATAACAATATATTTTTAAAACAAAATTGATAAATAAAATGGGGTTGTGTTGATCATAATTGTTTTTTAAAGATGAAACTTATGTTTTATAGATTTTTTTCATAACTAAGAGTATGCTAATATTCTTCTAAAATTTTCTTTGGGTATCCTTGTTTGTTTGTTTGAAATTGATTATGATTATGTGATTTTGTTTTCAAAATGATTTTATAACTTTCTTCTAAAATAATTTTTCAAATACCTTCTTAGAAAATTTTAAAAATATCTCCCAAATGTTAATATACACTTTATGTGTTCCATTATTATTTTTATATAAAATTTATTGTGATAATGTTTTCTTGGTTGGGGGGTAATTTTGTAATTTTTTTTCATATGATATTGTGGAGAAGAAGGGGATGTGTCTATTTATGGTGTTCATAGGTGAGTTTTTATTGATTCATATTTATTATTATTTTATATTTTTTACATTTTCATTTCTCACCTATAATTTATACATCGCATGGACCCATGATTATCTTGGAGTGATATTCAGGTTCACATTTTCGATATTTTATGATCATGTTATGTATAGTACCACTATGTGAGGTGTTCTCCATACTTTGTGAACATTCCCCTTAGTTAAGACATATAGAATAAGATATATTATTAGGGTTATTGAATATCATTATTCATCTATTGGTTAGATTCCATTTTAGTATTGTCTAAGATTATTCACATAGCTCATAGATGACTAATATTGACAATATCATGATTGTTTTTATTTCACTATTTTCATTACAACTGACTTATGATTATCTTTTTTTGATCAATAATTATTTTTTGGGTAGAATGATTAATTTTCAATACCATTGGTTTTATTTTTAAAATAATAAAATCAAATATTGTGCCTTAATTATTTTAAAATAAACTTTCTATAAAGGATTTTACTATTACTATGTTTTTCATAAATATGGGTATCTAAAGACAAGGTTATAAAATTATTTCATGCATCAAAGGATTCATTTTTCTTGATTTCTTAAAGAAATATTTTATTTTGAAAAGTATAACTATCTTTTTTGAATGATATGTTTCCAATAATGGTCACATGTTATTGGTTTTCAATAAAAATGAAAAGATTGCATGTTTAGTTTATTTTAAACTAGAATGAAATTGATTTATTGAAAATGGTTATTCATAGGCTATTGGGTGGAAAACTACTAAGAATATTTTTCATAAACCTATCATATTTAAGGTTAATTTTAGTTTCATAATAATCTATTGGTTGGTTATCATATTCAAGTTTTGGTATGTTGGAGGTGGTATGTAAAGAAGACTCACATAAAGCATGGAAATGAGAGACTATTGGAATTTTTTAATTTTATTGTTATATTATTCTATTGTATAATTCCATGTTATAACATATCTTTAGCATTATTTTTTTGATTTATGTTGGAGTTGAATTAAGGTTTTATTTTATTTAAAAAATGATCGTATTGGTAATAATTCCGCTAATTCATTTATTTTTATGATATTTTCTTGTGTTTTTTATAATTATTTAATTCCACATTTTTTGGTATGATCATATGATTTATATATCATGAATTCTGAAATTATAGGAATGAATATTCTTTATGGTTATACTTTTATCATGTCAAATTATTCACAACATTATAGGTTTTCCTACCATATCACTTATTGTTAACACATGTCGATTATATGTGAACTTAAAGTATTATAGTGGGATGGATCAGGTACCCAGATCAAGGTTATACTGGGGTCATTTATGAAAAAGTGGTACTTAAGTGATCAATTTTTATTTTTTGAGTCTGAATGATATGAGATAGGATAATAAAAACTCAAGAGGTTGGTTATGAGTAAGTTAATGATCACCAACTTTGATGATGAAACATGGTTTACCAGTGGTGTTCTGGATGTTTTAATATTGTGTTTGAGATTTTTCCTCACCACTTTTTAACATGTTTCAATTTTTATTTGAGTATTTAGTTTTTCTATTAATTACATATGAGTTATTTTGAGAAAATATATAAATATTATTGAAATTAAGAATTTCCTAGGGGGAATATAGCCATTAATCAAGGTTTAGAAGAAATAATCAGACAAACTTTCCTATTTTGGGTACTTCTAGAAGAATTATCAGGGTTTTCACGTCATTTTTTAGGCAATTCATTAAAATTATGTATTTTTTTAATTTTTTTAATTTTTTTTGTATTTTAACACCATAGGGTTATGAAATGGTTCTATATTATTTTATTATTGATTTTAAAATAATTAGTGTTTTTATATTTAGTATTTAAGTTATTTGGTTTTATTTAATTTATATTTTCATAACAAAAACAACATTTCTTTTCTTTTGAAATGGTTGAAATTCATCACTAATTAGATTTTATTAAATTTTATAATTTAAAATGAAGTGTAAAATCATGACGAATCTCTTTTGAGAACGTGATCATCATTTTAAAGGGTTCATTACGGGGTTTTAAAAAACTCATGTTGGATTTTCTTGAAATTCATTATTTTAATAACCAAAAATCATATTTATGTTATTTCTAATTCATTCCATGTTTTATGAATGATAATTGTTTTTCTAAAAAATAATGGAAAATTTATAATTTTGTAAATTAAGCACAAATCTTATACAGATAAAATATCAAATGGATGTATAAAGAAATGAAAATTTTAAAAGAACGAGATTGACCCCATGGCCATCGGATCAACCATGGTAATTATTTGAAAAAGTACTCAAGAAACTGCATGCTATATTTCAAGGGACCACATTAGTTAGAAATTTCTCAATGTCTTAGACTAGTAACATGATAATTTCTATCAACCACAAGGAAAGATGATCCTGAAACACACTAATTTGATCAAACACATCCACTTTCATACACTCTTGGATTGATCATATGAGTGACATTGTAACAGAAACGCCAAATAGAAATGACTATTTTTCTAACAGAAACCATTATAACTGATGGATCAACTATACATTGATTTCGAATTGACATGAAATGGAATGAGGTCAACCATAAGAATAGTTGGAAATTTTAAAAATAAATTAAGTGACCACTGGATAATGGAAGTGACCATGTATAATATATAGTATTTGGAAAAGTATTTACTTAATAGGAAGTTCAAAATGATAGTCTATAAGTTCAAGTGATTGACCATACTTCTTCTTAAGAGATTTATAAAAAAATACATAAAGTGTTGAATCCACTTTAGATGATGACATGAAGAACTTAAAGGAATTGTATATAAAGGTTATTATTATATTATATTTAACATGCCAATCCAACCAATTTTCTATGTAGAATTAAATTCCTATCAGAATAATTTAATAATTTCTTATTTCCAGTCAAAGTATGAGGATATCAAATGATGACATTTCAATGGATATTTTATAACACCCCAAATATTTTATGGCATGTTTCTCTTAAATACATTCTGTTCATTAGATAGCACATATTTTATAAAGTAATGAGTTTCTATGAAAAAAACACTTGGCTATTTAAAAGATAGTCATAACATAGCCTTTAAACTTAAAATTTCCATTTTCGTGTTTTCAATTTCGAAAAATGGACATTCATAGTTGCGATCAGGATGATATTTTGAATCTGATAGAATTAACTTAATTTTCAGTGAATAGTAACCTACCCTTATTAATAGTAACCTACCCTTATAAATAGTAACATACCCTTAGGAATAGTAATATTACTCTTTTGAATGGTATCAATACCCATGAATGCATAAATAAATTTAGGCACCTTAAAAATGAAGATGAATATTTTATGTGTTTATATTTTTCAACTAAATAATGATTTTAATTAAAAATTAAATTTATCATATTCAGAAAATTATTTTTGAAAAATGGAGTTCATTTTTTGATTCTACATGTCAAAAAATGGTTAGAGTGATTTTTTGGGATTTTTCTGAAATACTTGAAATTTTGATGAATAATAAAATAAAATAAATTATGATAAATGCTAAATACTTGATTTATTGCATCATATAATAGGTGATTCAAGGATAATTTAAGACCACTTGGTTTGAGCCCACATGCCATTATTACTATTTGGGATCACATGAATCAAGACTATTCATAGTCTTGAGAAAAAAATATTAAAATAGTAATTAAAATAATGTAAAATCTCTCCTCCCCTCCACCATATAAACCACCCTCACCCTCTCTTCCTACCACACCACTAAAGATTCAATACTTGCCTAAATTCTACCAAATACTCTTCCCAAGACCTATCCCCAAGTCCAAGGCCTGATGGTATCACCAAAAAAACAAAGGTCTTTAGGAGTTTCTCAGGGAGGAGTACTCAAGAGGTGAACCTCTCTTCCTTTTTCTTTCAATTTCTTTTTCAAGTTCCATTATTTTGTTCTCTCCTCTAACCTCACCTCATCCAAATTCCATGATAATTTCAGTACCTTAAATTTACTTTATTTTCATTATTCTAATGTAATATTTCATCACCATATCTATTTTCACCTCCTTTTGTACTATAAATGCAAACACCGTTCGAGATGTGTTAATTTATCACACTCAAGGAAGACAGGTTTTCAATATTCATTACTATCTTAAAAAACATTCATGAAACCTTTATAATTGTTGAACCAAATCATAATATTTGTTTTATATCTTATTTAATGTTTTTTAATCCTCACACACTCATAATATGGAATAATAATACAAAACAAGTTCATTATGCACAAAACCACCAAGCTAAATCCAAGCATTTATCATTAACTTATCAAATGATTCATCCTCATGGTATACAAAAAACATCATTATATGAACATTTATATCTATTTAATTTCACTAATAATATATATTAACAATTTTGGATGTTTAACCACATTTCAAACAAACTTCCATTCCTGAATACAAGTAAACGGATCATGAAAATCAAGGAAGAAAATGCTTCCAAAACAATAAAACTGAATCTCTTAAACCCATAAAAAAGTGAATTAATGAAACTAATTTGGTTATACCATATAAATTATGTGTTTATAATGTTCTTGAATTATTAATTAATGAAGCTAAATTTGATTATTCATGTTGCTAAGGACAATCAAGAACACCTTCGAGCATAAGGTAAGGGATACTCTCTCTCACTTTTATTCAAGAATCCACCATATCTTGTGTGATTTTATTTTTAATTACTAATGAATGGGTATGTTTTCAAACCTCACCCATACTGACCTTATGATATATAAATGATGGTATACCCCTTTACATCTCTTTATGTCCTCACAAGAACACCCATTACCATGCCGAAATGTTTGTAAGGGGTTTTCTCATATCACTTTCATTTCCATGAGATTTCCATTGTTCGCCACTTATTTATTGTATGTGGTGTATGTGTATAGAAAATTTTCATATAATATAATTATTCTCTTTATATTCATGGTATTCAAGGATTCATTTTATGGTTATTATGTTTTGGTCATATTATTCGACTGGTTACATCGTGGTAAGGGACTTTGTCTCAACTTCCATTTTGTTATGAATTACTTTTTACTGTACACCTAATAATCCTTATGTGGTGTAACTATTGCCAATTTATGATAAATTTTCATTTGAAATTATATTTCTATTAAATATCTATATTATCATATAATGGATACGTTTATTGTCTAAATCATATACCATTTTACATATGGTGTTTATTTTGAATTTGTTTTAAGTGTGGAAGTGTTGATGAATAAGTATCCTCTATTCTACATGGATAATGTAAAGGCATATTTCTCTTGTAATTAATCTATGTATAAATAATTCTTTGGACATGAAATGAAGGGTGGGGCCAACTATATCCCCTCGATGCATCAACAGGTCTCATGAGACAATCAGTTGGCGACAAACCCTTTGAGTTTGTTTCCAAAAACCAGATGGGTTTCTACCAACTTACTAAAACCATTTCGATGGTATAATGGTATCTTGTTACAGATACATGACATCCAATTAATAAGAATTCTATTTATTCATTATTAGTTATTACTATCTATGAGGTTTTCACTATGACAAAATCTATGGATGTGGTTTCATTCTCAGTATATTAACGATGTGAGTTTTTCATTTATTCACCATGCCATATTAAATATGCCAAGATGCTTATGATTCAGTTAATATTGAATCATGATTTCGCTATTTTTAACCCTTATTGATCATTTGAGCTCACCCATTCCATTTGTTTACCTTCAGCTGGTTAGGAAGACGAGATCACTTATTGAGTTTTCATGGATGCAGTTTTTTAGTTTTTGTTATGTATCGTACTTTGTTACCTTTACCAATATAATTTGAGTTGCATCTATATAGAGAGTTTTTCAGGACTACTAAATTGACCATTCCTTCAAAATTTCATTCTTTTTAAGCATGAAAATGTAAAAATTAATGCACCAGCTCTGGTCTAGAGGGGTTGGGGAATTATAGTAGGTATCAGGGGAAATTTAGTAGAAAAATTGGAAACTATATTAGAAAATGTAGATTAGGTAACAAAGACCTAAGATAGTATTTGAGGATAAACACATAAGAATGTCTTGTTATTTTGGTAAGGAATATATTATGTGGATATTTCTATAAAATACATCCATGTATGGACACAAACATATAGAGGTCACTCTGGCACAGATGTACCTAGGAGTGAAAGCTCTGACAAGGAGTTTTGGCCTTGACCCATGGTATCCTGGTAAACGACAATGGGCGTTGCTACACTCTTTGTATTGACACTCCCAGGGGATATTCTTAGGATAATTCAAATTTTCTTTACAAACCATCATGAAGGAGTTTATTGTAAATTTTTCCTCAGAGAAACTATGTTTATGAGATTAACTATGCATAGAATTTCAATCCATGTTAAGTGATTTTCTATTTGAGATTTATAACATAATCTAGTGTATTCCATTATTTAGAAATGGTGAAGAAAAGAATAAGGGGAATTAATACTTGTAAAAAATGTAGGGATTGCCCCGCTGAGAAAGTCAATACAGTCAATGTCACAGCAGATCAAATCATGAACATATTGGGATAACTTACTTAGGTTGTGAAAAATAACCATGCTACACCTATGTTGGGTCATTTCATGTGGCAGAATCCCCCATAATTTAGTGGGAATACTAATCTAGTGGTAGCTAAGCAGTGGATAAAGTACCTTGAAAAGATATTCATGACATTAAGATGCAATTAAAATTAAAAGGTAGTGCTGACAGTATATTATCTCAAGAGAAATACCGATTAATGGTGGTCTTTGATCCAGAATACCACAGAGGAAGAAGAAATAGAAGATATGTAATGGAATACATTTAAGAGAATATTCTTTAACAAATATTTCCCTCATGAGAAACGAACTAAAATGAAGAGAAAATTCCTTGGCTTAAAGCAAAGGGAAGAATACAGTGTTGTAGAGTATGTGGTTACCTTCATAAGACTATCCAGGTATGCCATAGATTATTTATGTGACTTGGAAGACAATATTGATCATTTATTTGAAGGTATTATGACAATTTTCCTAAGGGAACTTTATTCTCAAACATTTTCATAATATGATTAAATTATATTAAGTGCCATCAAAATAGAGAGGGAGTTTTCTAGATCAAATTTGTTCAAGGGAAACCAAGATATGAATCCGTATTCTGATAACCATGGAAAAGGAGATACTCCCTAGAAGAACAAGGGAATGAAGTAATTCCTATTATGCTATAAATTTGGAAAGAATCATCTTGGGAAATGCTTGAAAGGCATGATATTCTGCTACATGTTTGGAGAACAGGGTTATCTATCTAATGAATGCAAGGGGAAGAAAAAATTCATTGTTGTTCAATTATACAATTTTATAGATAAGGGACACTATTCAAATGAGTGTCCTAAGTTCAAAGGAAACATGACTCAAAAAATGCCATGAGAGCAAGGGAAAACTAATGTGATTACAAATGTGGAGGTTGAAGTTCTAAATGATGTGGTGGAAGGTACTTTAATTGTTTCCTCACACTTAGACAATGCATTATTTGATTTTGGATCATTGAATTCATTTATATCATCCCAGTTTTTAAAGAAAATTAGACATGTCCAATTTTATTTAATAAAGGAGTTGTTAGTAAAAACTCCTAGGGGATGTATCATTGCAACAAAGGCGTGTCAATCAGTCCCCTTCATGACACATAAATGTGATTTAGTTTATAATCTTACCATCATACCAATGATTTACATTGATATAATTATTGGTATGAATTGACTGTAAAATTATGATTCGAAGATCTATTACAAGAAGAAGGAAGTTATAATTTTTGAAAATGGTATAGAATCCCTTATCTTTAGAGAAGAAACATCTCTATATGATTCTTATCTATATCCACCCCCAGTATCCTTACTGAATTCAATTATTAGAGAGGAAGAGAACCTAATATCTATGGGTACAGAGATAAATCTTCAAATTGAAGATGTACATATAGTGAAAGAGTACATTGATGTATTTCCAAAGGATTTACCTAGATATCCTCTAGAGCGGGAAGTTTATTTCTCTATAGATTTAATTCTGGGTGAAAGACCTATATCAAAGACTCCCTATAGAATGACCACTGTGGAATTATTGGATCTAATGAAACAAATAGAAAAATTGAGTGAAAAAGGATTTATTCTACCTAGTGTTTATCCTTGGGGAGCCCCTGTCCTCTTTGTCAAGAAGAAAGATGGATCTACGAGGATATGCATTGATTATGGGTAAATCAATGATATTACAATAAATAATAAGTATCCACTGCCAAAAATTGATGATTTATTTGATCAACTTCAGGGAGAGAAATACTTTTCGAAGATTGAACTTCGATCTGGTTATCATCAGTTGTGTATAAGGAAGGATTATATTTCAAAGAAAACATTTCGAACCAAGTATGGGAATTACAATTTTACAGTGATGCCTTTTGGGATGAATAATGTATACTATGTTTTCATATATTTAATGAATAGAGTTTTCAAGTAATATCTTGACAAATTTATTGTGGTATTTATTGATGATATCTTATTATACTCCAAAATCTATGAAGACCATGAGAATCACTTACAGATTATTCTGAAATCTCATAAAAGAAATGAATTATATGGGAAGTTTAGAAAGTGTGAATTTTGGATTCAATCAATTTCTTTTCTTGGATATATTGTCTCTAAGGATGGAATCTTAGTTGATCATGTGAATACAAAGGCAATTAAAGAATGGACCACACCAACAAACATAACTGAGGTATGAAATTTTATTGGCTTAGTAGGTTACTATCGGCGTTTCATTCAGAATTTCACCTGACTGGATAACCCACTAACCAAGATCACACAGAAAGGGGTTATATTTGTATTGAAAAAATAATGTACATAATTCTTTGAAGTATTGAAAATAAGACCGGTCAATGCTCCAATTTTGACTCTTCCATATGGAAATGATGGATTTGTGATATATAATGATGCATCAAAGAATAGACTGGGTTGCATCCTTATGCAAAATGATAAATTTATTTCTTATGCATCAAGGCAGTTGAAGACTCATGAGAAAAATTATCCAACTCATGATCTTGAGTTAGCATCCATAATCTTTGATTTGAAAATATGGAGACATTATCTCCACGGTGAAAGATGCGATATATACACAAATCACAAGAGTTTGAAATACATTTTTACACAAAAGAAATCAACATGAGGAAAAGGAGATGGATTGAGATACTCAAATATTATGATTTTTCAATACACTACCACCCTAGAAAGGCAAATATGGTGGTAGATGAATTAAAAAGAAAATATCATGGACTCCTGATCCAAATGAGGATTGAGAGAGATCCTATATTCATGGATATACTAAAAATAGATATAGGAATTGTTAAGGAAGGGGAAACATCTTTCCTCTTTCAAATTATTGCTAAACCATCTTTACCAGAGAAGATAAAAATCTCTCAATCTGATGATGAGAATATACACAAGAAAATTAATGATGTTAAGTATGGGAGATTGGTAGAATTCATGTATGAAGAAAGAGTTCTGAAATTTGGGAAATGGTTATGTGTTCCATCTATAACTTAGCTAAAAAGGGAACTATTAGATGATGCTCAGAGATCAAATTTCTATATAGACCTGGGTAGCACAAATATGTATAGAGATCTGAAGGAATATTTTTGGTGGGATAATATGAAGCGAGAAATTTATGACTATGTGTCAAGGTGTCTAGTTTGTCCACAAGTGAAGTTATAGAGACAACATCCTAGTGGGGTGATGAAAGCTATACCTATTCCTATGTGGACGTGGGATGCAATTACGATGGATTTTGTCACTGGACTACTAAGGATACCAAGAAAGAATGATGCGATATGGGAAATTGTTGATCATCTCACAAAATCAGCACATTTCCTTGCTATAAGAGTGGATTTACCACTTAAGCGCCTGAAAAAACTTTATATTAATGAAGTTGTAAGACTTCATGGTGAACCTATATTTATTGTATCCGATTGAGATCCCTGATTTACATCAAAATTCTGAAAAAGTATCCAAATGGCTTTGGATACTAAGCTTCACATGAGTAGTGCTTATCACCACAAATCGACAGAGAGTCTGAAAGGACTATTCAAACTCTGGAATACATGTTTATATCACGATCTCTTGAATTTCAAGGTATATGGGATCAATATTTGCCTTTGTGGTGGAATTTTCCTACAATAATAGTTTTCATTATAGTATTCAAATGGCTCCATATGAAGCATTATATGGAAAGAGATTTCAAATTCCAACTTTTGGGATGAAGTTGGTGAGAGGAAACATATAGGCCCAAAACTTATTGAAGAGACCATGGTAAAGTTAAAGACAATTCAATCCCATATTAAAGCATCCCAAAGTAGGAAAAAGTGTTATGCTGACAACCATAGAAAGGATTTTGAATTCTAAGTGGGAGATCATGTTTTTCCGAAAGTATATCCATGGAAGGTTGTCTTAAGGTTCATTAAGAAAGGGAAATTGGGACCCAGGTACATCAAACCATTTGACATTATGGAAAGAATAGGAGTTGTAGCTTACTATTTAGTAATTCTACCAATTCTCTCCAAAGTTCATGATGTGTTCCATGTGTCATTGTTGAATAAATACATGCCAGACCCAGTGCATATACTAACCTACGAAGAAATAGAACTGGAACTTGATTTTTCATACTGTGAAGAGCCTATCAAGATTCTTGACATGAGGGAGCAGGTATTGTGAAATCGGACAACTTTTCTAGTAAATGTTCTTTGGAGAAACCATAATATTGAGGAAGCATTGTGGGAACCTAAAGATGTTATGAATAAGAACTACCCACATATTTTTGAAGGGATTTATAAATGAAAAATTCTAAGGATGAAATTTATGAAGGAGGGAATAATATAACACCCCAAACATTTTATGGTAAGTTTTTCTTAAATACATTATGTTCATTAGATAGCCTATATTTCATAAATCAATGAGTTTATTAGAAAAAAACACTTGGTTATTTAAGATATTTTCATAACCTAGACTTTAAACTTAAATTTTCCACTTTTGTGTTTTGAATTTTGAAAAACGGTCATTCACAGTTGCGATCAGGATGATATTTTGAGTCTGATAGAATCAACTTAATTTTTGTCAAATAGTAACCTACCCTTATGAATAGTAACCTACCTTTATGAATAGTAATGTTCCCTTATGAATAGTAATATGAATCTTTTTAATGGTATCTATACCCATGAATGTATAAATAAATTTAGGCATCTTAAAAATGAAGATGATTATTTTAGGTGTTTATATTTTTCAATTAAATAATGATTTTAATTAAAAATTAAATTTATTAAGTTTAGGTTTTTTTTTGAAAAATGGAGTTCATTTTAGGATTCTACACTTCAAAAAATGGTTAGAGTGAATTTTTGGTATTTTTCTAAAATACATGAATTTTTTATGAATAATAAAATACAATAAATTACGATAAATGATAAATACTTGATTT
The DNA here is from genome assembly GCA_963277665.1 of Viscum album. Taxonomy (NCBI): domain Eukaryota; kingdom Viridiplantae; phylum Streptophyta; class Magnoliopsida; order Santalales; family Viscaceae; genus Viscum; species Viscum album. The sequence continues at coordinate 871,386,557 of OY728135.1, read as the reverse complement.
ATTGCATCATAGGTGATGCAAGGATGATGTAATCCCACTTGGTTCTAAATCACATTCCATTATTACTATTTGGGATCACATGAATCAAGAATATTAATAGTCTTGAAAAAACTATTAAAATAATAATTAAAATAATGTAAAATCCCTCCTCCCTTCCACTATATAAACCGCCCCTCACCCATCTTCCTACCACACCACTCAAAATTCAACCCTTGCCTTAATTATGCCAAATAATTTTACCAAGACCTCCCCCCATGTCCAAGTCCTGATGGTCTCAATAAAAGGCCAAAAACAGAGGTCTTTAGGTGTTTCTCAAGGAGGAGTACTCAAGAGGTGAACCTCTCTTCCCCTTTCTTTCAATTTCTTTACAAGTTACATTATTTTGTTCTCTCTTCTCACCTCACCACATCTAAATGACATGATAATTCCATTACCTTAAATGTATTTTATTTTAATTATTCTAATGGAATATTTCAACATCATCTCTCTGTTCCCCTCCTTTTGTACTATAAATGCATAAACCGTTTGAGATGTATTAATTTATCACACTTAAAGAAGACAAGTTTTCAATTTGCATTACAATTTTGAAAACTGGTTGTGAAACCTTTTTAATGGTTGAACCAGATAATAATATATTTATTTTATCTTATTTAATGTTCTAAAATCATTACACACTCATTATATGGAATAATAATACAAAACAAGTTCATTATGCACAAAACTGCCAAGCTAAATCCAAGTTTTTATCATTAACTTATCAAATGAGTCATCCACATGGTATATAACCAAAATCATTATAAGATAATTTATATCTCTTTAATTTCAATAATAATATATATTAATAATTATGTATGTTTAACTAAATTTCAAACGAACTTCTATTCATGAATAAAAGTAAACGGATCATGAAAACTAAGGATGAAAATGCTTTCAAAACAATAAAATTGAATCTTTTAAACCCATAAAAAATGGAATTAATGAACATAATATGGTTATAAATTATCAATTAAACATTGATTAGTTTCTGGACTTATTAATTAATGAATCTAAATTTGATTATTCAGGTCGTTAAGAACAATCAAGAACACCTTTAAGCATAAGATAATGGATCCTCTCTCTCACTTTTATTCAAGTATCCACCATATCTTGTGTGCTTTTATTTTTAATTACTAATGATGGGGTATGTTTTCACACCTCCCCCATACTTTCCTTATGATATATAAATGATGTTATACCCCTTTACCTATCTTTAATCCCTCATAATAACACCTCTACCATGCCAAAATGTTTGTAAGGGGTTTTCTCACCTCACCATCACTTCCGTGAGATTTCCATTATTCTCCACTTATTTCTTGTATGTGGTGTATGTGTATAGACATTTTTCATATAATATATTATTATTACCTTTATATTAATGGTATTCAGTGATTCATTTTATTGTTATTAAGTTTTGGCCATATGATTTGACTAATTACATTGTGGTAAGGGACTTTGTCTCAACTTCCATTTCATTGTGACTTACATTGTATTGTACACCTAATAATCCCTATGTGGTGTTCCTACTTCCCATTTTAGATCAATTTTCATTTGAAATTATATTTCTATTAAATATCCATATTATCATATCATCGATATGTTTATTGTCTAAACCGTATACCATTTTACATACGATGTTTATTTTGAATGTTGTTTTAACTATGGAAGTGTTGATGAATCAATATCCTCTATTCTATACAGATAATGTAAAGGAATATTACACATGTAATGAATATATGTATAAAGAATTATTTGGATATGAAATTATGGTCAGGGACTGCTATAGCCCCTCGATGCATTAACATGTCTCATGACACAATCAGTTCGCCACAAACCCTTTGAGTTTCTTTCCAAAAATCAGACGGGTTTCTACCCATAGACATAAATTTTTTTTACAGTATAGTGGTATCATGTTCCAGATACATGATGTCCAATTAATAAGAATTTTATTTATTTATTATCATTTATTACTATCCATAAGGTTTTCACTATGATAAAATCTATAGACGCTGTTTCATTCTCAGCATATTAATGGCTTGAGTTTTTCATTTATTCACCATGACATATTGACTATGAGAAGATGTTTATGATTAAATTAATATTGATTCATGATTCTACTATTTTTACCCCTTACTATGAATTTGATACCACCCTTTCATTTATTTACCTTCAATAGGTTATGAAGAGGAGATCACTAATTGAGTTTTTGTGGATGCAGTTTTTTAGTTTTGTTATGTACTGTACTTTGTTACCTTTACCAATATAATTTGAGTAGCATATATCTATCTAGTTTCGTCAAGACTACTAAACTGATCATTCCTTTAGGATTTAATTCCTTTTAAGCATGAAAATGTTATAATTAATGCACCAGCTCTGGTTTAGAGGGGTCGGGGAATTACATATTTTTGGGGAAATGTTATTATTTTATTGAAGACTAGAGAAAGAGATGAATTATATTCATGAAGAAAATAGACATCATGGAATTTTCATGAATGAAAAACATGAACTAGTACCCAGTTTTAAACTTATAAAACACTATATTCTCAATAGTACTTCAATGAAACATCATAGAACATATAGTTTTGACTATACATCATTTATGAATAAAAATATAACATCTAAATGAGATGAATCTTTTATAGAATAGTTGAAATACATTCTATACTACATTAAATTCTTTTAGTTATCTTACATTATTTTTATTCCATTTTGATTTTTATTTTCTCTTTTTGATTATTTATTAATCAAAGGATCATGCAATATATTGGATATTAATCTGATACTCTCTCTATTATTTTAATCATATTTGTAATCTCATAGAAACTGTGGATGAGGATCTAAATAACTTGGATAGCCTTTTACATAGTTATGTGTAATAAATACTCTAGGTTGTGGATAAATTTATCTTTAAATAAATAATATTGTCATCATGTTACTTCCATGTGGATAGTAATAGATCATGTATTGATAGTAATTTTTTTTATTCCATTGTGTTTTTTATTTTTTTCATTCTTTTTTATACAAACTTGTATAAGTTTTCAAAAACAATACTGTATAAAAACATTAATGGATAAAGTTAATTGGTGTTTTACATACTATTTTTAATTAAATTATAATTATTTATGAGGTTAATGTAAATTTTAAATATATTTAACTAATATTTTATCAATATTTAGAGAAATATTTTGAAAAAATTGAATTATATATTTCTAATATTTTAGTTAAATGAAAATTTTTAAATTGGGAATTTATTTTTACAATTTTTTTTAATTAAAATTTTAATTACAAACTCAATTCACCCCTCCCCCTCTTGAGTTTTCCACTCTGGCCAAAATTTAGTTTTATAAGATTTATTATGTCTCTATTCTTTCTAAGCTATGATCATGTTTTTACACAAAATATCACAAAATTTATTTATTCTAAATTTATATCTTTATTTATAATAACAGTTGACTTGATGGGATAGCTACACATGCGCCTCTTTATTTTTATAACACTAATTATGCTCATTGTAAGTTAAAAATTAACATACATATCAAAATTGTGGGTATTCATATTTAAAATATAATATAAAAAACAAATGAAAAACCTATAGATGTTAGAGTTGATTAGACTGATGCCACTGAGTTTGTATAAGACTATAATATAAAATTTATGAATGCCTTATATTTTGAATTTGGTGAAGAAAATTTATATATAATTTGAACTTGTTCTACTTATGAAATTTACAATATACTTGTTATATCTTATAAAGAAACACAAAATTCCAAAGAAATGTGCCTCAATATCTATAATGTTAAATATGATACTTTTATGATGAATGCTGATGAATCAATTTTTGAAACATATCTTAGGATCAATTAAAAATTTCAATTTAATGTAGGAAAATAAGAAGAAAATCTAAGATAAATAGAAATTGATGAAACTCCTGTTATGTGTATGATATCGGTGGAGAGGAACCTTTATTTTCATTAGAGAATCATGTGATGTAACTAGAATTTCTATGAAGTAGTTAATTTTAAAAATCATGGTGTATAAGGAATGTTTAAAATTAAATAATGACAAAAATGAACCTAATAAAAAATTAGTTTCTTTAAAAACTTCTAAGATAAGGATGGTGGATAATATCAAAGAAGATATTTCAATTGAGGATGATCCACCCTATGAAACTGTTGCTTAGATGGTTCATTTTGAAAATATATTTAATATGTTTTATAATAAAACTAAATTTTCATGAATTCAATCTTTGGAGGAAATTATGATAGAAAAATAAACTAGAAAAGGGAAAACCAGTTAGAAAAAGTGACCTATTCTGAATGTAACAGAAAAAGGCATATAAAAGATAAATGTACAAAATTATGTAGTAATAAAAGGATTATAGGGAAAGTAAAAAGGCCAGTGAAATTTATTAAATTCTACTCAATATATTTTGTGGATACATCTAGTGAGTCTCACTCACGTAGAGAAGATAAGGTAGAAAAATTTAATAGGTTTTTCATGGAAAACATACCCAAGGTACAAAATTTTGTCTCAATATATCCTAATCATATTTCTAAAACTGAAAATGATGATAAAAATATTAATAATGAAGATATATTTGAGAATTAAATTTTTCGATAAGAATCCTTAAATGAACCAAATGATAAGAATAAAAATTTAAAGAAATTTTTTATCTATTCCTTTTAAATATTATATTTCTATAGAAAAATAGTAGATTTATAATTTATTAAAAGAAAATAATAAATATAAATTTCAAATCAGAAACATAAAATGGATCTTTATATATCTACAAATGGAAAAGAAACCATGAATAGAATCATTGGTAAATTGACAACATCAATGTAAACTACTACAATTATATATGAGTTTAGGATAAAGGATAATTTATAATAATAAATTTATTCCTAGGTCACATTCTTCCAATTATATAAATAATTCATATTATTGTCATCATAATAATGTTTCCATTTCTAAAACTCTTAAATTCGTCTATTTTAAAACTCTTAAATAGATTTGGATTCTAAAATCTTTTATTATTTAATTTTCTTGGCTAAAGAAATAATGGCTACGAAAGTCATTGTTTATTTATATTTATCTTATGAATATTCCTTCAAGAGTACTAGTATCAATTTATTTCACCTTAATAGTGGATGTTCCAAAAACATTACTGGATAAAACTAAATCTATTATAACCATATTATGGTTAGTGGTGGTCATGTCACTTTTTGTGACATCACCAATGGAAAAATAATAGCACTCTTTCAATTCAGTAATTATAATTATATTTAAAATTTTAAAGTTGTATTTGGTTATGGTTTAAAGTATAATATTATTTTTATCTCCCAATTAGTTAATGATGGTTATTTAGTCATGTTTTAGAAAAACTATTGAAAAATCTATGATTCTAAACATGTTTTAGTCTTTACTTATTTGTGTAATGATAATGTTTATTCAATTGATTCATATTCTTTATTTTCATAAAAAAATTATTTATTGTTTATGTTCCTTTCACAAATAATATTGTCTTTGTAATAAGATACTAGGACACTAAAACCTTCACTCTCTTATAAATATAACTAGGAAAGGTTTAGTTATGGATCTTACCAAACATGAATTCCTAAAAGATATATAAAGTTAACTACGTGAAGAAGGGAAATAAAATAAGATCCCTTTCAATCCAAAGAAATAAGTTTCCATATATCAACCCATAGAGTTGGTATATATGGAACTATTTGGACAATATAGATTTTATATCTTAAATGGGATTTATTATTCCTCTATTCTTATATATAATTATTTTATATACACTAGGTATTAATTATATCTCACAAAATTAAAACTTGTTCCAACTTTTTAAAATATGAAAATTTAGTGGAAAATATTAGTAGACTTACTCATGAAAACTTATGGAGTAATCATGTTCATAAGTTTAAATATAAAAAATATTTAAATTTATACTCATAGTTTGGAAACAATAACAAATTTTCACCTCTTAGGACTCCCAAGTAGAATGGTTTTGTAGAATGAAATAATTGGACTCTTCAATAGATTACCCAGACCA